>VXBT01008393.1:1178101-1327858 GCA_013400235.1 Oriolus oriolus | reverse complement strand
GGGGGCTCGCGCAGGCGCGGGGCGCGGTGACGTCATGCGAAGGGAGGGGGTGTGACGTCATGGCGCGGGGAGGGGGTCGGGGCTCGGGTGCCGCGAGCTCTTATCGCTCTTAACGCCCTTATCGCTCTTAACGCCCCTATCGCTCTTATCGGCCCCGCTGCTGGAGCACCCGGGACAGGGGCGGGGGGTCCCGCCGCGCAGGTGGGCGAGCGGCAGTGCCGCCGAGCGCCCGCGTTTGCACGAACCGGGCTGTGGCAATAAAGAACCTCTGTGCGAAACCGGGCTTGTGTGGCTTTGTCCAGCGCTTTATTTTTTATTCAGTGTGTTCCAACAGGATGTAAGTGTTTTCTGCAGCACGATTTGAACCGTGTTTGTTACTGGGAAAACCGCTCTTTTTCCCTAAAAGTAGTGAATTCACCTTTTGGGAGCGCGCCTTCAGACGCTGTTCCCGCTGTGCGAGGAGCCGGTGGCTGCAGTTTCTCGCCAACAGCCACGTAAAAACGTCCGAGACATGGGGTGAATTTTAAAACACCCGAGTGCTTACCCGATACATTGTTCCATGGTTTTTAACGTGTTGCACAGAATCCTGTCTGCGAAAGGAAGGTGGAAGTTGCGCGTGTGTGCTTTTCCAAGTTTTGGAAAACTTGGATGGTTCGTGGAAGAAAGCAAAGCTCTCTGGAAGGAATTAGTCAGAAACTCTTGCAGTTTACAGAGAGTATTTATTTCTGTCAGAGTATTTTAGCACACATGTGAGTTCTTAAAACTCATTAACAGAAGTAAATTATGGAGTTGTTCCCCACAGAAAGAAAAAAAAATGTCAGAGCAGAATTATCTGATGAAATGGTTTAAAGGTTGGCTTTAAAATGCAGAGCTAACAACACTGTGCCTTGTTCCTGTCTCCAGACAAATTTAAAAGGAAAAAAAATTCAAGGAAAACAGTGAAAATAATTACATCTAATTAATTATGTCTAATAATTACATCACTGCACAGTCCTGTCTTATAGGCTGAGAGACATTCCTGTGGGTCTGCTCTCTATCCCATGCAAACCTTTAAAAAATATTTAAGCCACCATCTGCTCTTTGGACTGCACACAAAAAGCTGATATATTTAAACTATTCTCTACATTTCACGCAGCTAAATGTGGGCACCCAGTTTTTCCTTTTGCAGGCCCACAAGGCTGAGTCCCACACAGGTCCCTCAGTAAGAATTTTTAGAATATGGGTGAGTGTTCGCTTATGCTTTGAGCTGGAATTGTCTGCAAAGCCATCATGAGAGGTTAACATGAAAAACAATACAAAAGTGCACAAGGAAGAAAGATGCTGGTGATGAATCCCTTCCCCAGCTGGGGCAAATGCTTTGGCTGCTCCAGCAGCATCACCTGATGGAGGTCTTGCCTTCCTCTGGATGCTGAGTGCTTGGTGTCACACCAGGCCACACTGCCCATGTGTGACAGCTTAAACTGAAAACAAGGAATTCCAGGCATGATATATGGGGGCCTTTGTGCCAAAATGTTGTAACAGAGCAAACCCTTTAAGAGCTTCAGAGGACATTTGGGCTGATTTTGGGAATAAGCAGCACATAAACATGGCTTTCTGCTAGAGGACAAGATCCTAGGGCACAGGTTGGGAGTTAGTTGTGGTCCTGGAAAGGAAGTTTCTTGGAAAACACCAAACAAAAATGGGCTTTTGCTGAAGAGAGGCGGTTCACTCCCTGGCATCCAGGGAATGCCAGTAGGGATCTGGCCTAACTAAGGGGTCCTGCTACCTTCCAGGAAGGAGGGTAGTGGCTGCTTTTTTATCTGATGGACTGAGCTTCCTATTTTTTTGTTTGTTTTGGGTTTTTTTTCCATCCTTGAGCAAAGAATGTGCTTGTTACAGCAGCCATAGCATTCATTAGGCTCACAAGAAGCAAGGTGGGTCTATCAAACCTGTCAGTTGTCCACACTTGGTACAGGGGGAGAGTGACCACAGGTCCTGCCTCCCGTTTGAGTTGCATAAGAAGAATATATCTGAACTAGGATTTTTGTGGAGATCTGGGTCATAAAAAGTTGCATAGTGAGCCAGCAAATGCAGCAAGGATACCACTGCATCAGCAATTACTGGAACAATTGAGAAATGTGCTGTAAATCTGTTTCAGATTGAATGGGCTCAGGGAAACATGAGCATTAATGTCTGCCAGCAGCCAGGACCCAGTCTCATGGTAATCCAAGCAAAGCATTTACAGGTATGTTTGTGATCAGAAATTCCAGCCACAAGTTCAAAAGTAGTCATTCCCTTTCATAAGCAACCATTCTTGATTTTCACCTTTGTATCCAGTATGGATCCTTATAGATTCTGGGATTAATTTAATAATTCTGGGATACGTACATCTAGCATCGCATCAAAAAGTGTGTAACCATAGTGTTTGACGTACGAGCAGAAGAAACTTTGCACTTGAGACCTGGAATGATTTACTGGCAAGGTAATGGTCTGAGAACAGATCAGGGCATCAGTCATTTTGGAGCTGGGAGAGGGACTTCTTGATTGGGAAAGAGCAAGGAAAGGACACTGACTATCCACACGAGGAAATGCCCTACAGCCCCTGGTAGCCTTCCCCAAAGCACTGCACGTGTTTGAGCTGCCTGTCTGTCAGATTCTGGACAGCCAGGTTAAGGTGATGTATGTTTAGGTTAACCACTATTTCATTCAAAAAATCCTAAGGAGTAGCTGACTGTGGGCTTGGGCACTAGCAAACTTATTTCTTAAAATTTTGTGAGGTTTTCAAGTTTTGTTTGCCTGTGACCTTAGGGTTTACACATAGATCTGCACAGCATGAACCACAGGGCAGGTAAGTTGTTCAGAGGTTGTTTTTGGAACAAGAGATATCAGTTACATCCAAAGAGCCTTTACAATGTTTTCATTTAAAATTTGTTGTAAAAGATACATGATGATGATGAACAAGAAATTTTAGGGGTTCAACAGTGTTCTGTTATCCCACAGATGCAGGAAGCACCAAATCCTGTGCCTCAGATGCCAATTACAACACGGTCCTGGGTGCTTTGATCTGTAACCCAGGTATTAATTCTCTCCCTCTTACAAAGTTGGAGAATGACACTGACACAGAAGATGAGTATGAGCTTTTAGTACTTTATAAGAGAGAATATTGCAGGCCTACCAGGTTTCTGACAAACTGCCATATTGTTCAGGTGTGCAAGTTCTATGAGCTGAAAATAGTTCATACTTTGGGCAGTAGAAAGGTGTTTTGGTTGAAGTGAAAAGAGACAGTGTTTTGATCACAACAGGCACAGACATTTTCAGTCCTCGTAAAAACTGTCAGTGAAAAGAACCCTAAAAAGCTATCAGCTGACCCAGAATAGGTCTGGATGTCTTTTTGCAAAGGTCTATAATTAAATCAGCTCGGAATCTACCGTGTGGCAGGGCAGGCTGCAGCTGCAGAGCTCAGTGTAGCACACAAGTTGTGCCACACTGTAATTAAGGAGGCCAGGTTTCCCACGAATGCTTGTCTTAACAGGTGACTGATGTTTGTCTGGGAAGATAAATCTCCAACTACATTTCTTCCCCCCAGTGGAGTTGTTTTCAAGTTCCTTCACAGTGTCAGTTCTCCATTGCTCAATGAGAAGGGGACTCTCTCTGCCACCTTTCCTCACTGAAGCCACCACCAGGTCTCTTTTCTGCAGCCACTTCTCTTCAAAAAAGCAGTTGGAGCTTATCTCAGGGATCTGTACCTTGCCCCCATCTAATTCTGTTGGAATTGACCGCCAGGTTCAAAAGTTCCTGGGAAAGTTACGTGTATGTGTGAGCATGGCAAAACGTCATTTCCTTGGGCAGCAGGCTGAGAGCTGCCTCTTGGGAACGAGGAATTTGCTTTCACTGCCCTTGAGACATGGTGACCACATCCCCTTCCTCTGACACTCGGCTCACACTGACCCAGGGCCAGTAACCAGATAGGTCTTGGTCAAGGGAAAAACTCACTTTCCTCATCTGTAATTAGACCACACTCATAATCAAACAGAAATTATGGTAACACTACTGAAGATGAGCATTAAACTAAACCAAAGCTGGCCCAATCTGATACTGTCAGAAGTATCACAAGTCATCTTCCAAAATCAACTTCCGAAGGTGAAACAGTCCCAGGTAAGAATAGCTGACAACATCAAAAGAGAGAGGAATACTTTAATACTACACAAACCCTTATTTAATGGAGTTTCTTTAGCTATTCCTTGCCATTCTGCTGATTTTCCCCTTCCTTGTGTACCATGTAGCTGTGTCTTGATTGCATTACTGGAGGTGTTTATTTCTTTTCTCCCAACTGCAGCTTTTGCTCATTGATGAGTATGGATTAAATTATAAGAACTGTGGAGGAAATCTCTCCAGGATGCTTTTATTGAAACTTTTTTAAATTAAAAATGTCTTAGAGGGGTTAAAACCAGGTAATAAAAACAACTCAAAAATCCGGTTATCTTTTCATCATTTGCAACCATATGCTACAGTCATGCACCTATATAGAGAAAAATAATTAAAAATGACATTATAAAGACAATATCAAAATGCTAAGTACTAGCACAAACAAATGAAAAATAATTAACCTTTTTTTTTTCCTTTCATGTCTTTCTTTCCTTCCTTCTTGCATTTCTCACTCTCCTATCTTTGGTACAAGATTATTAAGCTCTTTTGACTAGACAGGTGCCACCCTAATAGAAACTCCAGAAGGGCTCCACAAAGCACAGCAAATGCCCAGAGGAGCTTTGGTGTGGATGAATGTCAGGGAATACTTTATCGAGAGGAGATCCTCACCTACACCATCGCTGCTGGACGCTGAACTTGGAACTGGCAGTTGCAGCTCTGGAAAGATCCCTCAGACTCAGCCAGGCAGTTTTCTGAAACTGCTGCTGCAGGGTGCAGTGATGGTCAAAGAAAAGCCAAGGCAGTACTGGGTATGTCGGGAGAGGCATGAAAACCAGGCAGAAGGTGTCATTTCGCCTCCACGTAAAACTCTGGTGCCCCCACAGCTGGAGGGCTGGGACGTTTCAGGCCTTCCCATCTCCAGGAGGATGGCAAAGGAGTTTGCAAAGGAACAGAGAGAGAAAAAAACACCCCAGGGATGAGCCAGGTGCCTTGCAAGGAGAGGGCAAAAGGCTGGGACTCGTCAATTTGCAGAGAAGACACCTGAGGTAGGGTATACTTGAGGTTTACAAAAGCATGAAGGTGAAAACAGAATTGTTGTTCCAACCCTGCACTAGTGAAACTAAGGAATGCTCCATAAAGCAAGTAGGAAGGTAGTTTAAGACAGATACATAATCCTACTTTCAAAAAAATATTATACACACACACTGGATAGCAAACCCTTTGAGAACTTGCTGCCACAGGAGGCTGTGGACACAAAGAAATATCAGCAGGTTCAGAAAGGAATTCACGCATTTCAGGGATGATGACATTATAAAAAAGCCCTGGATGGAATAGGCAGGGGTGTGCCATGGAACATGCCTGGTAGGTGCTGGGGAAGTGGAAGGGTTGCAGGCTGTGACTAGGCTTTCATGCACTTTCAAAGCTGTCTCCTACTGCCACTGCTCTGTTTCCATTTTCAAAGGTGTAAATTCAGTTTTCACTACAAATTGTACAGTCAGCTTCTCCACATTCAGGTTAATCACAAGAGTCAGCACACCTGGAATTCAGATAATATCCTTACCCAAGAAGGCCATGTTACTGATCTCAGTCTTCCCTCTTGGGTAAGGAGGGCTAGGTGAACCCATTAAGGCATTTCTTATATTCTCAGCCTCTTAGTTTTGTTCTGTGTTTCATTTTTTGTTCCAAATTTTGTCTTTTATTTTGTCCCCATTCTGCCACCAATTTATTTTCCAAACCCTGTTTATGAGGTTTAAGATGCCTAATTTTTCTTACTGCATTTCCCAAATCACTATTCCGTTAATGTGCAGTAATGCAATCCAAAAGCTGACAAGGTTTACAGTTGAAGGCTTCTAAGACACAGCTATGGCTTTACCACTTATCCTATAGCCTCAGGGTGAGCTAATCTTACCACATTTTATAACTTTAGACAAGAATACTAATTCTGTAAATAACTATTTGCTAAGTATTTCATCTTCCTCCTTGTTATGCAGCTTTTTTTCTTTTTCTCTTGGTTTCCTCAGCCTACTTTTTTTTCAGATGGGTTATACCTTTACAGAAGAGTGAACACCATCTGCCTGACCATTTAGTTACTGCCCACTTCCTTCTCCCTCTTATGCTTCCCCTTTCTCAAGTGTTATGCTGACGCCACATGATTATTCACACCCAAACTTCAAGGCGCTTTATCCTTCAAGAGCAAAACCACCTGCAATGGAGAGAGTTGGTATTGACTTCCTGATTCAGGCTGGCCAAGTTACCATTGAGGAACTCCTTGTAAACCTTTTGCCTGTGGGAATCCAAACCGTAGATGGTTTGCAACACATCTTTGAAATTTACCAGGAGAAAAACTCCTGGAGGGCAAAGGTGTAAGCTTTTCCATGTCCCGTGAAATTCTATTCAGGTCTGACAGAGGGGAGAAACTGGGAGAAAAATTCCCTTTTTTCCTATGGCTTATGTTGGCAGCAGGACTCTGACAGCCATCCAAGGGGACCAGCCATGGGCATCCTCATCCCTGGCAGTGTCCACAGCACTCACCATTGTGCTGGGAGCCTGACACTCTGGCTGCAGCTGAAAAGCTGTTGTGAAAGTGAAGTTTGGAGACAGCAGAGAGAGAAGAGGACTGCCACACTTTATAACAGCTCTCTCTAAACCCGGCACATGGTGTCCCTCTGATCTCTCCCTTTATGGACTCTCCCTGATTTTGAAGAAATTCAAGCCATACTCCCTTGATGATCACCTGTGCACTGCACGTGGTCCAAATCTCAGCAGAGACTTCCATGAGTAGCTTGGGGCCTTTTCATTTGGAAGGAAAAAATGCTTCTGCAAAGGCAATTTTTTTTTTCCTTGAGAAAAGGCACTTGTGTGCTAAGTGTGAGACTATTTTTGTGATTGCTGCCTTGTTTGCTCTCACTATTGGAACATCATGGAGAATATAACAGAAGGTGGGAAGAAGCAGGAGAAGGATCTTGATATAAGGACAGGAGAGTGACACACAGGTGAGCAAATTGTTATTTATGTTACAGTAAAGTGTGGTCCCCAGTGACGCTTTGCTCGGTGTTTTTACATCAGGCCAATGTGCTCAGCTTCAGGGTTTTTTAGCCATCAGTGCTCAGCTGGAGGCAAGACTTTGCCCTCAATTTTCTCTCAGCTCCAGGTGTACAGCAGCATCAAACACCTCTCTCTGCTCTTTCACCAATGTAAAATACGTTATCATAGAAGCAGAGGAAAACCAAGGATAGTGGAAGTATATAAACACTTTCTAAAGAGCTGCAAATGCCTGTTCTAACCTCATCTTACACATGGTGACCCCAGAAGCTCTGTCTGATGCTGGTGATGTCCTTAGCAAAAGTAATACAAAAGAATCTAGCAGAACTAAATTCTTAGGATTATATTTTTACTGTAACTTAAGGAGGACAAAACTTTAGAAATAATTGATTTTTCTGTGAGGAAAATAGCCAGAAGTAACACATGTTGCTGACAGTCCACCCAAACCTCTGTCCTGTAAGAGGCACAGGGACAGAGACGCATCTCTGAGGCCAGCCCAGAGCAGAAATGCACACTGGTGCCCTTCTCATGCTGTCACCATTCAGATCCCTCAGACTCCCTTGCTGTTTGAGTTCTCCATGAGGATTTTCCAGTTCCATGGTGTCCATTTTGTGCTCCACACCCACAGGCTTCGGCTGTGCCTGTGCTCAGTCATTCCAGATTTGGATAAATGACACCTCTTAGACTGGAAGCTCGAGTTCAGTCATAATAATTGATTATTTCAAATAAGAGCTGAACAGGGCCAAGTGTTTTCTCCTTTCAGAAGAAAGGGGGTGCTGTCTAAAAATCTTCTAACTACTTATTGACAGTAACTGTCAGATCAGTGGGTAAATCCTACCATGATTGGAAAAGCTGTAGCTCATAGTACTACGAGGCTTGATGGTGGTTGTGTTGTCCTTCCTTTGGTGCCTTTGGCTGGAAGGATGAAGATAATCACAGAGCAGAGGTTGCCCAGAGTAGCTGTACCTGTCCAGAAGCATGTCAGTTCAAGGATGTGAAGGGCATAAAGACCAGGAGTGGAATATGTACAGGGAAAGGCGCTTGGTTTGCCTCTTCTGTACAGATACAGCCAGTGCCCAGCTGGTTGGGTAAACAAAGATTTTGACAAGCAGTGGTCAATTCTGGTTTCTCATCTTGGGAGTTTCTAACAAAGAATCACATACGAATCACCTCATTCACTTTAGGCCTCCAAGGTCTCCATCTGAGCTAATTTTCTGAGCTTCCTTTACAGCCAGTCAACACATAGAGACATTTCTGAGGCATAATCACTCTGGATGTGCTGAGGAGGCAGCGAGGAGCTCCAGCAAGTTTCCTTTTAAAAAAACTGAGATTTTTTTCCTTTGGTCTTTCAAAGGGGGATGCTTTAAACTCTTCTGTTAATATAGTAATGGATGCCCTAAAAGAAAAGGAGAAGATTACTAGCTTTTAAAAAAGTAATGAGCAAGGTATTTTTTTCCTTGTCTGGCTTTCACAGAAGCAAAAAAGATGTCTCCTCAACATTTCTGTGTTCTGGAACCAGCAGGCACCACAGAGTTTGATAGGAATCTGTCTGACTTGAAGTGTGAGCTCCTAACAAGAGCAGTGCAATTTGTAGCTAGTATTTAACAACTGGTTCAAGCCAGAACCTCTTAAAGACAAGGTTCTCAGCAACTTCCCTCTGCATCCTGAAATTAAACATTAACATAATAAGGAAGTTCAGTTCCTAGCTTAATCTAACTTAATGAACAAGCACATGTTCAATTAGTCTCTGAGGTACTCTGCACTGATTCATGGAATTGGAAATATCTCCCAGAGTATCAATACTCTTGCTGTCAGATGTCAGCAAGGCTGTTAGCTCCACTTGTGCCGTGTCCTGAAGCGAATTCATCTCAACCTGCTGCGGCTGCTGGCTGTCAGAATTTCTCAGGTGAAATGGCGGTGCTGGTACTTCGCCAGTGTCACGTATTCCTCTGCATCTGTCCACCTGGTGTGTCAAGTTTGTCTCCAGCCGCAGGATATTTCTTACAATATTATTGCTGTTGGCAGTCGTTGCTCTTTATTAGAGGCATTCCCACAGTTGTTTCTTACAAAATGGTGACAGCTCCAGGTATCCCAGATTATGTTTCCCTTTTACCTTCCCCCCACCTCATTTTTTTCCCGTATATGTGCTGGTTGCTGTGACTTTGACATGAATTCCTAGTAAGCACTCAAGAGCAGGCACTCTTGTTTTCAATTTGCTGTTGAATAAAATGTAAGCAAGTAACAAGTCATGTTACAATGGTACCGATGCAGTATTTAACAGCACTAAGCACAGATCACAAATGGCATCCGTTCCTGTGTGTTCTTTAATATATTTTCTGCTAGCCTGTAGAGGCTGGAGATGATGGAGGTTACGGTTATATGACTAAACTTGTATTTCAGAACAGAATGGTTAAACAGGACCCTGATAAATGTCAGACATTCCTGTATCAGGTGTGCCAGGCCTAGCGTAAGGGTTCAAATTTGGGATGTCATCTTTCTAAGCTGTTATCTTTTCTAGCAACACTGTCCCAGGAATATGAGAATACTCTCAATACACATCTGGGATAAGGGACTGCTGACTGTAGATTTTCCTTTCCAGCCAGGACATGCAGGCTCGTTTCTCCTTTGCATTGGGAACAAGTACTTGCCGTATCATATGACAAGTCTTACCACTTCCTTGATGAATTCATTTGTTTAGGATCAGGACAAGTCTTTAAACCCTTTTCTTAGAGTTTTCAATCCCTAAGTGGGTTTTCTTCGCTCATTTTATAATTTTTCAATGACATCTTAAAAATCACCACTCCAGTCTCTTTAAGCATCCATCTGACACTAAGAGTACCCCCCAGTTCAAGCTTGATAAAGACTATCAGTAAAGACAGGATGATATACTGGGCACAGTATGTAAATAGTTTTAATTACATTTTGTAAAAAACTTGTTTGTAAGAGCAGGTTTGACAAACAGTCTGTATTCTGTGTTTACTGTTGGTTTTTTATCTGCTTGGTTCATGTAGAATCTGACTCTGGACCTTGAACCACAGCCCAGTTTTTAAGTGGTTGCGTGTGCCTCCAGCCACCAAAACTTTCCTAGGTTAGCATTTAACTTGCAAATCATGTTTCTGTAGCTGAGTAAGTACTATTTCCCAGGTCCCTGTGGCAGACTGTCAATTTCAGCTAAAACTTATCTCTGGGGAAAGAGAGCATGAACCTTTTTAGTTGTGATGCTGGCAACCATTCCTTCCTTCTCCTTTTGAGACTGGTGTTTGTTGGCACTTGTGAGAGATGTGCAGCTCAAAGCAAATCACAGAGTCACAGAATGGCTTGGTTTGGAAGGGATCTTCAAGATCATCTCATTCCAACTCCCCTGCATGGACAGGGACACCTTCCACTAGCCCAGGCTGCCCAGAGCCCCACCCAACCTGGCCTTAAACACTTCCAGGGATGGGGCAGCCACAATCTCTCTGGGCAGCCTGTTCCAATGCCTCACCAGCCTCACAGTAAGAGGACTTGCACCTCTGCCTTTCTTGGAGTGGCTGGAAGAAGACTTTATGTTGTGATTACTTTCACAGGCCTCTTGCTCCTTCAGCTTCTCAAGAGCTTTGTCACTGGCAATGGCACTGGTTTTCGAGTGCTTTGCTGTGTCCTCTGCTCTGCAGAGTGCCAGGCTTAGAAAGCTGGTTCTGCCAGCTCTGTCAGGCACAAATTTGCATGCAACGTTTGTCTCTCCAAGGAATCTTTAAACCCTTTCTTGTCTGTCAGGCTAGGTATACTAATGATAACATCAACCTCCCTCGTGTGATCATTTCCTAAACCATTCTAGAAAATGAGATGGATTAATGAAGACTTATTATTTAAATTGCTGAAGGTACCCAGCTCATTTTGACTGAACACAGGAGCTTCTGCCACGACTGTTACAACCAGAAGGGATGTCTATTGGTCCCTAAGCATCCAGCACATCCCAGTTGTAAGATTACATGCCTTAGTTTAAACCCCATAAACTAAAGCAGCTATGACAAAATCTCTGAGAGTGTGCTCACATGCTAAGCTAGATGTATATGAAAGTGCAAAGCTGTGCATGGGTTAATTTGCTCCCCTGAAAGCTCACTGATTTCAAATTGCCTCAGATATCTGTGCTGTCCATTGCAGTCTTCAGTGAAGTTACACCCTTAGTTAGTTTTATTTTTGGTCCCAGGCTTTGTTCTCGAAGCCTGCAGAGCCAAGATGTTTGATTCATTCCTGTCTTATATCTCTCCAACTGCCATGGCTTAACCTGGCTCTCTGCACCAGCTCTTGGCTTTTCCAGAGCTCTGGAAAGCTGTGGTTCCCTGCCCTGGCCGCTTTACAGCTGCTACTGTCAGCTCTCAGTAGCTGTGGCTCAGAAAACGTTCAGGTCTTGCACTTTGAAGTCTGTGGATGTCACTCATAACTATCACTCATCTCTGAGACAAACATGCTCCCTGATGCTGAAAATGTTTACAGAAATAATGTACTCTGGATAGGCAAAAAACTGCTGGCAATTTAATCATGACTAAAAAATTTCCATTTCAACACTTGAGGGTTTCCATCTTCAATGCAAAAACGTCGCAGGTCTCAGCTGCTGTCACACTCAGCAGGCCACTGCGCTGTTACTCAGCATACTCTGCTTTTGTCAGAATTACACTTGAAATAAAAAGTTAAAGTTTTCAAAAGAACTTCTGATTTTTGTTTTATTGGAAGTTTAACCTCTCACTTCAAATAAGAGGAAGCTGGTAACATTGTTTGCCCTGTTTCTTAGGTACTGGATTATGCATTTGCCTGATTTTTTATTTTACCTTTTCCTCTTTATTCTTTGATTTTCCATGTTACACAAATGACACAGTAGCCCTAAATATAGCAGAAGATTGCTCATGAGACTCTCTTAAATTAATCTTATTAAAATAATTGATTAAACTTGGTTCTTGACTAAAAATTAAATCTTCTTTTTTTCCTCTTTGTTTGACTCAAGGTCAATTTTAAGCACCTCTGTAATTCTTTGACAGATAGGCACAATGTTCTGGAAAATATTTTGAGGAGAAATAGCACAGAAAATCTTGTTCCCACAGAGTCGTAAACCCCTGGGTTTCTATTCTGTAGCACAATGAAAGATCACATCTATAATCTGCTCCTTAAACTTGGGACCTCTAATATGTAGGACTAAGTGTGTGTTAAAGGATCTGAAAACTTTGTGTTGTCTGTTTACCTGAATCAGCCCTCTGGATGGTGATAACTAAATTCAAGTACCCCCTGAGAGCATGCCTGGCTCGTTTTCAACCACTACCGTAAAAAGACCGTTCTCCAAGGGGGAGATAATGCAGGGGAAATGCTAACTGAGGAATCCCCCACCAAAGCCAGCATATAGCCTGCCCTGCATAATTTCTTTGCTGCTTCTTCTTGCTGCTGAACACCAAGCCTTTAGAGCAGACCTGCAGGTCATGTAGACTGGACGTAAACATGAAGAAATCATTACTCCCAAACACAATTCTATGTATTCTTTTTCTCCTCTCTTCTTAATGCACTTATGGGAGAGATACTCAGTGAAAAGTTATCTTTACAGTATGACAGGCTGTTGTCAGGAACTCAGCATGAATGATCAAACAATTTTACTAATCTGTGTTTAACACAGCGTACCAAGGTAAGGAAGAATTGTGTCCGACACAAGTATTACACAAAATCAGAATAATATTTTCTGGTTCGAGTATCAGCATGTGGAAAAGAAAAGAAGAAGTTTGCTCTGAAGTCAGCCATTTATATGGTGCTTTGGCAGAGAGAAAGTCAAAAGTTCTGCTGAAGTAAGGAAAGAAATACATGGAATGTGGAGATCAAAGCCAGCCTACGCTGTAGGATAACCAGCTGTCATTGGCTGGTCTCTCTGTGGTGTATTTATTTAAATACATACATATTCAAATAGTAATTGTTCTACATTTCTAAAGCTCTCTCTCTTCCATTTGCGTATTGGTCTTGCATAATTCTGAATGAGACTAAATTGCTTCACTAATTCTGACTAATATTTTAAATGAAGCTGCCAAAAAATTACAACCCTAATTTACCTAATAGAATTGCTTCTATGAACTTTCCTTCAAGCAACTGCCTGAGTAAATATATTAGAAGTTCAAGTGGTGTAATTTATCTCAGACCTTCTGCAGTTAGGGTACTGTGCAATACTTCATGTAGTCAAAACCCAATACAGTGCTAAAGTGACAATACTGGAACAAACTGTTCCGATTCTTTAATTATGTTACATATGTTAAGACCTTGAAACTAGTATCTGCAGCATATCAGTGCTTTAATACTATCAAGTTCTGGATTTGAGAAGGAAGATACACATCTGGCAAAAAATGTTTATGTACGTGATTATAAGGACCATTTAAGGGACAGGTTAGGGCAGGAAACAGAGGGGACTATGGAGACAGAAACCAGAAAAATGAGTGGTGCAAAACATTAGTTCAGCAAGAATATTTGGTTTGTCATGCGAATTTCCCCCCAGCCCAGCATTAGAACAGTTAAAGTTAAACCCAAACATCTGGCAACTGTACCCTGCTTGGAAATATTTATAGAAGCCTAATACTTAGCAGGTGGTAAAATTTTCCTACCAAGGATCTCCAAGCATTTTACAAAACTTTAATAATCAGGCTTCATAAAAAATTAAAGCGCAGCTTTTCCAGATGTGTCTGCTCCTACAGGCGGGTGGTTTGAGCCGTGCCTCTGGTCGGTGCTCCCTGTTCCACCCAGAAAGGAAATCCTTGGATAGCTGTCAGAGAGTTCAGGGATGTGCAGAGGAGCGAGACGCCGCCTGCTCTGTGCTCGCGTACCCCGGCGTGTGATGCTGCAGTGGAGGCACCAAACAAACCCCCAGGAATCAGCACTGAGACAAACAGAGACCTGGCAAATCTGCTCCTGTGATGTTGTTTAGCACCACCTGCACTGGAGAAAGGAGAGAGATGTGGAAAGGTTAGGAAACTTACTGAAGGTTACACTGCCAGTAGCTGGCACAGGTGGAGCAAGAACCCAGTGTTGACTCGGAGCCTGCATCACCGGGCTGGCTTTTATTCCAGGGAGTTACAGCTCAAATGGAAAATGAGAGACACTGCAAAGGTATTAGAGAACTGAACAGATTGTAAGTGCTCTGGACAATCTTGTGATTACAGCCCTTGTGAGCTTTGCTTAACTGCTGGGTAAATTGGATTAAACAATTATGAATAGGTACGAGGCACCTAAGAGGATATAATGTGGTAGGAACAAACATTTTTCCATCAAGGAAAACGCAAGACTTTCTACAGAAATGAATAATAAAATATTTTATTTCTGAAAAATTCTTTGTAGGAACCTGTGAAAAAAGCTAATTGTTGTGGAGGAAGAGAAAGTTGTTATAGAAACATGGAGAGACAGATACAGAAATGTCAGAAGAAGTGGCAGAATGGCCCGAGGCTGAGTACCAGTACTCGGTGATTAATGTAATTTGCAATCTGTAAAAGAATGATCAGTGAGGTGGCAACGTTTGCAATACGACAAAATTGTCTGGGATAATTAAAACAAGAGAAGACCAAAGAGCACTACTGAGACAGCAAAGCTAGGTCACTGAGCATCAGATGAAAATTAATGTGGGTATTGCATTTTGGAAGAATTACCTGAACTGCTGTCAGAGGTCAAAGTTAATGGCAACCAGTAAAAAGAAAAATTTCTGAGTGAAAATGTCAGTGCAAACCTAGGAGTGGCATGGAAGAATTTATGGATTTATTTGGAATAAATCTGTGGTATGTTTATTTGGAACATTTCAGTGCTGGATATCAAGTGAAAAGAATGAGCAGCAGAAAAGAAGAGTTTAGAAGTAACTGAGAGGAATGACATGGAAAAAATTCCATATAAGGATTATCTAGACAGGAAGTGGGTATGTAGCTGTAGAGTGCACATTAAATAAGTTAAGATATTTCATGTTCTTGTATTTTCAGTTGTGATTCAAGAGCAAAAAGATGTTCAAACAATCCAAACATCAAACAAAAAAGATAAAACTTACCATATTTTACTGAAGACAGAATGGATGGTAGGTAGCAATGGATGTAATACTGTACTGTAATCCTGAGGCCAGGAGTAGAACCAGACGGAGGAACTTAAAAGATATTTATGTACTCAATTAGACCACACTACATGATGCGTAGAACTGAAGAGAAAGGGTAGTAACAACAAACCTTAAAATAAGGAAATGGAGTGGCTATTTCATCTTTGCATTAAAAAATTGGATTTTGTCTTCCTCATCTGAAGCATCTGGCACTTTCAACAGCTGCAGACATGATCCTAGATGAGCTGGTGTCATTGAGTCCACCCATTTCGAAGTCAAGGGTGCTAATTAGAAGAATCAATATGAACAATGGAAAAACCAGCAGGTTTTGCCACTTTCATATTTTGGATGGTCAGATGCTTCATTCTTTTTAATCAGGGAATTTATTTTCACAGGGGGTATATAAAATTTACCATAATAATTAGTTTAGGCGGTGTGTTTATCCTTAGATTCAGATACTTCTGTTGGTAAGGAATGCTTTTATGGCTATTTTCAGTCTTAGTCAGCAGGAGACAGTCAGTGTATAGGCACAGTAGTTCCTTTATCAGAGCTGAGGAGCACATGACCTATATAGCCCTGCCATCTGCCCATCTCTTACGCCAAGGTAAATCTGCCTCACTAAACTACTTCATAAAAGAAAGGAAATGCAGCTATGGCCAATTTATCAATAACCAGAAATCCTCAACTGTCTTATAAGCATCAGAACAAGGATCAGAACAAAGTGGTTTTGCTGTTGCACCATGACCACAGCTGTAGCTATCTGAGCAAACCAGAGATCAGAAACATTTCCATTTAAAATAAACAATCATTTGCAGAATAGCAGGTTATCCCACAGAGCCATGGAGACTCCTGTCTCCATCTTTGTTTTCTTCCTGTCTGTTTTAGTGGCTGGTTTTCCGTTCTGCAGAAGAGAACAGCAGAATGTGCCTCAGGTGTGTCTGAGCTCATTGTCTTGTCCTTTTGTACTGCTGGCTTTGTGTTTTTTCCATCTCCCTAATAGTGTGGATGTCCACAAACTAACAAGTCTCATGAGCTGTGTCTTGCCAATTGATCTTAAATTTTCATGGGCTTGATGCAATGTGAAATAAAGGCCATAAATCTCCTGGAAGACAGCTTTCACTTTCTGATGTAACAGGAATGGAGGCAAAAATGAAGCAGCACAGATGTGGTTTTTTAGCATATATTCCCTTCAGAAAGAGATTCACATGCCATGGGTGCTGGGCAGAAAAAATGCATAACTAAGGGGACCTGTGTGGTGACCTGAGTCCTCTTGGTCACGTAAAACTCAGCAGCACCTCAGGTTAGTGGCAGAAGTGGCTGCCCTGGCTGCCAAGCTGTGAACCCCCATTTGCCCGGGGCTGCCTCTAGCTGAGTGTAACTGGGTATAAATAACCACGAGTTTCCTGACCCAAGTGTTACAGAAACCTTTCCCCTCACCCTGCTGTTACTTAAACACCTTATTAAAAGTAGTCACCTTGCCCCCCTGAAAGAATTCTGCTTCAGCAGAACCTTGGAGTTTACATTTTTCTCATAATGAGGAATAGGTTTTTTTAAAAACATGGATCAATTAGCACTTAAAGAGTTGCATTTAAGTAGCTTGCTGTAGCTCTTCAGTCCATATCTATATCCTTTTTCTTCTTTTTCCATTTCTCCTGGATAACAACTGGCTCCTATCTTCTGCTGTGTTATCCAGTATGTCGGGAGTTCTGCTGAGGATGTACCATCCTTACAGCTTCCCAGGCAGGAGCACTCAGCTGGCAGCTGCACCATGGCAGCTGAACTGGGACCCCTTTGCTCTCCTGCCACAGCTGATCATGCTCCACTGCTGTGCTCCAAGGGCAGTGCAGTTTGCTCAGACTCCACTAGAGCGAAGAAAGAAAGAAAGAGATGTTGGGCAGAGGAGAAGACATGGGCATGTGTGAGCTTAGCCATTTGCTGCTCTACAGTGTGAACTGTACTCCGTAAGTGCACTCCACCTCTGCCAAAATACCAGTTAGTACTTCCACAGCATCCCTGGAGCCGTAAAAGTGTCATTCCAGACCTCCTCAGGTGTTAAAGCTTATTTGGAAACACCTTCATCCCCTATGGCATGTTATAGCTCTTGCTCTAGAGATCTGAAGTTGACTGGACATAAGCTGGTGAATCCTTTATTTGGGATGTTCACCGCTGAGCTCCTTAAATATGAAGGGATTCTACTCTGAGAGCTTGGTCTTCTGTTATGGAAACAAGGCTTATAGTTATACCCAGCCTTTTCTTAGTTCTGTACTTACAACCAATACTTACAGTTCTTCAGAGTTAATTTCAGGTTTTTAGTACTCCTAAGCTCTCTTTGTTCCAAAAATGTGTAGCTTTTCTCTTTACTTTTACCTATAAATAAAAACATTTTTCTCTTAATCTTGGATTCTGTCATACTCTGTCCATATCAGTCCTGATCAAAGACACACCTTTGAACTTTGAAACCCTTTCTAGGGAATATTCCCATATTTGTCTGTGTGCCTCATTCTGATTTTTACCGAATTTCTTATGTTTTTCTTATATCTCCTTACAATCTCTTCTGTCTCTGTTCAGTTTATCCCACAGCCTGCATGAACCTCACTCAGCCACTGTCTGTCTTGTCACACTTCACTCCCACTGCCAGGACCTTCTCTTTAATGGACAGTTCAGGTTTCCAGAATTTCCTGTTTTCCCTCTGAGCAATCTTTTCCGAGAAATACCACCCCTTTTAACTCAGCCATTACCACCTACCAATAGTAGGGCTTTGGGGATTCTTTTTTAAGCTCTACCTTTGTTGTGTTTAAACTCCATTGGTTTTAACAGCCAAGCGATTAAAAAGTCAGAGAATGAAAGCTGTAAGAATAATACACAGAATCTTAACTTGGCTATTAAAGGAGAGTGGTTTCTAAACACAAGAAGTATTGTCAGCAAGACACTGCCTGGGGCCCTGGAAACACTCCAGCCTACAGTGTAGGAGTTTTTTCAGGGTGGCAGCAGGGTGTGTGCAATTACATCCCTACCTGTGGTTCGGCTTAGATCGCGTCTGTGGCTCAGTGCAGCTGCCTGGCAGTGCCAGGGCCAAATGCCACGAGCAAGAGGTCACAGCCCACGATGATTAGATGGTCACCTGATGTGAGGGTGCAGTTAGGGCCTCTCAGTGTCTCTGGAGCCACATGCATGTGCTGTTCAGTGCCACCTTACCTCTCCCTTCGCCTGTCCTCTCTGCTCACAGGACGGTTTCCCACATGGTGCCACAAAGGCTTTTTTATGACTGAGTGATTAGAAGATGAGTCTCACCTGCTCTGATTAGATCTGGTTCAGCAAGGTTAAAGAGGTTCAGCTGCTTTAAAGAGTGTCTGGTAGACTGGGGAAGCATCTCCTGTTTGTCTGTCTGGGCTGACTTCAGACAATCCCCTCCCAGAAATCCAGCTGCTTTGATAAGAATTCCCAAGACTGAAGTCCCGAGTTCACTGTTTCTGGGTGGGTTAGCCTTCGTTCAGCCTGGCTCTTGTGATCCTAACCAAGGGATGTTACCAACTTGCTGGGCACTCAAGAAACCCCCGGCCAAAAGTGCTGTTAGGACTGTGCAGCTCTAAACTGAGACAAGGCTGTAGAAGTGGGGACTGGGGGCTCCAGAAGCCTGCCTGTTGTTCCTGTGTCAGATGTGTTGCTTTGTGAGACACCAGCTCAGCAGATGTATCCTGCAAGTGAACACTGAGCTTCTCTGTAGCTTGCAAAGGACCAGCAGCAGCATTTCTGAACTGGGGACACGGTCAGTGAGTTCCAGTGGGATTCTTGAAATCCAGTGATTGATAAAGACCCCGAGTTTAGGCTCCCAGGAGCGTACACAGTACTTGCGAAAGCAAAATATAGTTAAGACAAACATTTGTCTATAAAAATTCGGTAACTCAATCTATAAAGGAAGCAGACAAATTCAACTGAGATTTGCCATTTCTAAAATAATTTCCGTCCGTAACTGTATTACAGGTTACTTTATTGGGAGATGCTGTTTACACAGAAATAAAAGCATGTAATTTCAAATTTCATACCAGGCTATTTAATTTTGTAATGAGCAAAGAAAAAAATTGAAATATACATAGAATAAGTTGTTTGTATCAATGTGAAATGGCAAAATACTAAACCAAATAAAGTCCCCTAAATAAACAGCCGTGGATGAAACCCTGTGCTTAAAAGTCAATTGCTTTTTGATGAGGCTGGAAAAAATGTTGTTTTTTCCTCCAGCCCAAGTAATGTCAAAAAGATATTCAAATATATGTGCTGGCTGGCTGTTTGGGAGGAAGATTGCTACAAGCCTTGCTTATCTGGGTATTTGTGATGTATGCGTTATGACATCATCTCAAAATGTGTTGCTGGCAGTAATGGAAGTTTGTAGAAGGTATGGAAGTTCTTGTTTATATTGTTTAAATTTTTCTGATTTATCCACTCTACTTGGGGATTCTTTTATCTAGCAGCCTCGGTGGTGTTTTATGTGTATGCTATCATTGAAGATATAATGTTGACTATTGCTAATGGGCAGAGTGCAGCGAGTTCCAGTGGTATTTACAATATATTTACAATATTGGACTACTTGCAGGTTATCTATTCACTATTAACCTACCTAATATCCAAGTGCTAAATCAGAAGAGGGCAGTAAAGGAAAATTACATGGGAGATGTAACAATGGGGAAAACATTATTCCCTAAGGAAAAATAGCAGAGTGAGGAAAAAAACTCAAACCCATATGCCTGGCTTCATCCAGTCCAGGAGTGTTTACTCTTCCTGGGACTTGAAATAAAAAAGAATGCTTCAACCTCAGAAATTCTCATCCCAGGAATAAGAAGTGGGTTTACAGAAAATAGAAGCTGATAAATACACAGAGAAAGAGGTGGGGAGGGAGGAAGATGCATCAAATATAACAACTTGTTAATTGAGAGATGGGTAGAAGTGGGTCTCCTGGAACCAAGGGTGGTAGAGATTAAGCAAGGGCAAGGAAATGTACATCTACAGACATCAGTCACTGTGTGAGTGCACCTTCCCAAACATCTTGAGCCTTCCAGGGAAATGAATTAACAATGCTGTATTTCATGGCATCGGTTTGAGATGTCATTGTTAACTTGGTGGGGCTCTGTATTGGGTTTGCATGGCCAGGTTTTGGTAGCAGGGTGGCTGCCGGGGTGGTTTCTGTGAGAAGCTGCTGGAAGCTTCCCCCATGTCCGGCAGAGCCGATCCCTGACAGCTCCAGGACGGACCTGCTGCCAGCCAGGGCTGGGCCAGTTAGAAATGGTGGTGACACCCACCCCTGGGATAACAAATTCAAGAAGGAAAAAAAGTTATTGTGCAGATGTAATTGCAGCCAGAGGAGAGCAGGGTGAGAATATGTGAGAGGAACAGCCCTGCAGACACCGAGGTCAGTGCAGAAGGAGGGGCAGGAGCTGCTCCAGGGCTGGAGCTGAGATTCCCCTGCAGCCCCTGGTGAGACCGTGGTGGGGCAGCTGTGCCCCTGCAGCACATGGAGGGCACAGGGATGCAGAGATCCACCTGCAGCCCGTGGAGGAGACCCAAAATGGAGAAGGGGGATGCTGAGAGCAGGCTGTGAATCCATGGGAAGCCCTTGAATCCATGAAGCAGGGTCCTGGCAGGGACCTACAGACCCATGAAGAGAGGAGCCCACCCTGGAGCAGGTTTCCTGGTAGGACTTGTGACCCTGTGGGGGACCCAGGCTGGAGCACGCTGTGCCTGAAGGACTGACCCCATGGAAGAGTGACCCACACGGCAGCAATTTGTGGAGATCTGCTGCCAGTGGGAGGGACTCCTGTTGAAGAAGTTCATGGAGAAGTGTCTCCCATGGGAGGGATCCCACACGGGAGCAGGGGAAGGACTCCTCTCCCTGAGCAGTGGCAGGAACAATGTGTGATGGACTGACCATAAGCCCCATTCCCCATCTCCCTGTGCCACTGCAGGGGAGGAGGAGAGCTGGGAAGGAGGGAGGGGTGGGAGGAAGTTGTTTTTACAATTTATTTTTACTTCTCACTATCCTGCTCTGATTTTGTTACTAATAAATTCAATTAATATGCCCAAGGTGAGTCTGTTTTGCCTGTGATGGTTTTGGTGAGAGATCTCTCCCTGTCCTTATCTCGACTCATGAACCCTTTGTTGTATTTTCTCTCCCCTGCCCAGCTGAGTAAGGGAGTGACAGAGTGGCTTTGGTGGGTGCCTGGCATCCAGCCAGGGCCAGCCCCTCACAGTCTTTTTGGTGCTGAAACCCAGGATCATGAGGATTTTGAGATAAAGATGGTAACTGGGAGAGATAATGCACAAAACATGGATTGAACAATGTTAGAGAGTAGAAAGATCATGGGGAACTTCTGTTGTAATTGTGGTGAAAGGACAAGGAGAGGTTTTTGTGTAAATTGCCCACTTTTGTTCTGTGTTGCAATGATGTTATTTTGATTTTTTTGTGTGGGTAATTTTTTGTTGTTTTTTTTTTTTGTTGGGTTTGCTGATGTAAATGAAGGTTGTGTGATGAATGTGGATTTTAATGATAATTTCTAAATATATGATTCACAGAGATGAGAGGTGGAAGGGGGGATGCTAGGGGGACACCAGGGGGACAGCAGGGTCAACCTAGCACAGGTACCCAGACCCATTGTGGTACAGTGATTTTATTGCCTGATTTCACCTGGATGATGATGCAGGGAGCCATACCCATCACCTACCTGTCCAACGAGACAAAATTGACATTTTTTCCCCCTAGGATATATACACATATGAAACCAAATCCTGTGGAAAACAATGTGCTTAAAGCACTGTGTATATTTCAATAGCAACTGATTCAAATTGTGTAACAGTTGGTAATTTCTTTTGAAAAATTAAATTGCAATCTAGACAAGAGACTTCTTTGCTGAGTTACAAATCATATTAAGAGATAATTTTTACAAAACTAAAATGATAATCATGACTATCATTATTATTAAAATGGCATTGCTGTGTCATAAGCCCTCCTAAATTCAATGCTCTTTGGGTTATAAAAACCTCCATGTAGTTCCCTGTATTGCTACCAAGAGTCATTTGAAACAGAAAGAAAAATTTTAACTTTCTATAATCAAAGTTCTACTTTTTACCTCTGGAGTTCTTAACAAATGCCAGGTTGGTTGTTTGGGGAGTTTTTTTGTTTGTTTGGGTTTGTTTGGTTTTGGTTTTTGGTTTTGTTTTTATTTTGGTTTTGGTGTTAGTGTTGTTATTTGGTTTTGGGGGGGTTGTTTGTTTGTTTGTTTGTTTTGGTGGGGTTTTTGTTTCCTTGTGGGTTTTTTTGTTTCTTTCATTACTGTACTTCTTTCAGCAGCCTAGTGTTGTTCTGACCCTTGTGCCTTGGGAGTTGTCCAGAAGCCATCCTGGCAGGACAGATGAGTTTGCTCATCAGAAGGGGGAAGGTTCTTCTCTGCTGAGTCTCACGCAGGACCTGAGCTTTGTGGATCCCAGGTTTCTCCTGAAAGGAAACAATTCTTATTTAAAGAAATGGAGGCTTTATTCAGGTAGCATCTCATTCACATCCTGGCAGCCCTGGCTATTTGGCTCCTTAGTTTAATCTCTGAACCTCACCACCAAGAAATCAAGTTTACTTCCGTCTCTGAGTTCGTACACCCACATTGGACTGTTGCATTTGTTTCCTTATCTCTGGGAAGAAACTGAAGGACCAAACCTTTTCCAGCACATCTTCCCTCCCCCATGGCACATGAACCCCTCTGGAAGCAGAGCAGCTGCTGCAGGGTCAATAGTTACCAATTTTTGCAGTCATGCAGGTGTTGGAAAATAGAGCCAAATATTTCAGACCAGTTACTGACCACATGTAACAAGAGTGCAGGGTCAGGGAAAGGGCAAGGTTCAGCCTGACCCTGCACACTCCCGTTGTCGTGTAACCAAGGACACCAATATTACCATATTTTCCCCTAAAATGGCTGGTAGCTTTGGGCCTGGAGCATACAGGAGCTTATAAAGACATGGCTCTTGCTATCCCTGGATTTTCTATTTACTGGCCATCACTGGAACACCACTGGAAGCATCCTGGCTGTTGGCACTTTTAGGTACCCTAATCACCTTTAGGATTTATGGATTAACTTGCCTCCTTATTCTTATACCTCATTACTCGATCGCACTCCAGCGAGAGGCTGCAGTATGTCTCTCTAGATTGAAAAATCTAATGGTCCAGTTTAAAGTCTAGAGAATACACAGTTCACTATATATTTTCTTCTGCCTCAGCAATTATTTATGCTGTATGAAGTGACAGCTATAGGCTGCTCCTGAGGATAGTTGCCTGTATTCACATGTTGGTGCTGCAAGGGGCAGGCAGTGATGAGCTGTAAAAGACCCATCAGAAACATTTTCACTAACACAAGGTTATCCCAGGCTTCTGATGGAGATTTCACTTTTCTTCTCTGGAAAGAATTTCTTCCATGTATTTTTAAATTGAATGTTCTTTAGCTTGTATTGTGTGGTACTGAATGTTGAAGCTAAATACTGAGTTTAATCCAATTTTGTTTTGTAAGCTGCAGTTTGAAGACGAGTTGCTGTAGCTCATCTGAATAATGGTTTTGTTCTTAAGAGAGCTAACAGCAGTGCTGTCCCAAAGCACCAAATTAAGAAGCAGGAGAACATGTAGGAGTTTAATTTGTAAGCTTATGATGGGGCACAAAACCAGCTCATCTGTTAGGAACACACAGATGAAAGACAAAACTGGTGGATCTAATAATCGTGTTAAACAGCAAAGTGTTTGGGGACTGTAATAGTTGGAAAATTACAGAAATCTCTCTAGGTTTCCATGAAACCAAAGCTGCTTTGGAGAAGGAAAATATTTCCTAGTATATTCTGCAAAAAGGAAAGAATATTGTAATTATGATTAACAGATGAACTTTTACAGGGAACAAGTATGTTAGGTTAATTTTCATTTTTCGGATAGTAATGATATTTCTGTACTTACTAGCTCAATAGAAACTAGTTGCAAAAATGTCAAAAAACATTCTTATGCCTTATTGAGGCAAATAAAGATAATTTATATAATTTAGGTTCATTTGGCAAAAAGTACTAACTGAGGTAATTGTATCAGATTTTGATTAGCTTCAGTTACCAAGTTAGAGTTGAAACTCCGCCTTTTCTTCAGGACTTCTCTCCCACATGTAGGATCATGGCCTCTCATGGGTGGCTTCTGTACTCATCTGTTGCTGAAGCTGCATGTTTTGTTGCACAGTCAGGTTTAATGGTAGAATGCTTGGGGTTGTCACGGCTTCCAAATGTCTTCTAGTCATCTTTTAGAAAAGTAGCTTTGAAATATTGTGCTGTGATGGTTCATTTCTTAAAATGAGGCTGTATTAATTTTTTCTGTCATAATTAGAATGCGTGAACCAAACTTTAAGGAGATGATAGGTGTCCTGTATGTCCTAAGGCAGTGTCCCTCCAGCAGAGTGCACAGCAGCACGAGGAATTTCCACTGGTAGAGGAGCAAGTGACCTGTATGAGCCCACACTGCCATATCCCACATCCTCTCCCTCTCCTTTCCATGTTTTTGGCTGCGGACCTGTAATGCTGGTAATCCGCAGAGTCTGTTCCCTACCAGTTCCTACTCAGGTTAGCTGAGACTGATGCCTGGGGTGGCCACCTAAAAACAGAGACTAGACAGGAATAAGGGAATAGTAGGTATTTATTTGAAGGGCCTTCAAAGGTACACCCTGGGCAGGCCAAAGGCTACACCCAAGATGGACCCCAAGTGATGAGTTCTTCACACTTTTATAAGTTTAGTTCATTTGCATATCAGGGTTAATTCTCCAACTAAAACTTCAGTTAATGATGTAATTACCCCAAGTTTACCCCACTTCTTAAGATGTTAGTTTACACATTTGGGGCCTAGGACAATCTGGGTGTCCTTGAAGAGCAAGCTTGGAGACGCTTGTTATGTCTAACCAGCATGAGAACAGCAGTAACAGGCCACAGGAAACTTCAGAGTTACACACTAGGCAGTACAGGATTTGAGAAATATAAAAGTAAAGCCTAAGGTATGGGTGCTGAGCCCATCAGATGAACAGACACTCTCTGCCAGTTCTGATGTCTGCCATGAACTTGTGGTTTCCCCTTGGGTGGAGCATCATTCTTGAAAGATTCGGCGCAGTTTATCCCCCTGTAGTTTTGTGGCAAAGTGTCACATGTTCCTATATGCTACACATTTTCCAGATGAGATGAAGAGTTTTTAAATGTGATTCAAGAGTCAAACATCTCTGAAGTTTGGGAGGCATCAAGGCTTGGTCTGCCCCCAACCTCCGGCTGGCAGTGTCTTGTTACAATACAAGCAGGCTTCTAAATATAGCCATGGCTAATTGCTTCCTGGATTTTCAAAAAATCTTTAACATTGGGAAATTCACTCATGTTGCTTTACAGCTCTGTCCAGCTGGCAGCACCTTCACTTGAACCGCAACGACAGCAGGTAATTGTAACAGAACAGTCCCTGTCAAAACAAGGAAGATCTACTGTGCCACTGGATAATGAAATGGAACAACTCATGCAAGCAATAAAGAAAAAGCACTGCCGGAAAGATGGAAAGTCATATTCAGGCCTTTAAAGACTATAAAAACAGTACAGTAAAAGAGTGAGCTGTTGAGTGTATCACTGCACAACAGGAGAGCTGTGCTCACAGGCAGCACCCATAGACTGCTTTGCATGGGGAGTGCTCGCTGAGCAACTGCGGTCATCATTCCCAGCTTCATTAGCACTTCCCTCATCGAATCCCTTGGTGGAAACTCCCCTGCTCCAGTACACTCGCAGTTTCTGAGACCAACCCACGCCAAACAATTTAGAAAATGGTGTAGAAAACAACAATGAAATAAATCATGTGTAGTCTTCCTAAATCCTAAGGAGTTTTTGCTGTTTGCTTTGCCTTAGTGTCTTTCAATGCTTCGTGATTTGTCTCTTTTACTCTTTTTTTTCAAGTTATACAAACTTCTACCCTTTATTGGAATTATTTTACTTTGTTTGGCCTAGCAATGTGAACTCCATCAGTAATTATGCGTCCCGTGCAAGTCTGTCTTCATGTGTTTGTTTTGTATTTTACTGACACTGCCCTAGTGCTGGCTTATGTGAAAAAGTAATTGAGGAACACTCATCTACCTGCTGTACATGAATAATTATTTTATATATAAAAGAAACTTACTTTTTAATAGTACAATTAACTTTAACTGAAGTCAGTGCTCTTGCAGCAACTGTGCTGGAAGGATGCTCAAGCCAGTTTCAAATCAACTCTCACATCTGCTGCTGTGGCTCGGTGGCATCAGCTGTGAGCACGGCTGGGGCTGCCAAGGCCACTCGAGCACAGAGCCAGACCCGCACTGCTGCTCTTCCAGGAGCAATTCCAGCTCCCTCACTCATGGGCTGCAGTGGGGCTACACCTTGATCTTTCCAGTGCTTCCCCCTGCAGTGGGTTTGTCACCTAATTCAGTAACAAATTCACCTAATTCGTTCATTTGTCACCTCATTCAGTGCTCGTTTATTAGCAGCTGCCTTTCTTTGTGGGAGCATGTTTGCCATATGTTTATGTACACTTCTTTTTTCAAAGAACATGCAAAGACTACGTTCTTGGGTGTTCTAGAAACACCACACATAAATTACAAGGGTATGTATACATGGGTAGGAAGGATTATTCTTTCACTTCATTACTCTCAGTATCTTTTCCCTCCAGTAAACTACAGTGACTTTTTCAAAAGGACCTTCCAGTGGCAATATCCTTAGGATCACAGCAGGAGCAGATGTCTGTGACATTGTGAGAGGGAAGAGGTGAAGGCCATCCAGTTCCTCACCCTCTGAGCCGTCTTGGCCCTGCTCCCCCTGGAGTTTCTATTTTTATTTCTGCTCCTGGGACTGAGAAGAAAAAGCAAAGGTTGTGTGTCTCTTTTTGCAGTTAAAAGATAATGTTTCCAATAAGGTCCTCTTGTGGACTGGATTTTTGTCTAAGTTTTAGTGTCAGAGGCATTATTTGCTATGTAATGACAGTAATTTTTAGTGTTAATTGCTTTTTCAACTTCCTGGCGTTCAGGAGTCAGAAAGTACCAGAAGAAACAAAAACAGGAGAAAAATCTCTTATTTTTCTGAGGGCAACAAACTTTTATTTAGAAGTTCGTGCTATATATATATATATATTCTCTTGTGTTCAATTCAGGCAGCCCACATTTATTACTGAGACAGTGTCACCACTAAAATCTTTACAATTTTGCTTTTGAGAGAACAGAAGATTACCGTACTATTCCTTAGGTGTTTTCTTTCCTTAACTGAGGGAATGCTTTCCTTAGATTAATTACCTGGAAAAGCACTGATATAGATTTTAAATGTTGACAACTGCAATGTTTACAATGTTTGCATATGATTAATTGCACTTTGGCAATGTGAATAGAATGGATACAAGCTATATCAATAATTTTTCACTCTTTGAGGCACGTTTCACAAAAATAATTGCTTTCCTTATTTGTGTGCTGGTCTAACAAAGTGAGCAATCTCAAAGCGTAGGGCAAGGTCAAACAAAGCATCTTCAGCTGTGTCTGGGAGACACCATTGGAGAAAATAATTTATATTGTTTCATTCTCCTTGGATGAGACAGGATACGGAGTCTGTCTGTCTGTCTTTCTCTCTTCATTCCATAGCCCTGCTCCCTTTCTCCACACTTGTCTCTTGTTGCTCCTGCTCCCCTGCTCACCTCTGTTATGTGGCTCTGTTGGGTGCAGTGGGAAAGATTGGACAAAGGGTGTTCTACCTGCCATCTCTTGGAAGTTTTAGTTCTGCTCCTGGTAGCTGGTTTCAGATGACACAAGATTATGGTTTTAAGGCATAATTTTTCTTCTTCTTTCTCTAGCACTTCATGTAATTCAATAAAGCTAGGAGTTTGTTTTATTTAGTGTCAAAAAGTGCTTTATTTAAAAATGATTTTAACTTAGACTTTGAGGAGTCTCCAATGGCAACTCCCTGGAGCGGAAGCACATTTTGGAGAATGTTTGCAGAGTGTTGGGCCGGTAGCTGCGTGCCCTCAGCACTCAGAGATTAAATGCCTACATGGCCTTTTGGTTGCTGTAGCATTATTGATGTGGAATGTGGTGAAAAAACCTGTCAGAAATGTGCAGTGCAAAGGTTGCTAGAAATACACTGCTTTCTTCTCGTGCAGCTTGTGTATTTGCTTAGAGGTGCTTTTGCAAGTATCTTTTAATGAGAAGAAAACACGACAATTAGATGAACCAGTCATCTGGCAGTCTGGCAGTATGGACAGTCAAAAATTAATACAATTTAGATACAGGCTATAAATGCCTGGCAACAGCGAGTTTAGATTGACAGCGTGCAATTATTTGCCTGCAGTCTTTTCTGTGCAAGCTCCTTCTACATCATATCTGAGACTGACACCATGTAACCTTTCTCCTGGTTGCACCAGTCAATATCCTCCCGCTAAAATCAAGAATTCCTCACAAAAAAAAAAAAAATGGGAGAAAAGAAAGCTTTGGAGTGCACAGGAGTTTCCACCTGTCAAAAAGACTTCATGCAAAGCATTTCATGGGCAGCAAAAAATGTCACGAATCAATCCCATCGTCCTCACTGCTGAAGCAGCTGGCTCATCACTGAGCTGTGGAACGTGGGGGAAGGAACAGGGGACAGACACCATGAGCAGGCTGCAGCAGCACTGCCACGTGCTGCTTTGTTCTTCTTGCCTGTGTCATGCACCTCAAGGGAAGAGCTCAAGTTTAGGCCCTTCCTGGGTCTGCAACTTGGAATGATTTTCTTGGGAGTGCAAAGTGTCGGGCACTGTGAGCGCTCTCCCTTCAAGCTGCAAGTCACAAACAATGGAGTGCTTTCCCTACCTTCCACAAGGCACCAGGAGCTGACATTCTGGAATGAGTCTACATTCAAGAATGCACTTTTCCAGTCGAACTGCTAAATGAATATGCTCTGGCTGATGCACCCTCCAGGTTCACATGCAAAACACAAGTGATTATTTCAGACAAGGGAAGGAAAAAAAAAACCAAAAGAAGGAGAAAAAGGAGAAACAATTTAATCTAAAAGTTAAAAAGAAAGCTGGCAGATACATGGAACTAAATATGTGTCAGGGAACTTCAGAGTGGACATTAGGAGAGGGTGGTTGGTCACAGGAACAGGCTCCCCAGGGAAGTGATTGTGGCACCAAGCCAGGCAGAATATCAGAGTACAAGGAGCATCTGGATGACATCCTTAGTCATATGGTTTAGTTCTAGGTAGTTCTGACAGCAGCAGGGAGATCAGCTTGGTGATTCTTATGGGCCCCTTCTGACTTGAGACACTCTGTGATTGTATGAAATGATGAGCTCTGGTGCAGAATCAGCGATCCAGCACAGCCCGGTCCATTTTCAGAAAACAGAATTACCAGGTCCTCTCTAGTTTCACCCATATATGTGAGATATGGATTAATATGTTGTCAGAGGTGAGGACAAGCCACACTGTTATTCTCCTGCATGTGTTAATATTTATATTGTCATCCATTTGTACCTTACTCTTTCCAATGCTGGAATAGCCACTTAAGTCCCCTGCCATTTATTTTGTTCTGTAGTTATTGTTTATAAAAGTGCCAGTATCTTCTCATGAACTTGTAAACATATTGTTTGCCTTTGCAGAGAAATAAAACCTTTATAGAAATATTTGCAGGGACCAAAGGTGCTGTGAATATCAAAGCAAATTCCTGATTTTCAATCCAGATTTAACACTTGGAAGTACACTTCAGCGTTGTGCGCCCAAGCCAAGCTAATATTTTTACTAGAATATCTTCACTAAAGATATGAAAAAGATACATTTGTGAATCACTGGATTGCGAGGCAAGATATGAAGGTGAAAGGAAATAAAGTACTGTTTGATGGAGGGAAATTAAAAAAACCCCAAACAACAGAAGTGGCTCGGTTGTAGCTTCTACTCATGTCACAAACAATGCTGGATTGACGTGGTTGGCTGCTGTTTTAAAAAAGGCAGAGGGAAAAACTGTTTTCAGTTCTACCAGCAACCCCAATTAGCCCAGGCCTGTCTGGATCAAGCCACAGGAGAGAAATGCCCTTTCATTTCAGTGATTTCCAAAGTAGTGAGAACCTCTGAGCAGTTAACAGAGACTGTACAGGCAAATTACACAGTGGATGCTACATTCTCTTCCTAAAATGAAATCCAGAAGGCTTTTTTGCTCTGAATTGCACTGATACTTTGCAAGGTGTCCCCAGTAGTCACTTGGCGTCAAGAGAAGTCCACTGCTGACAGCCACTGCCAGGAAGCTGACTAGAAAGTACAAACAAGAAATTTTGCCTTCTTACAATTTTAAGACAAAAAAGGGAGGCTTGGGAGCTGTGTGTTGGGTGAGATGCAAAAACACAAGTTTGCTGAAGCCAGAATCTGTGTCAGCAATGAAGTTAATTCATTTAATCTCAAGTGTTCTGTTTTCTCAACTTCTGTGTCTGCTGTGACCAATCATGATACCCAATGAAGATGCTTGGTTGCACTGTCTTCTGCTCCTCTGTCTGCCCTCCGCTCCACTGCTGTCACAGACCATTTCCAGAGACAACAGGAAGGGGTTTTCACCAGGCTAATCTGAGGGGGGTGTTGGACTGAACTCGTGTTTCACTGGACACTGACAAGCAGTACTTGGGCGCTGAGTGCAACTGAGATGTCCCAGGAGAGGGATTTGAGAATCTCCATTAACACCAGAGAAACTGGATGCTGAGCACCCCAGAACCAGGTGATATTTTGTCCTGTCTGTAAGCAGGATGTGCCTTGAACACAAAGAAACTGAGGGACTCTCCCCACATGCTTGTAAAGCAAAATCTTATCTTGATCAGTTGCATCAGACACCAAGTTTATAAGGCACTTCAGGAATTTACTATATGGTGAAAAGAAGGGAGAATTACAAGATAAAGAATAAAATGATCAGGATTTATACACACTTAACTGTAAGAAATGCTTTCCTGAAGAGTGCAGTTAAGCAATTAACAACCCTCCCACACCCTGTTATAAAGTGTACGTGCATTTTGGAATTTGAAGCAGGGCTTGTTGCAGCCGAAGACATTTAGCTCGGAACTGGCAGTACTAACAATTAGAACCTTAAAATACTGTCAGTTCCTGCTGACAGAAAGCAGACACTGATCTCCTGTGCTGTGGGTGTAAGAGATTTGTTACCTGGTAGATCCATTTCCCTTGCTCTCATCTGGGCACTGTTCTTGCTCTGACTCAGATAAGGACATCATGGCCTACACTTTTATCACACTGAAAGTAAATAGTTTTAGTGCTCTGATGTTAGTTTCAGCTGTATTCCAGAAATAATAGTCATTATTGCACACAGTTGGTGTTGCACTAGCCCACAGAGGCCTTTGTCCTGGCAAAGCTTTGTGCACTGTGTACCCAGTGACCAACGGCTCCTGCTTGAGAAAGGAACCAGCCAGGAGGAAAGAAACCTGGAGAAATGTGTCACTGTGTCCTTGTGTCACCGGCCAGTCATGCTGGAGGTCCACGCTTAATTTTCTGAAGCTCTGGCTGGTGTGTCACTATCACAGTCTTTTGGATTCGAAAAATACCCTCCTTTCCCTCCTCCTGGTGAGGTTCTGCATCTGATTTGTGGGTTTTTTGTGCTTCTTGTCACAGAATGGCCACTGTCCCATGTTGCAAATTCCTTTCACATCACCTAACTCGTACTATTTCACAACCCATTCCCTGATCTCTCTTGTGATTATTCCTTCAAGTCACAGGGGCCACATCACATGTTGCCTCTCAGGGGCAGTGAAAATTGTTCCAGACTCCTGCCAGGGTTTTGATACCTTTACTTAAAGACTTGTTTCAAACCCTTCTTTGTCTTTGAAGATGCTTTTAAGGTGCACGAATTATTGAATAAAATTTTAAATAAGGAAAACCTGATTATGTTCTATAAATATTAATCTCAGAGTGTAATTGCTTTACTACTCTATTATATTGCAATAAGCTTGCTGGTGTTGCAGCATTTTAAATAAGTGTCAGATGATTTAGTTTGTTCTTACGCTCTTCATGGCAACAATCTTCAGTCTGAAACAAGATTGCAATTTGCTGATTAGAGTAGCATCACCTCATCAAGTGATAGTGAGGAGTTCTTTTTTTTTACACTTTTTTCCTTTTATTTACTCTTACTAAATATTTCATTTATGAACATCTTATGCCTTTTCTACTCTTGCTGTTTCATTGGCATTAATAAAATATAAATGTTCCTAATCCCATTCACCTGGAAGGTATCACATATCCACGCCACATGATAAAGGTTTGGTTTGGAAGTGGCAGCTCTAAGAAATGATCTAGGGTGGCAGCAGACCCTCAGGATGTAATCTCAGTACGAGCTTGGATGTGGTAATGTTTCATATTTGTTTTACTGACCGCTTGTGGGACTAGTGGGGATACTTTGGAAAGGGGAGCTGAGAGAAGTGGATTATATTTAGAACTATTTCTGCATCAGAGTTGTCTGGAAGAGCATATTGGAACTTGTACTTGGTAAAAATACCATGGTATCATTCAACTGACAGAGGGTATCTGGCTCTTGTCTCCATTCATGGAGGAGGAGCTGTATGTGAGGTGTGAAGAGAGGGACAATTGAACGTATTGAATAAGGCCACAGCAGTTTTTGCTGGGCTAAAACAATTGATTTTAAGCTGGTGTTTTCTTCCTTCAGCCCAAATGGAGCAGTGGTGGAATCCATGCCCAGAGATGCATTCTCCATCGCATCTCATTCAGTTTAACATCTTATTAGTTGCAGTCAAGTATTTTCATCTCTCTTGCCTGTGCTCTTAATGATCTATTCTTCACACATAGCTGGAGTGAGAAATGAGCCTACACATACAATGAAAGTGAGTTTTTACTTTTAAGTAGGCATGCTTATAAACATTCATGCACCATTTTTTGCCCTGTGGCCCATGCTATTTTGCAGTCTCCACAGCAAAGCCCTTCCTGAAAGCTGAAGACATATTATTTGGAAAAGATAAGTGGAACTGGCCCCATGGAAGTGACTCAGAATGAGTTGACTTCTGGCATAGTGAAATACCTGAGGCTTTTAATCTTTTTGGCGGGGCTTCTCTTATTTTTCCTTTCCCTTTTGTCTTCATATTCACTGTGCTTTTTTTATCATCAAATTGAAATCGCTTTCAGTACTGTAGAGCACCTCCCTCATAAACTATCATGTAGCTTTTACACATCTTTAACAAGTGATGACTGCATGTCCACTTCCATGTGGACAACCTCACTGGAGGAACTTCCCTTCAAGGTGGAGTTTGACCCAGATGTGAGGGCAAGCACAACCTAAACCAGTGGCAGGTAAATACCATCAAGTCATGTGCATAAGACTAAAAGTTGTTACCACTGTGGTCACTTTTCAAGTTTCTTAGTTTCAAATTTCTTGGGATAAAGTGTCTTTACAGGCCTTTGCAGAACAAACACCTGGCCTTGCTTAGCCTGGAGCCTTGTGGATGAGAGTGGCTTAGTACGTGGCACACACTGATGTAGGGGGATCAGCACAAACATTTGTACAAAGAATCGTAGAACCAGAGAATCATTAAGGCTGGAAAAAACCTCTAAGGCCATCAAGTCCAACCACTAACCTGTCAGGTTCGCCACTAAATTGTCTCCAAGCACCCCACATATATGTCTTTTTGAAGACTTCCAGGGACTGATTCCACCGCTTCCCTGGGCAGCCTGTTCCAGTGCTTGACCACCCTTTCAGTGAAGAAGCTTTTTCCAATATCCAATCTAAACCTCCCCTGGCACAACTTGAGGCCATTTCCTCTCCTCCTGTTGCTGGTTACCTGGGAGATGAGGCCAACACCCCCCTGGCTACACCCTCCCTCCAGGGAGTTGTGGAGAGCCATAAGGTCACCCCTGAGCCTCCTTTTCTCCAGGCTAAACACCCCCAGCTCCCTCAGCTGATCTCCCTCATGAGATCTGTGCTCCAGTGCCTTCCCCAGCTCCATTGCCCTTCTCTGGACACGCTCCAGCCCCTCAAAGTCCTTCCTGAATTGAGGGACCCAAAACTGGCCACAGAATGTGAGGTGTGGCATCACCAGTGCCCAGTACAGGTGGACAGTCACTGCCCTGGTCCTGCTGGCCACACTACTGCTGATACGAAGATGATAATCAATGTATTTACTTTCCTTCATTAAGGGCTTGCTAATATCCCTGTACAAAAATAACTTACTTTTTTCTTATGGACTAGCTTCAATATACCCTTATCAATCTCGAAAGCACTGGATGCTGATTTGGGGTATAGTCTGCATTGCAAACATGGGTGTGAATGGAGAGCAGAACAGCAGCCACAGCCTGATTGTAAATTAACAAGACGTAATGGTCTGGCTGTAGCAGTGCCAAACGCAGTGTAATCGTCTCTGATGACACTGGCCTTTTAATTTTAATGGACAGTGCTTAATCAGGCAAATTACTTAAACTGTGGAAACATTAAAGAAAGAGAACTGAAAATATCATAGCTGTTACTTTCCAGCGGCTTTCCAGCACACTGCTGCTAGAACAAGGTAACTTCAGCTCTGTGGTGGCAATCTGATAGTGACAAAAGAAGACAGATTGCTTCATTAGGGTCAGTTGTGCTTTAAAAAAAATCTTTATAGTCGTTGTAACAAGTGGGTGCAACTGTGGTAACACACACACGTTTATATAACAAAACATAGAGTACATGAAGGTGTTTGGATGTAGTTCTTTTGGTCTTTTGCTCAGGTACATCCAGTTGTCAACTAGTGGGTGAATATCCATTTTCTCTTAAGAGCAGGTTGTTGTTTTCTCTTGGAGTGAAAGATATTCCCAAATTCAAGCACGTTTCGTTCCTGCAGTTAAAAGCTGACTGAACAGAACTGTATTTTTCAACTCATAAATCCTCTAAAAAGGAAATCTCATTAGTGTAATGAATACATTGAATGGTTGTTTGTTATAGACAATTAACCTCCATTAATTGGAGTGGTGTGCTCACAGAAGAGGGATTGTTTATTTGACAGAATGATTTTATTTTGTGGGGAGAAGAAGGCATTTCAGATAACTTGCCAAAATAACTTCATCTGTGGCTGATGACACCGAGTTACTGAGGGCAGTGCAAATGAAAGCTGTCTGCAGACCTGACCCTGCATGACCATGCAGTGGAACAGCAGGTGAAATTCAGTGCTGATGGGTGGAAAGCAGGGCAAAAGGAGAATTTTTCCAAGCTTTACATGCACAACAACAGGGTCTGACCTAACTCCTCCTGCTTGGGAAGAGTCCAGTTTGCCCACTGGGGAGGTGTTTTGGAAGATTTGGGATGTTAACTTGCAGAGAAGAGGGAAGCAGGGTGTTACAGTTCCAGTGAGGGGAGTGCCAGGGAGATGTCTAATCCTACCATCCACTAGTGCCCTTGGAAAAAAAGTGTTACTGTTCTGTCTCCCTCTGTTTAATTTAGTGGCCTTCAGGGACAATTGCTCAGCCACAGAAAGATGAGCTTTAGAGTCTGGAGCCCTGATACCACAATCTTTCCTGCTTTTGTAAGCGGCAGACTAGGACATATATGCAGCGGAATGGAAAAGGCACTAATTAGTATATTTTATATTGATCTTGCATTTTCTTCTGCTGCTGGATCATTTTACTTTCAGCTTTATGATTTTATTAGTAGGTCTTTACAGTTTCTTTTTCTGCTGTTAGTTTTTCCTTGTTTGTGAGATAGAATTGATGCTGCTATTAGGGATCTCTGTTGTTTGTTACCATCACAGATGTAAGGGAGGCATTATTATCTTTATAAAACTTGCATTAGCATTTACTGTTGTGGTTAATTCTTAGGCATTCTGTACCCCTGTTGCTGCCTGTCATGAAGCTGAGAAAATGTTAATGGAAAATGGTCCAATTCTAAAGTGCTGCAATCAATATGCAATCCTTCTTACATGTTAACCTTTACCATATGGATTTAATATCACCTCTGATTTACACCTAACAAAACAAGAGCCTGCCTCTAGAATTATTCCCTTTCTCTCTCTCTCTCTTTTTTTTTTTTTTTTAGGATGGAGCATTTTCTGCTTCAGATTACTGTGTGCTACACTTGGATTGAGGAACAATCCTATGGCCTTACCCAGCTCCCCTCACCCAACTTCGGCAAAAAACATCCTGACCTCGTTTATCTGCCAGCCTTTGACAAAGCTGGATCTCCCAACTCTGCAGTCCTGATTCCTTAAACCTGGTGAAGAACCATGCAAGAAGCCTATCCCATGGCAGCTTCCTTGGTGCAGCTAAATAATGGAATATGTTTGCAACTAGTATATCCTATTTCAGACCCTGGGTCTTTTTTAGCAGATATTTTGTGGTTTTTCTCTTCAGTGCTTTAATTTGTCTCTTTGAGTTAGAATACTTCAAATCTTGACTGCATTAAAAAGATATGTATTGACTTTCTTCTATTTTATTAATAAACATTTAACCCCAAATCATTCATTCACTTTCTTCACTTGCTTTCAGAACTGTTTATTTATGATTTTCTCCTCAGCAGGCCTTACACCCCTCTACAGAGGCAAGCAACAAGAACTAGCTTAATTCCTCACATACTCATCTATTCTCTTTTCTTCCAGCTTCCTCTGAGCTCTGTATCACACCTGACCACTCACATTGTTAGGAGTCAAAAAACACAGTGAAGGCTTGGGAAGTACCAATTATTTTAGTTGTGCTACTGAATAATAGACTGGAAAGAAGATGTCTGGAGTGCATCAAAGGCCCAGTGAAAGTCTGGAGAGACGCCCGTGTTATTTTAGGGATAAATATGTGCAGCCTAAGTAATGTATAACTACTGCATTTAAAGATCTGTGGCATGAAGAGAACACACAGTGCTCCCAGTGACAGGAGCTTGAGAGCACCCTTGGCAGAGGAATAAAGTGACTAACTACAAAGCACATGGATATTTTCATGATGGAAGTTGATAATCAGTCGGAGAAGCACTAAAAAGTGGATAAGAGACAGGATAAATGGAGAGAAGCTGTAGGATTGGGGTGCTGGGCAGTGAGGTACCTTCGCTGCACGGTGCAGGATCCCCACATTCCATGGACTCTGCCCTCGGCAGGGAGACCTGGGGAAAGGTCTTGTGCTGAGCTGGGCAGCAGGACAAGGAAAAGGGTGCATTGTCCCTGCATGAGAGGGGTTAGAAACAAGCTCAGGGCTTCCCACCAGGCTGAGCTGCTGCCCCAGTGGTGCCAGCAATCCCAGCAGCGCCCTGGGGACAGGGGGCTGTGGGACAGGAATCTTTGGGAAGATGGATGTGGCTCTGCTGGGTGGTCCAGGATGCGCAGCACCAGCACCTGCTCAGCCTGCAGCTGCCTGCTGGTGGTGTGTTGAAGGAGTTTTAAATTCCTCCCTGAAGAAAGCAGTATCTGGAGGGGCTGCAGGTTTAGATCAGTCCCTACTTCACATCCAGGAGTGGCTCATCCAAGCCCAGTGATTCATCCAAGACAAGTGGTCCTCCAAGATCAATAAATCCTCTCACAGACTTGTCTCGAGTGTGTGTAATGTCGCTGTGACCTTGGAGTGTCTGATGACAAGGGTGGGCTCAGCGTGAGAGCAGAAATAGGTTTGAGGCGGTCCCTCATGTCTCTTGTTCCCCAAAAACTTCTCAGACAGGCAGTGAGGACCAAGCTGCACTCTGAGACCAGAGGGGCTGGTGTTACATGAGGCATAGTCATATTATTTGAGGCACAGTCATGCTATTTAAGCAGGTGTTAGTGGAGCCTGAGATCCTGATTATACCATTTCAGTGATGAATTAATTCTTTATGGCCAGAGGTGAACGTGAAAGGAGCCTCCAGGAGGCCAGACAAGCCCTGTGCAGCCTTTGTGGCGAGAGGCAGGAGCTGTTTGGGAGCGATAAACAGCTGCACACTGTGCTGGCGTTAATGCAGCTGCCAAGAGAGTCTCTCCTATGTTAATCTATGAATTTCATAGCCCAACACTCCATTACTTACTTATAGATTTATACCTCTCCCCACTCCCTCCCCTCCAAGCATCTGGCTGCCGTGTATGAAACTCACGGTGGCAATTACAGAATGTCTTCTGAGAAGCCATCCCCACCCGTGCGGCCGCTGCGGCACCGCGGGGGAGCAGCAGCCAGGAGCGGGCAGGGTGTGTGTTGGATGGGCACCTGCTGGCTCAGGAGCACCTGCTGGGCACCCAGTGCCACCCAGGGCCCACCCCACACTCTGGGTCAGCTTGTACCAGAGCTGGGACCAGTTTCTGCACCAGGGTGCATGGTGGGACCCACGGGCAGGGGCTGTTTCCTCTGGCAGCAGTATCAAAGGGCTCTGTTACACCACGCAGGTGCCTTTGGTCCTCCCTTGTGCTCAGGTCAGAAACAGAAACAGATCAGATAACACATTTTGTGTCTGAGGCACCATTTGTTCTCATGTGCAGTTTTTTTGTTCCTTGTTGGAGCAATGACCCCTCACGTGGCAATTTGCTCCTCTCAGGGCCTGTGCTCAGGGCTGCCCCTGGGCTGGGGTGGGATTGCAGCGTGTGCTGTGCAGGGGTGTCTCTGAAACGATTCTGTGCATGTACTCCAAGCTGTTAATTGTTGCTGTGAGGTACATCTGAGCTGGCTGTTCCACTGACTGCAGGAGCTGGGATCCACTTTGGAGCCCCGAGAGAGGAAAGGCAGCTCTGAGACTGTGGCTGGAGTCGCTCTGGATCCTGGCATTTCCAGATGTGTCGCAGGACTCCAGAGGAACAGGGAGCCAAAGCACTGCTGCTGCTGCGAGAGATTCAACGAGGGACGCGATCTTCTGAAGATAAATGTGTTCCATATGCAGCAGGGGGTTTGGAGGGTAACTGGCACCTCTAATAACAGCCAGAAGCAAGCAGACAGCGAGGAGAGAGCCCAGCCACGCTCGTGTGCCCCACAGGAGGTCACGCACATTATGCTTTCTGCCAGGCGAGATTTCTCCTATGTTTCAAAGGTAGCCTCAAGAAAACGTGTTTTTCAGCAGGCAAGATGTGAAGCTAAAAATGCAAAGAATAAAAACTGCACAGTCACTGGCAGAGGTCAGCATTCTCTACCTGTTATCACGTTGTGCTTTCTAATGTGTCTCTGTTATTTCCGCAGCGTGTGCCGTGCTCGAGTGCAGAGATCGTGGTTGTGGCAGCTCCTTTCCTTGCAGTGTTGATGGAGGGTTCAAGGGCCTGGCATCCAGCTGATACCTGGGCCCTCAGTGTGAGTGCAGAGGCTTTAAGAGCAGCTGCCTCACAGTATTTTATTTTACCTTGCAAGTGCTTCAGTTGGGACATGTTATCCTGCAAAGCTCTTTGTCATTTTAGCACTTCTGCTTTATCCACACTTGTGTTCTTGTTAAATATATTTGTGGTGTCTAGGTGTTGCTGCTGGCACCTTTGTGTTCTTCTGAAGCTGAAGGATACCACTTAGACCTGTAGATATATCCCTTTTTCTCCAATATATTTTTAATGATGTGTTTTAAAAGATATCACACTCGTCTTAAAGATTATTGAAGAACTGTTCTGATGCTGTGTTCAAAATTAGTGTAGAATATTCTTCCATAGCTTTGTGAGTACTTCATATTACTTGAAAAAGATCATGTTCTATTTAAGTGAATTTGATTTTTTGTTGCCCATTAACTTCACAAGTATTTTTATGTAATTGTTTCACTTACAGAATAATTAAAGGAATATTAAAAAAAAAAAATCTTTTTTCTAGTCCAAGCACGTTTGCAAGTCTTAGTAGGAAGTTCAATGGCACAAGCTGAGTAAAATCTAAAATCCTTGTTTTGCAGCTTTAATGCTACTCTGAAAAGAATTACACAGATAAAGAGCTCTCTGCACCTGTCAAAACCTCTATCGTAGTCATCATTTTATTTATTTTACCGCATTATTCAAGTTCTTTGAATTCAAGTCTTCTGCACAGGAGAGCTGTATCTCATCATGCCATGAGCTGAGTAGGTGAGATACACTCATTTTCCCCTAAGGAGGTGTTTCAGAAGGAGAAATAATCAGTGGAGGAAGAGAATAATTTCCTAAGTTTTCATGCTTTTGTTACACGACTGTCATCTTTCAAATTCAAGAGTTCCATCTAGAGGAATCCCATTTCATGAGCTTGGTTTTGCTGGCCTCTTAAAGTGTGTCATGTTCTGAGGCTGAAAATAGATTAATTTAGTCTCCTTTTTCAGTCTTCTGTGTTGAATACCTGTGAATTTCATTGTTTCTCCCTGGCAGTTTTTGAAACAACACTTTAACATCGGTATTCTCTGCTTACATTTAAAATATCATTTCCATGTTTCTGTTTATCGAGTGTGCTGAAGATAAACAGAAATTTTGTTCATGTCTGATGTCACTTACGAATTTGTAGCCCAGGAGGTTACAAGCCTCAGATTTTCCCATCAACAGAGATAAAATATACACTTGAGCAAAAGAAATTTAGAGTAACCAAGCAGACTCTGGCAACACTGAAACTATGTAATAATATAGAAACTGCTGACTGCAGACAGACCCGCTGAGAACTAATATTTCTGCAAATAGATATAAATCTTTGTTCTGTTTGTTTTAGGAGTCACTGTTTCCAAGTCTTTTTTTCTTAACCTGTAGAGAAATCTGGAAAAAAATCCCACTGAAATGCTAACAGAAGCAATTTGCTGTTATCCTTTTGGGGTTAGGAGTTAAATTCCTGTTGTTTTTTTATCTAATGAACCTTTTGAGACCCTCCTGTGGCTCAGATACTCCAGTTTATCTTTTTTAATATTCTTTGTTTGTCAAACAGAGATTAAATACCTCGGTAATGTTTAATAATGAAGTCTCATATCTAAAACTATCCTGGAATGGTCTTTGTATTCAGACGGGTGGAATTTGTCTAAGACAGAAGCCAGTCAGAAAGAAAAGTTTTGGCTTTTAAGATCACCTTAGCAAAAGGGTGGTGTGGTGCAATGGATGGGAACGAGCTGAAGAAATCCCACTTGAAACTTGAACTTTGCTGTTTTTCCTACCTTCATTAAAACAAAGCAAAATAAATCAAAACAAAAACACCTGTGGCTCTATTTTCCTGAGAAAAAGGAACTACACCGTCCAGATCCATACCTGTGCTGAGAGTGCAGCAGCACCCCCGTGCTGTAGGATCTCTGCTGGTGTGGCTGTCTTAGCAAAGCCTTGCTCTGATCCCTCTTTGAAGAAAACTCCTTGAGAAGCAGCGATACAGAGGTGTAGGGGCTAGGCTGGAAAACCGAGGGCAGGGCAGCGAAGCTGAGGCTGGTAAAAGCGGCTTACCCAGGCCATGCCTGGATGGCTCAGCGGAAGGAAACCAAGAGGACTCTGCAGCTGAGCTCTGTGGAAGGGCCTGAATGGATAAAATGCTAAGATCGAGTCCCTCAGCAGCAATCCTGGGTTGGAAATGCCTGACTGGAAGAGGCCAAAACAGAGCCTGCAAGGCAGTGCACTGAGAGTTAACTGGGATGAATGATCAGGAGTGATCAGCGATTGCACTGGGTCCTTGGGTGTCTTTCATTAGAAGTAGAGATCTCCCTTTACTGACATGGTTCACATAAAAAACATAAATCCCTTTGAACAGATAAGCAACATGAACTCAGCTGAGCACAGCAGGTAAAATGCATTTCTTCACTTGGTTACGTGTTTTTTCTTTCAAGCTCCAAGTAGCATGAATGAATTTTTTTCCTAATTACCTAAATTTACCCAATTAATTAGAAACCAGATCTTATTTCTGATTTTCAGCCTAAGGCTCATTTCAATTTTGATTACGTATTTACAAAAAGTAGAGCTTCTTTACAGTTTTCTTTAGTTTCTTTTTCTGCCAGCATTTTCTGAAAGTTTTAGATGTCATAATGAAGACAAATTAAAGTAAATTCCATAACCTCAGGCTTAAATTTGTTTGTACCTTTAATGAAGTCACATTGTAGTATGCAATCACAAGTTATTTTATCTAATCTGACACCTGCCACCTTGTTTCTGCCAGCGTTGACTTCAGAGTTTATTGTGGTTTTCCTTAACTTTCTCCCTCTTCATTTTGTAACTAGCTTTGCAGTTGGGTAATTTTAGGAATTCAGCAGCTGCAAAAAAGTAAGTTTTCATGATTTTTACTACCTGTTACACTGCGCTTAAGAGGCGATAACCACATGGATGTTTCTGAACAAGTGCATGCTGTTAAGTGGTGAGAAGTTTGCTTCAAAGGTATTTCATGTTCTGCTTAAAAATGTGGGTGGTTTTATAAGGATGCCTAAGGACTGCTGAAGCCTTCTGCTCCTCAGTGTCCAGAACTGGGGTGGTGAAATTATTGTTCAGTGCCTGCAGAAGGCCAAATTAATGGACATGTCCAAAAGCATTCAGAAACAAGTTGCTCAGTGAAGAACGTCTATTTATTTGTGCATCTATTTGGTTTAGTCACTAAGCCTAATTTCATCTCACAAGTAATAATATTTGCACAGTGTAATTTCAGGAAAGACTTTGATCCATAAAGAAGTTCCCAAATAAGATAACAGTAAAGAAGATTTAATTGTAACAATTTATTGTTCTTCAAAATAATGAGGCTGTTTAATAAAGACGAAACAAAGACTAAGAATCCCGGGAGCAGGCAGTGCAAAGTCTGCATTGTCCTTAGTTTTACCCCATGCCCATCATCCATCAGCTGAAGCTCCTAATGAGCTGTCATGTGAAATGTCACTCCGGAGTGTGCAGTTGCTTTTTGTACAATGGCATTTTCACTGAAACCTGCTGTCCACTGAATGTTAAGTTGTGGTCTAAACTGAGAAGTCCAACTCAGAGAAGCATTTAAATATACTTTTAAATTAAATTAGGCACAGTTTAAGTGTTCCCTTAGTTGGGACCCAGGAACTGATCTTTGAATCTCCCATGCCTGGTGACTCATCCTATAGAAGCCCAATTTTTTGAGGCAGTAAACAGCTGATTGGTGCAAAGTGCAAACTGCCCTTGTCTGAACTGCAGAGAAACCTCAGGAAGGTGGACTGATGCTTCCACAAATAGAAAGTGGAAAATGGATTTTTTTTCCAGTGGGAAGTATGTAATTTAATCAAGGTGGAAACATTGCATGGGAACGCGCTGTTTTCAGGATAATTTTTTTTTTTTAGAAAAGAAAATCACCAATTCAAGTATTTTCACTGCTGAGTCTTAGAGTCTCAGTGTTTCAAGGGGATGTTTTTTACCTGAACATTCATACAGGATCAGACTATAGCTGGCATTTGAAAGAGAATGAATGAATTAGTAGATGCTACCAAATATAATTTGTAAAGGATTCCCTTCCCGAGAAAGCAGCAGAATTTAAATGACTGCTTGAGTGTATTCATTGCCAGCATCTGCCAAGAATATTCATAAAAGGAGATAGGCTAGAAGTGAATTTCAGGATGATCTTTGGAGGCTGAGGCCTTCACTTTCCATTAGGTAGATACAAGGGCAGAGCTAGGGGACTTTTATGGAAATTTGATTAATATAATCCCCCAGACATATATAATATATCTCCAACCATCAAAGTAGGATAGAATTAGAAACAGGACAGGTGATGTACTTGTACCCTTTTACTAAACTTCTCATGGGGTTATACTGGGTGAGGAGATCACTTTTATACCTATTTCTCCCCCATGTTCTTGGCAAAAAATATTCCATGTCTTCATTGTCAGCATGACCAGTGAGAAAACTTCTGTTCAATTTTGCCTATTTTGAATTATGGATGCACAAAACTTTTAGTGTGGAAAGTCACAAATTGCTGATTCTGTGTTCTGAAAGAGCAGCTCCTCCTAAAACCTGCAACTTTCGAGTATTTTCCTCTGATTGGGATCTAACCGTGGAGCAGTGTGGAGAGGAATGTGCTGAAGCATTCTGATGAAATGAACTTTAAAGCCAAAATTTTTCTGAAACCTTAAGTAATAGGTAGCTCCTGTGACTGTATTATTATTTACTTACAGGTCAGATGACTCTTTATTTTTGCATTAGCATGGTGTGGCTAAACTTAACTGCAAAAGCAAAATGTTGATGAGTCAGGTAGCTCAAACAAGACACAGCGTGCAAGATGCTTCAAATATTGCCAAACATCTTGCGTAAGATCTATCTAATTAGAAGTTAGTTCCCTATTTAGCAGCAGACAACAGATGTCTCCAGAAGTAAAGTAGCTTTTCTTTCACCATTTTTATCTACATAGGCTGGATCTGGATTCTGACCATGTAAATGTATTTTCTGCAGCAGTAGTATAGTTATACATATATATATATCATATATATTTAGGCGAGTTTCCCCTTCTTTTAATCAAACTAATTATGAACTCCTAGTTCTTTTCTTATTGTTTGGCACTTCAAAATGAAAAATATAATAACAGTAGTATTATCAGTAAGAATGAAGAGCTTCATGCTAATGGTCCATACAGACTTTATAACGTGGACAAAACCCCAACCATTTTCATTTTTTCTGCATTTGGCTTTGTTTCAGCTTCAGAAATTAGCTGTGGGATTACAGATGGACACACACCATCCAGAAAGTTGCATTCCACCAAGTGAACCTCACCTCAGATGACCCTGATGTTGTACAGCAGCGTATTTCGGACGGAAACACTTCCAGAGCAGGAGGATGATGTAGAGCAGCTGGAACTCTGTGAAGCTCTCAAGGGAAGACCTCCATCTCCAGACCTGAAGCCAGTGAGTGGTGCTTGCCTGCTGTTAGTGGAGGGAGTGGGGGTCCTGTGGTTACTCTTACCTGTTCAATAGTGTAGCCTGCTGCAATGGTCTTCTTTGACATCTTCGGTTACTCAGTGCCAATTTTCAAAGGTGGGCTTTTCAGTGTAGAACAGTTCCTCGAAAAATCAGCCTTTCCAGAGGATCTCAGGACACGCTGATGCAGATCTTTAGCTTCTTGCCCTTGTGTTTGGACAAATATCTCATAGTAGGTCACTCACTGCAGCTGAAATAGTAGAAGCTGATCCTTCTCCTGTTCTCAATGCAAGTATTTAAAGGGTAACATGCAGCTTTATTTCTCTCCCAAAACATGTGGGAAAAAAATGTTTATCTTTGTAGTCATTTCTACTTTTCTTCTTGTCTTCTCTGAAGTATTAAAAAAATTAATCCCAAGGATATTCGAAGCTAACAACAGTGAGAAGGTGCAGAATGCTGCTAAAGCTTTAAATGCTCTACACCAGGCCCCTGTGGCATTAACTAATGAAGCCCCACAGCACTTCCAGAACTGCAGCTTGCACTGGGCATTTTGCTATCTGGACCCTATCATAATTCATAAAAATCAACACACAGATATTCAAAGTAACTGAACCTGTGTCATGTCCAGGAGCTGGTGACTGGGCACCTGGATGAAAGCTTAGGAGTCAGGGATCTGATTTCAGGTCTGTGTTATGGGAATTGTTATGACTTTTCTGTTTCCTAATGCCTGAAGTACTTTCTGATTATCCATGCACATGTCAGAGAAAAACGTGGATGTGCACCAGCCCCTCTAGCACTTCTGTTCTTTGTAAAAAAACCCCAGGCCTGGCAGGCTGAGCAGAGCGGTAGTGGGCCATAGATCAGCAGAGAATGAAGATTACAGGGCTCATATCCTGGCTGTTAAATCAGTAGCACCTGTCTAGTAAGCCTCATTACTGTAGGGCAAGTCCTTTTTCCTCTGTTTTGCTTCCCCTTTTTAATCACCTCGTATTTTTTTATTGTAGTTGCTGGAGGACGGGGAGAACAAATGTTGCTTAGCAGTGTGGACAGGAGTTTAGCACGACTTTAGTTGTTGCAAAGCCTGGAGTGACTTTGTACAACTTCCCAAGAGACAGCTGCTACCACTTAAGGCAAGGCAGCGCTGTTCTGCATCCACTATAAATCCTACTCTGCCACACTTTTTAGATATTTTAAATATACCTTAGAGATGCTCAAACAGTGTATTAGCACTGTGCTTTCCTTGTATACATCAATATGTAAGCGACTAAGGAAGTTCCTGAGTTACCATGGAGCTGAACTGCACAGATCTTGGGAGACAGTGAAAACCAATAAAGCAGAATGAGAGAATAACTCCCTGGGAACTGGATTTCCAAAGAGCAAATAACTGAACGCTGCATCAAATACACTTTTACCCGTTTCTTTAAAGACAGCAGACGTGGATGAACTTTGCCAGTCAGATTCCTTTGTCAGGCACGTCCGTAGTGTAGAGCTTAGGCATTTTTTCAGAGGAAATACAGCCTAGGATTTCCCCTGAGGTGAATTTCTGATGCCTTTGTGTCTCCGTTGGACTCTGCTAGAAACTCTTTACTCGAACACAGGCAATTTCTTCCTCCTTTAATCTTGGCAAGCAGTTCCCCCAGCGCTCCTCATCAGGGGCACTGCTCTTTCAAAACAAAGTTTGAGCACCCACGCTCCTCTTGGGCAGCTGCACGGGCAGGAGAAAGGGAAGAGTGTTCCCTCCTGAGCAATTCAGGGAATGCAAGCAGCCTTAGGAGAGGGTGGGATTTGTTTTGCTAAGTGTGGATACTTTCATGTGAGCAAGAGATCCAATCACTGGAGAGAAACACCTGCATTTAAGCTTCTATTTTTGCCTGAGATGAACAGCAGCAGAGACCCCCCCATCACTGTATTCATCACCTTGCCATCGATTATCAGACCTTCAGATCCCAGTCCTGCTCTCCCCAGCAGCCCCTGGACCGTCTGCCAGGTTGCACTGAGCATTTTATCCTGGATGTTCACGTGGCCATGGACTTGTTCCTTGACTGACAGGATCCCCTGTTGCCACAATCACCTCTTCTCATAAAACCATTTAATTCTGCTCCTTAAATTCTGAATCTGGGGAGGGAAGATAAAACTTTAAGGATGGGAGTGAGGGCTCGAAGATCCCTGGAGACGAGAATGTTTCATTCTCTCTTCACAGGAGTAAAATGTAGAAAAGCTGTTATTCTTCTGTTTCTTCTGGGCATTTTATATATGACTGGATGGATTAATTTGTTTTCCAGCCCAAGCAGCTTTGTTATCCAATTTAGCATAAATTCCTATGTGTATTGGGAGAAAACAGCTATACTCCAATGGATTTTCTCCAAATGCCTCAGAAAACCTACAAGTAAATTCCACAGAAGTGTTGAAAATTCTTAACAAGGCTAGAAATGACTTAATAATCAGAAGTAAATATTATGAATGCTTGTCAGTCATGTATTGCAGGAGAATTAACTAGCTAATCAGATTTTAACTACTTTTTTTCTCATGAACAATAGAACAATCTGAAATATTGAAATATTCCTCCCCCAGAAGAGCTGACACCGAGCTTCTCGTTAAATTACTGTCTGTGTTGGACTTCTTGATCATGTAGAAGGAACAACTAAAACTCTACAAGAAAGCTGTATGAAAACCCTGCAAATCAATTGATCCTACCTTGGTATGTTCTGTCGTCCTAGCAGTCACGGGGAATGTTTGTAAATGGAACAGATATAATTTAATTTTTTTTTTTTTACAAGAACAGGACAAAAAGGAAACTATTTGGAAGAAAACAAACAGGAAAAACATCTGTACCTCAAGGAAGTTTTTTTCAGGGGTCTGTGTGAGAAACCTGCTCCCAGGAAGTCGGATGTCTCAGAGCACTTGGCCTTTTTGCAAGAAAAGGGAAAAACACCCAGGTAAAGGCTACGGGCACTTTGTAACTTCTACTGCACTGGCTAATCTTAAAAACCCACGGAGGCTCTCTAGCTATCTTGGGAAGCATCTAACCCTCATTACTCTGAAAAGTGATCCTTCTAGGCTCCCTTAAACCAGTGAACTGGAGGATTATGTTCAGTGCAGTGGGGAACTTGTGCTCGCTGCTGATCAATCGTCTGGCAGCCAGCAGGACCCTGCCACGAGGAGGAGGAGGAGGAGGGAGGGACTCGATGCTATTTCTGAACTTCCTAAAGCTTCCCCATAATCCATCATGAAAATTGGTGGATCGTGAGGGATATCAGTTAATTTAGCTAGAGTTCAGCTGAGTTTGTTTTTCCTAGAGAAGAATTTTTGCGGCATCCATTAGGGATTTTTAAATTATTTTCAGTGAAGGAGATCACGGAGGTTCCCGTTCCCTTCTCGAGAGCCAGCAAAACAAACAAACAGCAAAATTCACTTCGCCTCAAACAATTTGCAAACTATAAACAAGTGCAGAAATCAGCAAACAGATTCAGCAAACAGGCTGGGGAAGCATAAAGTAACAGCCAGACAGTTATGACCAGCATGAGATTATTATGATCAACAATCTAAATTATTATTGTACGTCCCTAAGTGGCCTATTCTGGCAGCCCCATAATGTATGTAACACACTGTACCTTCTGCTGCTCCATATCTTTATAATTGTTTGACAGTAATTTCTGTTTTCATCGCAGTACTTGGTGCATTTTTGATTGTTTCTTCTGCTGAATGCAGGCAACAGATAAAATTTACATTCACAGCACTTGCAGTTGCCTGGCTTCTGCAGAATTTTTAAATTCCAGCAGTTGAAAAATGATCTTGATTTAAGTTTAAAATAAGTAAGATACAATTAAAATAATTTAATTGACCATCAAAAAGCTTAACTTCAAAGGAATTAAAACCCTCTCTAAGATATATTGCCACCTCACAGTCCATTTGGTATAATGTGAGCACTTTTATCAATGGATAATCTTACCAAAGGCTTCATGGACATGAGAGATGATTAAAAATAGAAGATCAAAGCATGCAAACAAATCCTGTTAACAATCTCTAGCGAAGTGGGATTGTTTTATAACTAAATATGAAGCCAACTCAAACAAATATTTGGAAACACTGAAGAGGGATCTCATTGTAGCTTTTGGCAGGGTGTGCTTTATATATTATGAAGATATTTTTGTCCTGTTGCCACTGCTCTGACCAGAAGCCACATGTGTTGACCATCATTGCACCTCCCTTCTCTCCCACCAGCATTTTCCTTTTTCAGTGCTCTGCCTCAAGACAGCCTCACAAATCAGGAGCTGAATTCAATAAAGAAGCAACGAGCTTCTTTAAAAATATTGCATTAAACTCCTCAGCTCAGCATCAATACATGGAGCTCCTGCTGGGAGGAGGGACAACTTGATCAACTCCATGTCCCACAGGGGAGTACCAGTCATCTGGGGGGTTTAACAAAGTTTCTCATGCCTTCCAGAAAAGCAGAATTTCCACTATGGGGTTTTGTAAATCCTTTTTCCACTAATGGTACTACTATTAAACGAAACTTTTGAGGTAGCATGTGAAGGCTGTGACTAATTTGCCTTTGCCCATGGTTAAGCAATACAAACTGCTTCCCTGGACTCAAAATAATAGACTGAAATATTCCCATTTCCTGCAGATGGGTGAAAATAAACAGATCCAATCTGAGTTGAAAGAATGTAAGTAGAACAGGCCTTCATATGTAGGGCAAAATAAACTTTGCTGATCCCGTAGGCCTGGAACTATAAACAGCATCCTTCTTCTCCCAGGGCAGTGTATAATGTGAATGCATGGTTTGAACATTCTCAAAATAAACAGCTAATCACCCTTTCTGGCCTAATTAGGTTATGCTCTGGCTGCTGGCTCTAGGTCTCATGCGAAGCAGCACTGAGGGAAGCCCTGCTCCTCTCTCCCAGGAAAGAGAGCCTGTCCAACTCTCTCTTCGTTAGTTAACGTTTGCTCCTTGAGGATATCCAGCCCGGGGATCTTCCTTGAAAGCCTGGCAGATCCAAGGGCAAGAATATTCTCATCGCTTTCCTCCAAGAGCAAGGGTAACCTTTTCCTTTTCTTCCTCTCTCTGCTCATTGCACGGATGCAGTGGGAGGATGAGCAAATAATATTTTTAATTCATTTTAAATTTTTTTTCTGGATTCGGACTGTCTGCCTGTTCGGTGTGTATCAGCAAGTTGTAACTGCTTGGATTTTTTTGCATGGACACTTAATTCACTCTTTGCAGAAAGGTGATTTACCCTCAGTACAGCTGTGAGTGTCCACTGCTAATGGTAACTAAACAATCTGGAAGGATTGCCTGGGGCCCCTGTTATTATTACTACACTATTGCAGACAAGGGACTGGAGCACAGATGTGTTGTGAGGCCTGCCCAAGCTGACACGTGGCAAAGAAAGGCCCAAGAGCCCAGAAGTTGCAGACTGAAGCTCACAGGCTGGATCCTGCACTGCTGAGTCCTTAATGGGGCTGCTGCGAGTGCTGGTGCACTTTGGGTGCTGCCTGGGATTAGCAGCAAACAGAATTAATGCTGTGAGAACTCAGTAGCAAAGGCCAAGTGGACTTTTAGGCTCTGGTTTATCAAGGCTTTATGGGCTGCAGCACTGGGCCTGTAAGAGGAGAAAGATCTGACCAGATTCAGAGCATTTCCATATTTGCACTTTTCTAGATTTCTCTGAATGTATGCTTAGATCTTGAAATATGTTCCCATTTTTTCATTGCTCTTTTAAAATAGCTGTTCTTCTGTATCAAAACCAGACCATCCTACCTTTAATCCCCCTTTCAAAGTTTCTTTTCATCTTTAGAACAGCTAAAGGTGCTCTGAGGATTGTTTAAACTGTAATTCTCAGGGTGCTAATTTCCTTTCCTCTCCTTTCTGACGAGACTTGCAATGGGGCTGGGGCAGAGCTGCTGAGGATGCCAGCAGGGCCCATCTTTCCCAAGCTGTCCATAGGTGGGTACCAGCCTGGCCACGGCCAGTTTCCTTGTTCTTGGCCCCACTTCAATGTCCAGTGAGTGCAGGAAGCAGTTACTGCATCCAGCATTGGTTCTAAAGGCACAGACCCTTTTTTACTGCCCTTTCTCCAAATTGAGAAGTGATTAGCACAAACCCTAGAACTGAACTTCTGCTCCTTTGAGCCTCTCAGATCGATATCCTCTCACAGTTTTTCTTGCCTGTGACTTTAGGAAGTGCAAACCTTCTAGGAAGTGCAGACCAAGGAAGATAAAAACAGCTGAGCAAAGACATTTCTGAGCCACAGGCATTGAATTCCCTAGGATGGCCAGGTGAGACACTGCTGCTGTCCTGGCTGCTGCCCCCAAGCAGCCAAACCATCCCTTCCCTCCTCCCAAAATGCATTTCCCCACCTTCACCGAGGAGCTGTGTCTCCACCTGCAGCTGGGACCTGCTGCAGGACATGGTTTGTGTCTGAGGCCGTGGTGGAAAGGGAGATGAGGCCGTGACAAGCCCATGGTGAGGGTTCTGGTGGGAGGGGACACATGTGCTCAGCGCAGGAGAGACAAGGATGCAGCAGCACCGAGAGTGTTCACAGTTTAATAGACATATTTCACACTGTCACAGCATCTTTGCAGGAGCTCAGCTCCCAGTTTGGGTATCTGAGCAAGTGACAGACTGCATGGAGGGGCTGTGACAGGGAGGCCTCTCCCCTCGAGCCACGCTCTCAAAAATCTTGATGACGGATGCAAATCACTTAGAGCCAAATTAAGAAAAGTATATTTAGGCACCTAGAGCAGTAAAGAGGCACTTAATAGGATTTTCAGAAGTGTATAAGCAGATTAGGCACCCAGCTCCTATTGAAATCAATGCAGATGGATAGTTTAGAGAAAAAAACAAAAAAGTCTTGAGGTATCTCAGCACTGTTACAGCCTGGGTGCATTGCAGGGGGTGGTGAGTGGGCTCAGAGATAAGCCTTACAAATCACAGGGCTCCCTGGTTGTACCAAGTCTCCAAAACCATGGGAGCAAATTCTTAAGCTCCCACAAGGGCTGAATTATGCAGGCCTGTGGGAATAAAAGAGCAAGGCCTGGGTGCAGAGGTACTGATCTTTGTGTGCCTGCCAGAGCAGGAGCAGGACTTCTGCAGAAAAGAGGCAGAAAGTAACACAAAACCGAGGAGACAGAGCAAGCACTGGATCTTCGCTCAAGAAATGGCCTTGCAACAGCTTTTCTTTTGGTTACAGAGCTGGCCAAGAGGGGCTAGGTGAAGAACATGCCGGTAGTTTGATTTTGACAGGGAAGCAGCACTTTTGCAGTCCTCGTAAATAAATGTATTTGACCCAAAGAAACATCTTCTGTAGCCAGTTTCTCCCTTGGGTAGAAAGTACTTGTCAGGACCTGGATTTTGCCTCGGTCTGTGATTTACACATGGAGTATAATACTGTAAAGTCAGTTTCCTGCTTTCTCTGAAATGCAGCTCTGAGTCTGTCAAGCTGAAATCAGTCCTTTTTTGCTTTGCTGAGCAGGAGTGATGATACATACATTAAGGACTGCGAGGCACTCTGGTAACTGGGGCCAATTAGCTGCTACCCAAGGGCAGTAGCTCCCAGATGTGGGATATCAGACAACTGCAAACCCACAGAACTGCTAGCAGATCACTCGTTATTCTCCTCCAGAGACTTTTAATTGGGGGATTAACACACGGTATTTTTAGTGAGTGTCCTCAGCACATTTATGTTCTTCTATGGCATGTCAGTCCCTCAGGGAGCACTGTTTGGGAAGCAACCATTGCTGGAGGTGACAGGGAGGAGTTATCTCCTCTGAAATCCCTGTTGACAGTGGCTGATGCAGACAGTAGGCAAAAGATAGGCTTGCCACAGCTGCACTCCCAAACATGAATAACACTGAATAAATGCAGCAGTCTCAGGTACCCTATGGGCTGCAGACTCCAGCCTTGTGCTGGTGGTTTCTAAACTGAAACTACAAACCTCTGCTACGAAGAAGACTAAAGGAAATCACATGCTGGAGAATTCAGGATGGTCATTAATGTGAAACATGCTGGAAGAGTCAGGCAAGAGAAAGAGATGATATATGGGTCAGCAGACAAGATTCGGCTGGGAAAGTCTGGGTAGTGGCCAAGAAACCCGAAGGTAGGGAGGAAGACTTCTCTGTGTTACATCTTACCTGATCGACACCATTTAAAACTAGTAGGGACAAGTTTCTAGATGCTGCTGGAAAAAGGAATTTCTCAGGACTGCTCACCTTCTGGCTTCCTTACCCCTTTCCTGTAAAAATTAGGCCCTTCTGACCTGACTGTAATGGTGAAACAGCTGATGCACTGGAATTCTTTGCCCACCTGGAAAGAAAGCAGGAAGGAACCTCAGCAGGCAGTTCATGCCTATATTTACTTATAATATTTTCTCTGGGTTTTAAGTGCTGAATTATTAGTGTTATGCTAATAAAATCCATTTAAGCTCACGGAACAGTCTTTCATTTAAAGAGAAGTGATTCCGGCAATTTGCCAGCAGGCTAGCAGGATATTAATCAGACAATACCTAGGGACCAACACAACTATATTGCTTTTAATCTTTTGACCAGCAAGGAAAACAGGAAGAAATCCATTTCCCTCCTTTCTTTGCTCAATGGGATAACCAGCTGGTACAGACAAGCTGCAGCTCAGCTCAATTTGTGAGTAAATATTTGGGTTTTAGCTGGGTAAATGGGAGAGCAGCGCTACTTTTGTGCAGCCAGGTGCCACTCATGGTCACGGTGGGGCCCTGCAGGGCTTTGGCTGCTGGAGCCACATCCTAATAACAGAATGTCACCTTGCATTGGAAAAGTCCAGAGCTTTGCTCAGATGTGCCTGGAAAGGAAAAGTTTGTTTGACTGTGCCAGTCATTTAAGGTGATCCTGGGGGGTGTTCAGGGCCAGATTTTCAGCCTCTACACTGACTGCAGAGTGCAGCCCCAGGGAGGAGAGGAGGAGGCTTCCAAAGCAGGGACTCCACTGGGCTCTCAGCAGACCAAACCCTGGGAGGAGACTTGGCACTGCAAAAGGGGTCTGTTTTGTTTGTCTCCAGCTGCCAACACATAGAGTAGAGCAAGAAATGTGTAATATTTTAATGTCCTCACAGAATTAACCTTTAAAGGCGGTGAAGATGTCCTCCCTGAACCTGCAGCTGGTCCTCCAGTGTGTGTGTCCTGTGGAAACCTTCAGGGATTCTTTGGTGGGGTTTAGGCCTGAGCTGGTCTTGCCTTGTTTCTGTGTTCTCAGATGAAGAACAAAAATTAATCACCCAGATCTTCAAGGCAGATTCTGTGTTTCTTACACAGACCCTTCTTATCAGCAGCAGAAGACTGAAGAGTGAAAGCATTTTAACATCCTGGGGCACTCATATGGAGACAAGTGGATCAGTTCTCCTGCCCGAGAGCCCTCCTCTGAGACTCCTGGTGGGGAGAATCCATCCCAGGCATGCTCCTTTGTTTCCCACAGGGACACAGCCCATCAAATCAGCACTGCCAACCTGCTGCAGAAAATGGGGCCAGGGGTTTGGAGCAAACTACTCCTACTGAAGCCCTGAAAAATGAGCAAACCATCTAAAAAGCAAAGGCAACATTAAATTTCTTTTCCACGTGGTGAATGAAGAAGCTTCTACCTGGGGAAGAAAGGAAAAGTGTTCTTTTTGTCAGCTTCATCCAGAGGGGGAAAAAATCTTTGAGGAATTTTCTGGCACGTGGCTCCTGTTAGGTTTCAGCCAGCTGAGCTGTTTTCCGAAGCACTGGAATGTAATTTCAGCAATAACCGATCAACAGAAACAGAGGCAGTGAGGGTGTCCTGTTGCACAGAAGTCCTGGGTGAAAATCCCTACATGGTGTCTAAGAACACAGATTTAACCAAAGTGAATCTGGAGAGCTGAATTCCTGCAATCTGGCTCTGCCCTGAGCGGTGAAAAACTGGAGACACTACTGGCTGGGTGATGGCACTTTTCAACTCCAATTTCAGTCAGTTGACTCAAACTCATCTGTAAACCTTTGGCACTGCTGATGAAAAAATTTAATTTCCCACCGTTTTTTAAATTTATTGCTCAGAATGCCTACATCCTAAATTAGACATAGAGCTTTTGGTGTAAGCCAGCATAATCCTTCTGCCACGGAATCATTCTGTTATATAGTATTTTGACTGCTCTGTGAGTATGTGAAATTGTTGTCTAAAATGCATTGCTTAACACTGATATTTGCCTGTTTTGGACAAATCTGTTAAAAATTTTGAAAGGAAATTATGCAAAATAAAGCAATTTACTCTTTAGTCTCTTGGGTGGGAACTGCTTCAGTCTTGCATAGTTTCAAAGTGCTTTTGAAAGAACTGAAATTGTTCAACGTCATGTTACGATGGTGCAAGTTTTTTAAGGACCAGTTAAATTGTTTTCATGCGACAAAGAAGTCCCTTACACAGTGCTATATCTCCAAAAGAGCGCAAAAATTGTGCTCAGTTGTACTGGGATGATGAAATCACGCTGCTCTCAACGAGCTGAGCTCTCAAGTCTGCTGAGGAGATTCGTGTTCCCTTTCAGGGAATCCATATATGAAAGAGTTACTTTATCTCTGCCTCTGGTGGGAAGTGCACTGAGAAGTCTCTGTGAGGGAATTTGGAGCCATTCTGCTGGTACTCATGACTATGCAGCTCTGAGAAGTTCCTGTTCTATGTTGTCTCCTAAGAGCAAAAATCCTTAAAAGATCTGGCCCCCCATGTGATTTGCTTATACAGTAATTTTCTTCTCCTGAATGAAGCCAGGAAAGAGTTTCCCATGGATTTCAGGAAAGTTAAGCAGTGTGCAGAGCAGATATGTCAAATAACAGAGTTCTAGTGTGTAGAAACCAAGTCAACATTAATAAAAGTTTGCTGTCTTTCTAAAATGATCTTATACATTAGAGTGTCAAATGCTCTAGGACTTATAATGCAAGAAGACAGGATGAATCCAAGGCAATGAAATGAAACTAATTAAAATGTCAGATAACACAAGTTTGGGTTGTTTGAAACAGACCTTTATGTAAGATAGTGAGATCTTCATTAGAGGGCCACAGACTTAACTTTTTAATAAGAAATAATCTTAATAATTTTTTACATCAAATCTGACTTCTGCTGCCTACAAATTTGGATTGATATATCAAAGTACATATTGCCTTTAATGTTCCTGTCAAACCTGAGCTATGATGCATAGAGTTATTCCCTACTCGGAGGGAAGATTCCGTGAAACTTAGCTAATAAAAACGTGACACAGCCAGTGACTGATGTCTGTTCTCTCAAGGCGTGTTAGCGTGGGACAAACACCGCACACACAGTCTCTTCTTGACACTGAAAAATGAGACACATCTAGTAAGAAACACAATATATGCTCCAATGGTCTTGCAGTGACCTTCTCCTTGTCTTTCTGCCTCCTCACACAACCTTTCTCACCTCTCGACTCTTTCCCTCCCTTCCCTTGTAGGCTCTGAGCCTACAATTTATCTTGCAATGAGGTCTCTGCTGCCTCTGAGTGCCTATACACAGGCCCTGGCAGGGACTGAGCTTCCTCTGTGGGAGCTCCCAGGCTGTTTTTTTGCCAGCTTGGACCATGAGCAGACAAAGAAAAAACCTTTTCCTGGTAAAATAAAGATACTCTTTAAAAAAATCGAAACAAACCTCAGCAGCCAATCCAAATCCCAGTTTGAGCAACCTGGTAATTTGTCAGTGCCAGGCGCCAGCCCACTATTAGTCTTTTTCTGGATAGAGATGACAGAGCTCTGTTGACAAGCTGTAGGACTTATTTTGGGAGCTGGCACCTGGCTCCTGGCACGTCCCCCTGATGCCTGTGTCACGCTCCTCGGAGCTGCCTTTGGCTGCACAGAGGTTGGAGCCGGAGTGGGCCTGGCAGTGCCAGCCTGCCTGGGTGGGAAGCTCGCTCTCTATTCCCATAATTACACGTCCCTGCTGTCCCCAGGGCTGTCGAACGCCGAGCAGAGCTGGCAGGAGGGGTGTCCCAGTGCTCACATGCACGGAGCATGAGGCTTCTCACCCTTCCCCAGAGGGGCTGGAAGGTGCTTTGGCTTCTCTCCTCTCAGCCTCCCTCTCCTGCTGCATCCCTCTGCTCCTATTCCCCTGCGCTGTTCCCCTCGTCCTTGCTCTGTGCCACGGTCAGGGCCACTGGATGTGAGTCTGCTCCATCCCTTCCTGCAAAAGGCCACGGCATCTTTTCTGGAGCCTCCCTGCTCCCACTGCAAGAAAATACCTTTTTAATATCATTTTAATATCTTTTTCACATTTTTAGAAGTAATTTATGTATGAACATACACAGTGCTTAGTAATCATTTCTCAGATGAATGTGGAATTTTTCTAAAATTAAACTATCATTCTTTTCTCTTCACACTTGGCTGTCATATCTTTCTTAATGCAAATCAGTCATTGACTAGAGACACCTACTGTAAGAAGCTATTTTAGCTGTCTGATCGGTTATAAATTGATTTTAGAAGTGAAGACCATTTTGGGGAGATAAGCTGGGATTGGTAGGGAATGGAAAAAATAATTCAAAGAGGAAGTTTTTATTTGAATGTAAGTGACTATTTACCTCTATGCCAGAGCAAAGGCTGTAATCCGGGGTTCCTATCTCTCTTTCCTCTTGCTTTAACTCTTAGACCACAAATCCTTCACCTGCCCTGGCCCCATACAATGCAGAGCCCTTGAGGACCAGAGGCGGGTACCCCAAGGAAAAAATATTTCCCCTTTCAGTCTCCATTTGATGCAGGGAACATTATCTCTGAAGGAGCCAGGCTACTCCTCTGCTCTGAAGCAGGAATGAAAAGGAATCCATTATGGTTAGTTTCAGAGAAACCTCTCTTCCCCGCAGTATTTCCTCCTGCTATGCTTCAAGTGCTCTTCAGAGGGAATATTCACATTTTCCAGGCAAAGAAAATGGCTGTGCTATCACAGTAGCGGTCTGCACAAAGCGAGAGCAAAGCAAAGAAAGTTCACTGGATGCACTTGGGAAGTTGGGAAAAATGAGAACTGTTTTCTGGTTTTCTCTTTTCTGCTCTTTATTCTTCAGGGCCAGCTCTGATGTTGTCTACTGGGGCTTGAACAAGGAGCTTAATTTTTAAGGCATGACTTTTCTCTTTGCATTTTTAAAATTTTCTGTTACTTGCACTGCCAGTTCTTTCTATGTAATTAAAAGTATGCAAACAGTGGCTGAGTTTTTAAATTAATTCCATTTGAGTGAACATGCTCACCAACTTCAAGGTTTGCATGCTGTGCCTATAGGAACAATTGTTATCCTGGCAGGAGTTTTGGGAGTCAGTTTTGAAACCACAAAAATAAACATAGAAAGCAACTTCTACTACCTACAGTACTTCTGTGCTTTCCAGGTTTGTTAAACCATTTATTTTCTTCCCCTAGCAAATTACAGCTGTGCAACACTACTCAGATTTTGATTCTTTATGATCAATCCACCTTGTCAAAGCTTCTGAATGCTGTTAGTCAAATGTACTCGAATAAACAAGCGCAAGTAACAGTTGCAGCAGGTTTATAGATATTCATAGAGCAGAAAAACTACCTGATAAATCAAATCAATTACAAACTGCCTGTTCCTTTCACAGCTCTATTGTCCCCTGAACACTTGTAATTTAGAGCTCAAAGGTGAACATTCTTACTTTCATAAGTTTTAAGGAAGCATGTTTTTTTAATGCCTAGACTTGTTGTTTCTCAGATGTGTACAGGATTTTCTAACATGCTCCATTTAATACAAAATTCAGGGCAGTTATGATCCTCCTCTACTCCTCAGCTCAAAACGGAGTCCTGGATCAGATCGCAGTTCTGGAGTGAGGCCAGTTGCTAAAGGAAGCGATTCTTCTGCCCCTCATCTTCCATGCATTAAAAGATACCCCTTGCTGGCTTCCAAGGAAGCTCCCTGGGAGCCCAGCGCTGCAGATGCACCAGTGGGAAGGTGCGATGCCTTCGGCGAGGATGTGTGGCATCGCCCGGAGCCACCCCGTCCCACCACCCTGGAAAGGGAAAGCACTTCCCAGCTCCTTCTGACAGCTCTTCACATCAGCTGAGCTCAAAGCCTTCTGCCATCTGTTTGCATTTTTGTTGCAACCTATCAGAATCTGTTTTATTAAGAATTCAGCACTGGTGCCCCAGCTACAAGTGAATGCAAGTACACGGCTTCGCTATGATGGCCCAGGAGCAGCTGCAGGGAGCAGCCTGAGGGCCCGTGTCCCCACTATCCTCTTTTGTACCAACAACCTGTGGGGTGAGGAGGGGTGGCCCTGCTGGCCCCCCGAATCAGGAGACAGGTGTGCCACTACAGCCAGAGGTGGAAGGACAGCCTCAGTCTGTAGCTGTGCACTGTCCTGTGAGGCAGGAGCCAAAACACCGCTGCAACCCACACCCTTGGGACACAGCCTGGTCCCCCTGGAAGGAGCTGTGCCACTTCCAGGCTTTGTATCAGACTGTCTGACAGGCAGGTTGTGACTGTCCCATGGGTGCCCTGTGGGCACAGGCTGCCTCTGGGCAACTACTGCAAAGCACTTGAGCTCCCACCTGTGTCTTCCACCACAGGGCTGCTCTTGCGTGGCCACCTCTGCTTCAGGACCTTGCTCCTTCTGTCTTGGGAGAGCAAGAATTGCACAGGCAGCAATTGTGTCCCGTGTGACCTGGAGCTGTGACAACCTCAAATCCCCTGCCTGCAGGCTCCTCTGCCCGGCTCAGCCGGGTGGTTTGAGCTGATGGTTGGGAACGGGTGCCTGTGAGTCCTCGGGTCACACATGGCACCACTCTGTGCTCTGCCCGACCTCTGCCTCTCTGCCATTGATTTATTCTTGGCTGATCTTTTGGAGACCAGGACGTTCATGTGATTGCAGTGATGGGTCTGCAGCTCCAGTCTGGCTGCTGCAGCCAGACACTCACACACACATCCCTCTGGGAACTTGTGCAGGCCTGTTGTCATGCCAGTGTCTGACTGCCAGACCTCTGGTACCCAGCCTTCCCCATAGCTGGCTCCCACACCCCTTATCCTACATGGACTCTCCCAGGACCGCTGATCCCTAGGGAAGAGCACACAAACACACACTGGTTTCTCCAGTTACTGGCACCCAGACACACAGGCCCTCTGCTCCATGGCTTGACTCCTGCTGCTACACACACATGCACACAGAACATGGTCCCTCATTCAGGAAAGCAGTAAGAAATGCAATTTACAAAGGAAATCAGGGCATGACAAAACAAGCATAATGACCAGCAGCCTGGTCACATGCAACTGGCTCTTTTTATCCACTTATCTCTGTATTTTCCATGTTTCTTCCTTTGCAAGCAACCTTCATCCTCCTGTTCTTGCCTTTGGTCTTTACCCATAAGACCCCATAAGTCTCACACATTCCCACTAACTCCTTTAAGACATCCTGCAGTTAATTTTACACCATTTCCCAAATGCCTATCCCCCAGTGAGTCGTGAACACCCAGAGCCAATAACTCTGCTCAGTCTGCAAGGCTGTCCAGTGACAGCAGCTCCTGCAGACTCCTCTGACACCAAAACCATGGTTGGGTTGTTGTGTGCTGAGGTCCCTGGGAGCACCCAGGACTAGGTGCTATAGGGCTTGGTACTGTGCTCTGCCCACCTCCAGGCCTTTGTGCTTGTGTGTACCAGTTTGAAAACAAACCAGTGGGAGAACGCAAATCAGAATTATAATTTAACAGGAAAATTCAAAAAAAGAAAATAAATGCAATAGTACAAGAGCACTGGCAGAGTCAGGATACAACCTGACACCCTGTTGGTCAGGGTGGTGGCAGCAGTCCAGATGAAGTGGTTGTGTAGAAAGAAGGGTCTGGTCTTCACCTGAAGATCCAGTGGTAGCTCTTGCCCTCTGGGAATCCAGCAGATAAGGGCAGTTTGTGCTGTTCCAAACCCCAGATTATATCCGAGTGGGAATGCTTGGCTCCTCCCCTCTGAGCAGAGCATCTCACAATGGACTGATGTAATTCTGTGAGTCATGCAGTGGGTCCTTGATTGCCCATTAAACAGAGACAGCTCCCAGAGGGAGTTATCAGGGATGAGTCATGGTGGGAGATAGCGAACATTGCCCCACCTGCTCTAACAGCTTGTGAAGATGTTAACAGAATACATGCTTTTGGTTACATCTTACACTGTAACCCAGGACATTGTGGTGATTAGCCCTTCATCACATCAGCTAACAGTTCCCACCACTGTAAATCTGGATTGCTCTCAGAAGGGTAATCCCTGAGTTTACACCATTGTCAGAAGATCTGAAGTTTGATCTTCAGAAATCGTGTGACTCCTGAGTCTTCTGTGCTTATCTGATAGACCTCGACTTCTTCAGCCACTACAGTTTTTACAGTCACACGTGGAAAAAGTCATCTCCCCAAACACACACACTGCTGCTTTTTAGGAAGTCACATTATGAGGTTAATGAGGAATGTGAACAGCATTTAAACACCAAACAGTCTGGGCCACGATGTGCCTCATTCAGTAACAGGAGAGGAAGGCAACTTCTACCACTGACTTCTCAGTAAGGCATTGTGCTGCTGCTTCCTTCTGTGCCAGAACAGTGTGTGTGAGGATGCTGTTTGCCTTCAGGAGGTGACTGGGAGAATATGTGATACTGTGCAAGTGCAGCTGTATTTCTATTGCTATTTTTAAGACTATATCCAGAAAATCTAAGGCTCTATGCAGAAAACTTGCGATTTACTGCTGTAAGATGTAAACAGGGGACACTCAATATCAGAGACAACCTGCAGGGTTAGGGATGGGATGGGTCCTCTCAGGTTACACACCAGCAGAGCACACCAGGGATGCAGTGCATGCAGGAGAGGACCTGGCAAAGACATTAATTTGTTGTCATAGTAAAAGCAATCCAGCGATAAATCACCATTGTGCAGACCACCTGCCCTCTGCCATCTCCCCTAGAACAGGCAGGGATGTTAGGTACCAACAGCTCTGGAAATAGTGAATCTGCCAATATAAATGTTTTTGATTAAACTCTGTGCAAAGGCCATGTGCATAAACTCACTGGATACACGGAAACATTCCTGGGGTGGTGACTTCAAAAGCAATTGCAGTCTTCTGTTTACTATTGGCAAACATTTCCAGGTGACTTGTTTGTGAGGAGTACGTGTAGAATTTGGCACCATAGCTTGAGGCTTTATCCAGCAGCTGAAGGGATGGCATAATACCTGTGCTGCCAGGCTTGACACAGTTAGAGATGAAGCACTTCTTTGATTAGTATGGAATGAATTCCTTTCTTGGCTACAGAATAGTTATATTTGATGTTGCCCCCTTGGAAGTGATGCTTGAATGGATCAACAATGTTTTGGATAATATCTGCCAAGAGCATTTTGACTGAGTCTTTTACTCGCTTTTACTCATTTTTATAAATTGTGCATCAGTTTAGAGTATAATGCAGATAACGAAAAGGTGTTGAAAACCAAAACCTAATAGGGTTTTGCATTTCATACATTTATGTCATAGACTTTATATTGGAATGAATGAAGTTGTCTAGAGAAGCAGGCCAGATGTGATTTTAAAATTCCATCACTACTTGGATTATCTGGGCTCTTTTGCATAATAAACTATTTTGGAAGACAGATCTACTCGTTAGCCAGTCAGTTACCAAAGCCATTTTAAAAATGACTGATAGTATCAGGAGCACAGAGGCTGGTGAGAAATACCTTGGTGCATCCAGTACAAACACAGTCTGTGGCTGTAGATACAGGTTGCAAGACTCAGCAGTGGAGAAAAATTGAATCAGTCACTCTAGATCTTTTTCAAAGACAGAGGAAAATGCATTTGGAAGATAAAAGAGATGACATCACTCTCTAGAGCTCAGGCACATGTCTCTGCTCCCAGCCAAGCAGCGATCACTGTGATGAACTCAGCTTCTCCAACTTTGCAGTGAGGAGGCAGGTGAGAAAATTATTGTGCTTGTCCTCCAGCTCTGGGATGGTGGATTAAAACAGTTATAGTCACTGCTGAAAACAGTGGGTTTTTTTGGAGTTCAGCAAATCTATTTCTTGCCAGTGCACTGCAAAACTGGAATGCAGACCTGGGAAAGATTCACTTAGAATAATAAAGTATATTTTGGCTTCGTACTTGCACATAAGACAAGCCACCGGTTGTCTGAGTGCCTTTCAGAGAGGCAACACTGGTGATATTCTTGAAGACAGAGGAATTCTGGCAATTTAGGACCTATGCAAAGGGATTATATTTAACAGGATTTTGCTGAGCTTGAGCAAACATGGGAGCTTCCATCACAGCTTTCAAAATCTGCAGGGATTCTTGAGTCACCTGTGCACCCCTGAAACAGCACCAGCAGATACCAGCGACTGCTGTTTGCAGCTCTGCTGTGGCAAAGGGGGTGAAACAGGCTCTGATTATCTTCTGCCTCATGAAGGATATTTACTGCAGCTTGCACTGATAATGCTCTACCCAAGCACGAGGTCCTTGCAACAGGTGAGCTACCGTCACCTACTGAGCACTGAATGGCTGGAAAATGATGCCGAAGAGAACTGGAGTTGGGGAATGCCTGGGCTACAGCATCCACAACTGCTGTGACTCTTAACAAACACAGGTGCACCCTTGACTGCCAAGGCAAGGACTTTTTGTACCTTCATTATGAACTGAAGTGAAAAAAAATACAGAAGCTGCAAATTTGAAGATGCAATTGAAATACAAATTATCAAGAAGGAGATGGAGCTCAGAATAACTTCACTGAAGATGTAGAAGGAAAAAAATAGAGTGGAAATTAAGTGAAATATGTGGGGTTTTTTTTTGTAGATGTAAGCAATGAATTTTATGTGGTACTCACGTCTTTTAAGAATTTCTTTTGAGCTATAAATTTGAAAACGAATGAAAGTATTATCAAATGAAGGGCTGCTGCCATTACGTATGTTCTCACTGTGAGTAAGCCATCACTTAGAAAAGGTTATATCTAGATGAAATCTACTAAGAAACTTGCCACCAAAACACATCTTTATTATTTTTCACGACAAGCAGTGACAATGGCTGAAGTTTCTCACCTTGCTTCACAACTAAACACTGCATCATTTCTGTCATCAAAGGAGCAGAGTTTGCTGGCCTTTGAAGGAAGCCTGAACATGTGTTCTTTAGCCATTAATATTTTTTTTTGTGGTGGACCTATTTGAAGGTTTTGATGTGTATTTTTGTTGTTGGAGTTGTGTTATTTGCCTTATTTTTGCTAGGCTGTTACATGACGTTTTTGTTAGAATTCATTGCAAATATGCCCACATTATATATAATTGGCATATGTGAAATAGATGCAGAGTTACTAAAAGTAACAGAAATGTCAACAGCAACTGGGTAAAAAGACAGCTACTACTGATTTACACTTCTAAAGAGTAACTGCATTTCCCAAATAATTAGCCAAATAAAATTGTGGTTGTACCTAGAAATATTTTTAAATATAAATTTTATCTGTAGGCTTTCCTGTTTCCAGCTGAAATAGTGCAACATAGAAGTTGATTAGAATTCTCTAACAGTGAACCTACGGGTTGAATCCTGTTGTTACATTCTATTTTACTGAATAGCAAAATGATGAACAGTGCAGGTAATGCCGGATAGAGCAATATTCCTTTATGTAATTTTGCAATTTAAAGTTAAGAACATTTTGGTTAATGGAAAGTGAAGATAGTGTTAAGGAGGTTATTATTTATTGGTGATTTATATGGCAATGGGATTGTATTGTAAAGCATTGAGTTAGAAAAATTGACATGTTAAGTCTCCTTAACTCTCAGGCACTGGAGAATTGCCCTTGGTTCTAGTTGAATAATACGTATTGGCTGATATAAACAAGGTACAAACTGTGTCTAGATTCATTTAGAACTCCCAGGTGGGAAAATTTGAGTAGGTTTTCAATGAAGAGTCTATTATCCCTTGGTAACTGGGAACATTACATATGAAAACTATGGCATCTAAAATGAGTAATCTTAAACCCAGCCAGTGCTGGCTGACAATGCCGTATTCAAGTTGTTGAGCTAATCATTGCCTTTAATTACCAGATATCTTTTTTTTAATGGTAGCCATTTCTCAGATGCTCTAGTGAGGTGTTAGCCTAGTAGTGATGAAAATTTAGCAAATTCCTATTAGTGATATGGTGATGTTTTATTGCTAAAAAAACAAGAATAAGAAAAAAAACCCCTACTTGCTGGTTGTGTTATTTCATTATTTCTAAGATAACTCCTCCAGCAGACTGCAAGTTCCCTGGGACAAAGACTTTTATGTTTGTATTTGTAATCTGCCATTCAGACCAATGGGACAATGTAGTCCATAAACAATAACAGAATGCCAGTTAATTTCAGATTATAGGATGAATGAGAAATTCAGTCTGTAATTTTGCTTTGTAGGCGCAGTTGTCTGAGGTTTTAGGTGGTGATTATCATTAGGGCAGCAAAACTTTTCATGTGATCTCATGCCAGAAAAATATCCACAATCAGTCTAAACTAAATGCCTGTGAGGACTTGCTGGATCTTTCATTTGTTAATGTAAGTAAGTGCTGTTGTTTTATTCTGAGAAACCGAATGAACATATGAATCCAAAAACTAAAAAAATATTCTTTTTCCTAAAATCTTACAGGAAAGAATAAGTGCTTACTAGGATGCATCAGCAATACATATTATCCAGCATGGAGGTAGTGCTGTTTCATCAGAAAATAAAGGCATATTGGTGTGATAGTAATTTCATCTACTTCTAAAACATATAAATATAAAGGATAGCGAAAGTCTGAAGATGAAGGTAACGGGAGCTGCTGAAGCTCAGAATGCCAGAACTTCAGTGCTGAAAGATAAGCAACAGCCTCTTACTCTTCAGATGTGTTACATGAGGCTGCCTGCCAGAATGAAACCAGTGAAAAGTCGTATTTTCAATATTTTTTCCTAATTTTTATTACTGTTTCAAATACTACTCTCTTTAATTATGGCAACAGCTGTTGGCAGCTCTGTACAATATGTGTCTGCACAATATGTGTTCTCTCACATTTTGTTCTGCAGAGAGTGGGGCTTGGATTTATTTTTATTTAAAGCTAAAGAAAGGATTTTATATGCTGTTCAATAACTGGAATCCTTAAAAATTCACCTTACAAGGCATGAGGAAGGGCCACAGTTCAAATGCACCACACAATGTCAAGGGAAGTGTGGATTCCTCCTTCTCCTCTTTCCCTCTTCTCAGGGATGTAGGGATATTTTTAAACAAAGAGTAAGTGACAATCACATGTATTTTATAGCTTGCTCAAACATTAGTCAAACATCTGCCGTACAGTAACACTGAGATGTGAACTGCAGTCGACTAAGGATTGTCCCTACCAGAAAAATTGATAGATTTGTTGGAGAAACCCACGGAAGATGCAAACTTCACTCTGACCCTGTCCGTTTTCTACCTTTATTGCTCATTTTGTACATGAATATATTCCCAGGCCAAAAGCTGAAATGAGATCACAATCATGTAGGGACGTGGACTCTGGGCAATATTAAAGAAAAATCCTGTATGCCTGTGAAATCCAGATCCCCTTTTCCAGTGATATTTGGGGAATACCAAGTGACTTAAAGATAACATTTAGGCTTTGCTGGCCTGCATGCCCTTGCCTGAGTGTGATGCCATTTAAGCATCGTTTTCACTCCTCCCCTCTGACCCTCCTTTGTGCCTTCTGTCTCCCTGTCACTCTCTGTCTCGCTGCCAACAAAAATGCCTAATGATCTGAAAAATGATCTGAACTAGCTGTTTCCATCTGGATCTGTTCCGTGACGTGTCTCCCAGTGTGACCACACACAGCTGTGCCGCCGTGGGCGTAGCAGTGGGAATGATTTTAGCTGGGTGAAGTCGATCTGTCACCACCCGTGAGACCACGGCCTCAGCCACTTTTTACCATTTTTCTCCCTAATCTCGCTCCAGCAATTAACTCACCAGCTACTGGCACCGTGTCTCCTGTCATTCTTGAGCAGTTTTTGATATCCACAGAGACTCTGCTGGCAACTGGGAAGCAGAAGGAAAAGCAGAATCAGGCTGCGCCTTTCAGGGAAGGGCTGCCCTGTGCAGGGAGTCCCTCGTGATGTGGTGGCAGAAAGATGGTGTTTCTCACTCTCCAAGCTTGGTTGCTGCTGGCCAGTGAGCCCAGCCTGCATTTCACCTCCCAGAAGCCCAACTGCAGCAGGAGCCCTGACTGATCTGTCAGTCTTGAGTCACTGCTAAGTCTGAGGTGACCCAAGAAAACTTCAGAACCTGTTTGGGGACTCACTGGCAGCTGAATGGCAGCCTTGAACATGCTGTTAGCATATAAATGATAGTCTTAGGTGAGCAAAATGATCAATTGGTGTCAAAGTGTCTTTCAGGATATGTTCTCACTTCTTCCTGGTGAAAGCCAAGACTTGAAGGTGAAACTTCAGTCACGAAGAAAAGACAGGGCCAGAGACTGCCCACAGGGACAGCTATTGGCTCACAGAAGGACATTAAATGTATTTTTCCACCCTCTCAGTTTCCTCCAAGTCAATGAAATTATAATCTGACCCTTTTATTCTGATGACCTTTGAAAAGGACTCAGGCTTGCCAAAAACCTCTGCTAATACACCAAAGGAAAAGGAAGCAAGTCATAACACATGTTTTGGATCAAACAGTAACATTCTGTTGCACAATCTAAATCACAGTGGAGGGATCACAATGCGGCTTTAGACTGTGTCTGGGGATGTGAATCACATATTAGCTCAATATTTGCCCGAAGTGTATAAATCGCCAGGATTCAGGCAGCTAAATTTTGTTTATAGGAGTTGCACAAGTAAATGTGTATACTGCAGCCTTGTTTGTCTTAGCTGGGCAATTTGAGGCTTTACCTATACTCCAAGTTATTGTTGGTGGATTTTTTCCCTTCTTTTTGAACAAGGAAGTTGTGTACATAACATGACAGTGAAAGAAATGCTCCACCTCAGAGAGAGCAAAGCATTGGCAGCATAACCAATTTTGACATTCTCATAGATTTGGGTTGGCAACATTGACAATAATAAGCAACAGATCTATTTCATGTAAATTTAGCACTCAAAACAGATCTATTTCATGTAAATTTAGACATCAAAAAAATGGTGACTGGTGCCATATAAAGCTGCCTCGAGAAGAATTTGGTCAGTCTGGTGAAGATTATGTGCAGTTGTGTGAGTCAGTTGACTACTGACTGAAAAGCAGAGAGTGGGGTGGGTCAGCAAGTTTTTGACTTTGTCGTACTGGGAGAAGAAGGTGAAGGTTTTCTGTCACCTGTCTGATGGCTGTCTGGGAACTTGTGACCCTCTTGGGCACTTCAAACCAAGCCTGAGAAGGGGGAGTTTTTCCAGCCATCCTAATTTACCAGTCCCACCAGGTGGGTAAAGGACAGTGACTTCATGACTTCTTCATGACTTGTCTGAACAAATTAGTGCTCTGCATTGGGTTTGACAGCAGCTGGCCAGGTGGCAGACTGTTGAGCTTCTGATGGGACAGCCTCCCTTTTCAGACGAGGGTGAAAGAGCAGAGGAGGCTGCTGTCCTGCTAAAGTTCTTTATTCCATAGTCCCATCTTTTTCCGAAGGCCGAGTTCGAAGGGGATAGATGATAAGGCCAAGCAGTAACAGCAGCAGCAGGTGGCAAACAGCAAGTAAAAAACAGCTTCTTCTTCTTTTTTCTAAACTTACAGAAGTGTGGATTATATTTGTTAATGGACCAATAAAATTCACATACAGTTCTAGTTTTTCTTTTTTAACTTATCCTGGTCTATTTCTAATAGTTGTAAATCTTACACAAGTATTGCATGGGTATTACACAGATTTGCGTACATAGTTTCTGTCAGCTCTTATTGTTTATGTGAACACTCTATCTTAAAAATGTGAGCAGTGTAGTTCCATCTATGTTTTGTCTAAAGTAAGGAAATTCTGTGAAAAGGTAACACTGCTGCAGCAGGAACTGTGGTAAAGGTCTCTTTGCTGCAGCTTTTCAATGTTTAAAGCACTTAGCATGTATTTCTAGTAAAAGTTAAAAATCTATATTTCTATTTCACTTTGATGTGACTTCGTGTATCTCAGCTTATCCAAAGATTTTAATTCAGCCCCTGTGGCTTTTCTCTGGGCCTGGGTCCGGAGGAGCTCTCACTCCAACAGCAGACCAACTCTCCAATGTGATTTTCCACCCTAGTCCCACTGTCTCCTACCCAAGTGTCAAGACAGAAAAGAGCAGCAAGGGCAAGAAGGAGAAATGAGTGGAGTCACCAGAAAGCCTGGGAGATGTGAAGGCAACTGGAGATAACTGCAAAGCAAAATATTACAGGGACATGTACAGGACAGAGGGGACGTGGTAAACTTACAATGCTGGAAGCAGAGAGGTGGTGTTTGGGGTTAAAAAGGAAAGCTCTGGGACACTGAACTGCAGGAAATCAAGGTTCAGTAGTTCTGCTCCTCAGGGAACAACTTGTCTTCAGAGCTTGACAGTACTGCATTGTGGTTAAATGTGTCTGGAAGGATTGGTTTATTGCTATCATGATATATGGATCTCCTCCAGATACTTATCTCAGAGGTTGTGGAGGGGTTCAGTTAGCAATGGCAGGCTATAAATGGGGGAGGAGAAGGATGTCAAGCTTAACAGCAGGGAGGAAGGAAAGCTAAAATAATAAATATTGATTTGGAGTATGTCTCTTATTATCTCTGAGTGAACAGGAAAATGTTATAATAATGTGATATTTATGTGAACCATAAATTTTCCACGTGGAGCTCTTCTGCATTGGTGTTGACCAATCAACGAACCATCCTGGGGAGTGGCTGGCCATGGTGCTCATTCAACAGCTTGAGTTCATTCCTGTATTTCATTGCATTCCTGCAGGCTGTATGTTTTTATTAGTTTATAGCTATTTGTGGGATGAGTGCCCTGGACTCAAGGAAATCACTTTTGCCAGGTGGTTTGAGTCAGTGAGAGACTTGTCCTGACTCGGGTGATCCTTCGATCTGTTCCTGGCTGTACAGCTGAAGAGAGCTGAGTAAATCCTGATGACAACAGACATTTGACTAGGTTAAAATCTTCCATGTGGGTTTTGACCATACACTGAAAGGGAGTTGTAAAGCCAAGCCAAGCACTGGACATGCAAATTGAATACTGCATTAACCTATTGGTGAGAGACGCTTTCGGAATAGGAGATGTAATTTTTGCATCTGAAATTTATTTGGACTTTAACAGGGAGTCTCCACTCTCCTGGACGTGCAGCTTGCATTTCTTCACCTTCAAATTGAGGTGCTAAAGTTTCAGGACCCAGGGATTACATATGCAGACACTTTGTTGCTTCCAATTCATTAAAAAAGCCATGCAATTTTTGCTTAGAAAGTGTTCTTCATGTGGAACAACATGAAAAGGAAAGTAAGATTTATTGTGCAAAAAATAATCCCCAAGGAAAACAATTAATAAGGTGGCAACTTGTGATTCCTTACTACAGAGATCAGATGGAGGAAATGTTAATGATGGTATGAACATCAAGCTTTCCCCATGCTGGAGTAAAGGTGGAAAAGTCATCCAAAAAGCCAGTGCAGATGTTCCCCCTTTTTTTTTTTGTGGTCTGGTGCACAGATCAATACATGCAAAAAAGGCACTGACATCTCGTTAAGTCTGAAAGTACTGATATGGTGTCAACGCCTCGGTTGAATATATTGAAGCGAATATATTGAAGTTATTTGTGTCTCTTAGAGTGTTATTTCGTGCTACTTGCAGACAGACATGGTGGGTTTCGGGTACACCTCTGCTGGTATTTACTTATGTGTAAGCTTCCCAGTTACACTTCTGTCCAATTTTTTTAAAAAGCTTTGCTTATATTCAGCAATTACAGTGCCATTCTGGGATGAGACAGGTCTGCTTAAATCTGGGATATTTTCGGATTTTGGTAACCTTTCTGTCCTACAGGCTTTGACCTACAGGCTGGCTGATGGATGTACCTTCACCTGCCCACATGTGACACAAAGGAGGATTTTCTTTTACGTTTTCCACTCTAAAAATGCACTCTTTTGCTCATTCAGCACAACTTGTGGGGCTCAGGCCACCTCTTGACTGTGTACAAAGCATGTGGATGCTGAGAAAGTCTGTTCAGTTCCACCTGAGTTCCCTGAGCTGTGCAGGTACAGTCCTTGTGCCGGGGCTGTGTGTGACTCCTGCAGGCCCCTCTCCCAGGAGGAGTCTGGCAGCAGATCCATGATCAGGCACCAGCCCAGGTCTGAGAATCCACGAGTCCTTCCCTCTCCTTCTGGTAGTGGGGAACACTGCTGCCACAGCAGAAATCAGCTGTTGTATTTGTCTGCACAGGAGGGTAACACAGGCAAAGATCAAAGCCAATTTACTGGTGCAGTAATTGGCAAAAATCAGATTGCATCATTAGCAATAAAAAAGGAGGATGCTTTGGTTTAAGACCTTTGGTTTAAGACCTTTTTTTTTTTTTTTGTATCTATGATACTCCATTGATACTGTTTCTTCTCGCGGTTTGTGAAATCTTGTATTTTTTTTATTCTGTGTACTGGTCTGTGGAATTGTGTGCAGATGTGTGTCTGTCATGGTGTAATTTGCATGTACTGTGTTGCATGGGCCAAGAAATGTGCTGTGTTCAAGGCTTTGAACTTGGAACACATTTGAAGGGTCTGATTTTGCACGATGTGTGAAAGTCAGATCCCTGTAAAGTGCCACGTGTTAGATGCTTAAAGACGAGTTCGTGCAGAATCAGTGACCACTTACAAATGTATTTCTCCTTACCAGATCTCCTCAGTTAGGAGGAGACACTGTAAGAGACAAATTATGGGGTTTGTTTAAGTTATTTTCCTTTACTAGAGCATTGCTGCTCTGAATGTTTGGGAAGAGTTGTTTCTACTGATGCTCTTTGCTGTGGGGACTCCAGAGCAAATAACCAACATCTGCCACCGTCGGGGTTTTTTTCCGAACATTGTTCTGTCTGACACCACACAGTTTTTCAGAAGGAATTCTTATAAACCTTTGAAGCACCAAAGTCTGATTGCTTTGAAATTTTAAAAGTGTCAAATATTTCTTTGAAGCTGGGGACAGTGAAATGAAAGCTGAACAGGCACCTCTGCCCACACAAACAATTTTTTTTTGCATTTTCAAATGTTTCTGCTGCTGGTTGCTATTGGAACTTTGAAAAGTCTTTCTTGTGCTTGAAGCGTGACACAAGCATGGGACTGTTTAATTTTTCTTTTGCAAAGATGAGGAATTTTCAAAATTATTGAAGGCAATAAAAAGGAAAATGAAAAGCAAAACCAGAACAAATTTGATGTTATCGATTTTACAGTGTCAGTGTGAAAAGGAAACAGGAAAGAAAGGAGGAAGTATCTCTCTGTGGATGTATCTTGAATTTGTCAGGTTTCACATTTGAAAGGGTTTTTTTTGGTGGAAGGTTCTGATTTACAATAATAGCAATTTTTCTTTGAAATACAAATTTTAATTTTCAGATAGTTCTGAGGATAAGTCTGGCTTGTTTTCAGGAAAAAAGAATCTCTTCTAGATATGAAAAGAAATGTCTTTTGATGTCTAAGGAATTCTACATTTGGACAGTTAAATTAGAAAATACTAATAATATGTTCATTGATTATATGTCTTTGAATCCAACAATCCTCCTTCCCTGAATTATGAGAGAAAATTAATTAAACCCACTTGCTAGAAAGAACTATCTCGTGCCTCTTCCTGTAAGCTGTCTTCTGCAAATATGAATAAAGTCTATTAATGTTACACGCACTGATTTTCAAGGAAATTTCTTGTAGTATGTAACAGTAATCATGTGCAAATGTGTTTGCAGACTGGGACTGTATTCTCACCCAAACATATAATGCAGTTTCCAGGTGGTAGCTATCTGATACTATGTCTATTTTTGTTTTAACACAATGAATACTGAGCAGAAGAGTAATACTGCTCACTGCCTTTTCCTTCTAATATTGTTCATGGCAGAAATCCAATTTATACAGTGCAAATAATCATTATTTCCAATAGGTTGAGGATCTTTCCTGGCAAGAGCATAACCAATGCCTTCTACTCCTACTTGTGTCGTTCATGGTACTTCAGTGATGTGAGTTAGCATATAAAATCCATTACCCGTAGAAAGATTGTGGGAGGGGGGGTGGAGAAAAAAGAGAAAAGCAAACAGGGAGCATTCCTCGTGCTGCCAGGCACAGGGAATTAAAGCAAATAGCAAAGCAGGTGGAAAAAACACGACAAGGAAGTTTAATGCCCTGAAGAAGTACAGAGAGCCTGTGGCCCTGGGGAGGGTTCAGTGCCCTCACATCGTGCAGAGGAGTTGGCTGTTGTCGAGCAGCACTTTTACCTGGGGCTTGCCACCGTCCCGAGCCCTTTCCTGGACTGCTTTGGATGCACAGAGAAAGGACTTGAGCAGCAATCCCTCTCTCACCTGGAAGGCTGCGGGCACCCAGTGCCAAGCCCAGCTCCTCAGTTGTCCTTTGCAAGAAGCCTCCAGCAGGATGCTAAAGCAGGAGCATGTTTTCATCGCCGACTTTGCGAATGGGAGTGACTCATGTGCCATCTGTTTTGTCCCTCCACCCCATCATATGCGCTCCCTGTTTGTGCTGGGTAATGCATTTGCCGTCTATTAAAGGGAGAGGAAACTTCGGAACAGCCAAAACAAACACGCCTGAGAAAGGCTGAAGTTTTTGAAGGGGTCTGGGGGGGAAGCCTCTGCTGCCCTCACTTTCCATTGAAACGTGTGGTTCTGGGGCAGGGACGTGCCAGGTGACAGCCCACGGAGATCTGGCAGCGAGCCAGGGATTCCTCAGTGTCCGAGGCACAGAGGGGAGCAATACATGAAAAGGGACAATTGGCAGGCTCTGAAAGGCTGAGGAGATATTCAGCACCTCTCTGAGTGGTGGGGCTTGCTGCAGGACGCTGAAATCTTGTCTGGGGCTTCAAAGGTGCTTGGATAAATTGAATGGAAAAAAACTTCCATCAAGAGCACTAAAACACAGTGACAGCATCTCCAGCTCGTTCTGCAATGTAAACTCTGCGTGTTGCTGGCACTGAAACTGCAGCTCTGAAATCACTAAGCCTTGCAGCAGACTCGGAAGACTGATGCCAGAATAAACTGGAAAACTGGATCACTGGTGCCTTGGCCATTCATAGGCTGAAATTTTACCAGACTTCTTGCCTCTGAGGTTGCAGTGTTCAGTTAAAGAGTCCACCAAGGTGGCAATAGCCCCATCTGAGGAGAAGGACTATGCTGAGGAGTAGCCAGGACATGGAACACTCCACCCATTTTCTAAAACACTGTCTAATACCACCATAATATGCTGGTGACAGTGCTTGCTAACAAGACATTAATAGATGGCATCACTGGAGGAAAATCGGTAAAAACTTGGGGTCTTGTTAAGCAATACATCATGACAGTAAGCAAAAAGCTTAAGCAGGGCCAAGGAATGACTTAGAGCCCAAGGAGCATCCTTCCCTCAACAAACACTCTTTCCCTCGATGCCTTTCTGTTACATGCTTGTACAGCATGCCTCCCAGGTTTAAAGATTTTATATTGATGCAGAAGTGCAAGATGTGCTGTATAAATGTGTTAAAAACATGTCTTGATTTTCCTGTCATTCCAGGTCCTCCTCAGTGGGCAGCCTGACTCCGTCACATCCGACACCCCACAAAGAGCTCACAGGTTTGGTGACATAGTTTCAGCCTCCCAGCTCAAGCCTAGGCATGAGCCAGGATGTGTCACAGCCTTGCTCTTAACTGGTTTGTGTTTTTCCCTAATGAGTGAAAATGTTACCTAGCTAAATGAGTATGAGGAACAAGCTGTACCTACCACCAGAACAGCTCCCTCGAAAACAGTTTCCAAACATATGCATGAGGTAATGAGCCTGTTTCCCTGCCTGTGTGTCACAGCACTCTGTGCTATTCTGGTTGTGTTTCTCAAGCTGGCACTGCTTTTTTGATGCACTCGCTCCTGGTCTGCTCTGAGTCAGTCTCTGCACAGTCTCAGGCTGCTTTTGTGAGGAGCTGCCGGGCAGCTCCTGCCATCCCCAGCGTGCTGCTGGATGGAGCCTGGTCTGCAGCTCTCCTGCTTCTTAGTTCTCACCTCTCCCGTCTCTAGCTGGGTCTTTTTTCAGCGTGGTGTGAGACTGATGGCAACGGGGAGAGGCGCAGGAGCCATCCCAGTGGCTCTCCCTCTGCTCCCCTGTCAGGAGCAACAGCGGCAAGCCCTCAGTGGTGTAACTCAGCACAAGAAATTCAGAAAATAGGAGTGAGGGGTTCAGAGAGCTCAGCCTTTTGCTTATGAAACCTCAGAGAGCTTGTGCATTACGTCAGTTTTCTCAACAGTTTGCAAATCTTTTTTCCCCCCTCTGGAAACATTTGTCACAGTAGATTATTTTACCTTGTGCTGCTGTATGTAAAATGAAGAATGTTAATACTTTATTTGGCTAAACATGTATAATTTGAGAAGACAGGTGAAGTGATGGATTAATCATCAGGCTTTTAACTCTAAGTCTTGTTAGCTGCAGTTTTAAATGTTGTTTACTTGAAATTACAGTGTGGGTATGAGGTCTAAGTAGAAGCTCTTTACATATAGAAAATAAAGCTGCTTTTGCTCTTGGTAATAAGCGAGAGGATTGATTTAAAATCTGTCATTTTTCATCATACCTGGATGTTGAGATAGACTTAACACAAATACCTCAGTGCCAAAGCTACAGCTACTAGACTGGCAACAACATTTTCCTTCTGCTTTCTATGAATATCTCTAAGCCTTGACCTACAGGACCCTTCCTACTTATTGTGGGAAGGTAATTTTACAGACAAAAAAATTACAGACATCTGGATAAGTGGCTATGAGTTGAATCCAATTTTGCTGCTCTCACTGAGTAGGGAAATTGCCCTTTATTTAACTCACACCTGTCTAAGGTCACCTTCCTCAGTATCTATTTATAGGTTTTGTGCTCAAGACATCTCAACTTCAAAAGAAATCCTTCTTAGGGAAGCACACGGTACTGTCTGGGAAGATAGGGGTACTCCTGCTCTGAATTTATGCTGTGGAAGAGACAGGTGAATATTAGTTTTGTCAGAATGGCAATTGAAGTACAAGAATGGAAAAGTGTTCATCTGATGCTGAGGCAAGAATGATATTTTTAAGGATTCTTTAGTGAAACTCAAACACTTTATTTAAACTAAAAAGAGATTTTTCATTTTGGGACTATTCAATCCTTTTAACCTTTTTCTGCTTTAGATTTTATTTAGATAAGTAACGTTCTCGCAGGGAAATTGTTTGCTTTGTTGTCAGACAGAACATGTCGGTATTTCTGAGATTAAACATTGATTAAGCAGCATCCAAACACTGTGTTTTGGTGTAATATTCCCAGCTCTGTTTCACAGCAAACTTTATAGTTCCCAGGGATCTTTTGCCCAGTTGAGGATTGGGCTGGTCTGAGTCAGTCAAAGACAATGAGAAGAAAATCCTTCCTGAAAGAGAGACAAAAGAGTATTTCGAGAAGCAAATCCTTCTTCCTTGACCAGAGCTGGAGGGAAGCAGTTGATTAAGCAGTTGATCATCTTTAGTGATGCTGGATGATGCTCTTCTACATTCTACTCTCAGGAACTGCTATTCCTTATCTTTCAGATCTGAGGAAAGGCACAAAAGACCTGTGTTGCTAACTGGTACAACAGCTGGCATGTGGTAATTTGTTGCCAGAGACACACACTTTGCATTTAAGAGTCCTAACCTTTCAATTTCATTTGTGGCTGCCCTGTCTAGAGGTGAAAGCTGTGATGTCTGTGTTCAAGCCCGGCCTGCTCACAATGCTGAAGACCCACCTTGGCTTCCAGAGCGTATTTTCCCATCCTTGGGAAATATAATTACCCTCAGTAAGAAAGGGAAGTGTGAGGAAATCATGCTGAGCCTCACAGTGGCCTGGGGGCATGGTGCTGGAGCAGCCTTGCCACCACTAGCAGTGCACAGCTTGGCTTTGTGCTTCCACCCTAGCTGATGTCCACCTCAGCATGCCTTTGACAGGAGAAACTGTGGAAAACAACATTTCCGGGGTAAAACAGGAGATAAGGACTTGCCAGCATTTATCATCTGACAATAAAGTAAGTAAACAGGCTGGCAGCAATGTCTAAGATTATCTCCTCTCTGCTTTGGACTGTGTTATGTTTCAGTGGAGCTTAGCATGGAAGGGAAGGACCTGGGTTTATTTTTATCTTCAGCTTTCATGTTCATCGCTGTCTGTGTTCCAAGACACTGCGGTGCTTGTGGCTGGTCCAGGCTGGAAGGTGCTGGGGTCCAACAAAGGAGTCACATTGCTGTGAGGCCACAGGGACACCGTGCCACAATGTGAGTTCATCACCTCCAAGGCAGCTCAGACACACCCTTTGTCCAGAACACGTGGTTAGATCCTGACATCACTTGCCTTCCCGGCAGGAATTTCTTCTAAACTGCCTGTTACCTGCTTTTCTCCTTTTAAATCGCTGTTCATACCTGGCTGTGTTTAGTTTGTATTTACACAGCGTTCCTGCACTGAATAGCCACCATTTTATTTTAATTATTAACACAATAAGAAAAAGAGTTGGGAGAGAGGAATCAGCTGTGAAATTATCTATTCATAGCATTGGTTTCCTGTATTTACCAACAAGTTTCTCACTTGCCCAGATAAAGGTATTTTATCCTACTCAAATCCATCCTTCCTTCCTTCCTTCCTTCCTTCCTTCCTTCCTGCCTTCCTTCCTGCCTTCCTGCCTTCCTGCCTTCCTCCCTTTCCTTCCCTTCCCTTCCCTTCCCTCCCTTCCCTCCTTCCTTGTAACACTCTTATTGCAGTTTACTGCACTGGAAAAGGGGCTGTTCAAGCTCAGTTGTGCCCTACTCTGAGCCTCTGTACTTTTTGGAGGATAGGATTTGTTGGGTAAGTGGATTAACATCTTTCTTTGTGCTGTCCAGGGCTGCATCAAATTGCTACTAAAACGAGATAGAATCTTTGGCAGTTAAAACTACGTATTTTCAGGGCTGTTGCCTTCTGCATAACACACATTTGAGACCTCCAGGTGTTATCTGGAGTCTGAGAATTGTATCGGGTTTATTTTCAGATTTTGAATAAAGGGATGGACTCCATTTGGGAAGGAAGTTGACTATCACCCTCAATGGCCTGTTTGTCACCGTGCACAGGAGGGTGTTAAATCTGCACTTCAGAAGATAAGAATGAATAGAAAATCTGCTGACTGTGCTCCCTTTGGCTCCAGGATTGTGTCCGGACATCTGAGCTGTAGGAACAGGCAGACAGAGCAGGTCGACCACGTTGTTTTATCAACTGCTTCAATGTGCAGCATTTTGAGTAAAAAACCCTTTCTTCCCTCCATGTTACTCCTGTTCCACATCTGCTTCCCAGCCTCCCTCTCGTGCTGCCCTTAGCTCTGCTGCAGGAAATACATAGCAGCAATGTTCATCACAAACACCACTACAGACTCTTTTATTGAGCCAAGAGCAGTTTCAGAAATGGGACTGTGTCTGCCAGGCAAACACATGGTCCAGGTCAGAAATAGGTTAATTAAAAGGAGATAAGCAGGGCAGGAAGTCCTGAAATAGATAATATTAGTTGGCATGAATTTGACTTTGAAACTTACTTAATAGTTTCTCTTTTTAGAGAGTTTATTTATTTTCTAAATCTTTTGGTCAAGGAGGAGAGGAAATGTGATTAAATGAGATTAAATGAGTTTTAATTCACATTTTTTCTCTTTCCAGCTGTATGCCTGCTACTCCTTGTGTTGAAGTCAGTGCTCTTGCATTCAGTGGGGACAGAACCAGAGCCTGAATAAATAATTGAATGTGGCTCAGTGAAAAGTGCTCCATGTGGAATTTCAGAATTGTGATGACACTGGATGCAGCAAACTCTCATTTAACATGGGTAAAAGACTGTGTGTGCTAAAGCAGAGGTCTGTTTTGCTTAATTAAGGTTCCTAGAGTCAAGGCAATGAGGAGAGATGNAGGAAGGAGGGAAGGAAGGAAGGAAGGAAGGAAGGAAGGAAGGAAGGAAGGAAGGAAGGAAACCTGTGGCAGCTTGAAGCATGTTGCCTGAGAAGGACAGGAGGCAGCATCAAATCTCTTCCAAGTCCTGTCACCTTTTTCGTGGACAGGATTTTTTCATGCAATTCTACAACCAGAGCTACCTCACGGCTTATGCAGGCACTCACATGCAAGGGTCAGGTCTGGTTTACCCTGTGCACAATTAAACTTGCTTGTTACAGCGAAAACAAGTCCTCTTCATCACTCTCGTTGTGCAGAGAGAACGGTTTTGTTCTTCTCCAAGAGGGAAGTGCCCTTTGGTGACATAGATAACTGCTGGGAGGTGTAGATGGCCTATACAGGTGACTTGAAAATCATTAGACAAAGCTATTAATGAAAATAAAGGGGGCTGCAAACAACAAAGCAGGAGGCACACCTGCACCAGGGTGTCAGGACACCAAGCCACAGCCTTGTCAGACCTGACAGAGCCCTGTCAGGGTGTAACTACCCTGACTGGGATGCCAATACTTTCTGAACTGCACAGGCTTCGTTAGTCCCCCCGAGACATTGCCTGCTTGGCAAATTCAGCGTTCCCTGCATTGTAGGTATCTCAGAATCGAAGTTTAGACTGCAAAGCTGTAATTCCTTCAGCCACACACAAATGAGGAAAGACTTTATTTTCCCTAAAAGTCAGATCCTCCATGAAATGAACTTCCCAGGACTTTCTGGCAGCAAGAGGTATGTTTTTCTCTGAGTTGTATTCTTCACATATTGACTGTGCTTCCCATGAAATTACAAATACATTTAACATGAAATTGGCCAAATTTCACTATCAATTTTCTGATTTTCCCCTTTGGAGAAGGACCTTACAATGCTTAGTGATTGGGCAATAAAATGATAGAAGAAATTCAGTGTCAATAGATGCAAAGTGATGCATATGAGGAAAAAAAGCACCCTGGGATGACATAGAATGACAGTTTCTAAATTAGCTTCTGATGTTCAGGAAAGAGATTTGGGAGTCATTACTGACAAGTCCCTGTGAAAATCAGTTCATTGCTCAGCGGTGGTCAAAAAGATTGTTAGGAATTGTTAGGGAAAGAATAGAGAACAAACAGAAAAAATTAGTTATGCTACCACATAAATTCATGACGTGTCTTTATCCTGAATATGATGCAGTGAACTCATCACCACAGCTTGGAATGGAGAGCTGAAAGCACCCCAGAAAAATGGAGAAGCAGGCTCAGCGAATGGAGTGACTTCCATGTGAGAAAAAGCAAAATATACTGGGTATTTTCAGCTTGGGGAAGAGATGAAGCCTGATAACGTCATGAATGGTAATGGGTAGTTGAGGAAAGAGATTAATTATCATCCCTGACAATATAAGAATAAGGGCTGATGAAATCAGCTGGGCATTTAAAAAGGGAACACTTCACCACCCAGCATGTGGTGAAGTTGTGCAAGTCATGGCCACGGGATATTGTGGAGACCGAAATAACAGATGGGTTCAAAAGCTGATGGGGAAGTTTGGCAGAGGATAGGGCCATCAGTTTCTGCCCAAAATTCTGTCCAGGATAAAACCCCAGAAGTCCCTATGTCACCAGAAACTGTGAGAGAGGGGAGGGTCACTCAGTGCCTGCATTGCTTCTTGTGTGCTTCACCTGAGTGTTCCCTTTTGACCACACTTGGGGCAAGGAGCCAGGTGAAGCTTTGCTCTTCGGTATGACAACTGTGTTCTTCTGTCATGCTTTTAAAATTTATGACTGACGTATTTACTCTTATTTGTGTGCTTTTCCACATCTTCCATCACTCTCTCAAGTGGGAGACCCAAATGTATCAGTGTGCTTGTCCCTTGAAGCTCTTCAAAACAGCAGAGGAACAGCCCACTCCCCATTTACAGAGGGATCATTGCCCCAGGAAGAGTCTGCTGGGATGGGAAAGGCCCTGAGGGACTGACAGCCTCCTTCCTCCTCCTCACACTCTGTGTGGTGCCCTGGAGCAAGGGCCCTGCAGACCTTGCCATGCCAGCATTTCTCCCGCCAGGCCCCCCAGGACTTGCTGCCCCTGGGCTGCATCCAGTTCTTATGAGTAAGGCATGGAGAGAGAGAAAAATAAAACCCCTCAGTGCAGCAAAGCCCTCAAGTCCCTACTCAACACTGAAGCGAGGCCTACGTGGTTTGGTCAAAATCCAGCAGTACATCTGTGGAAAAGGTGGGAGCTGGATCCAACCCTTTTCTGGTCTTGGATAGTAACCTGTAATTAGACTTGTCAGACTGTAAGACACCTAATATATCCTTCTGCAGTATTTTTTCTCTTGGTGCAACTTTTTCTTGTATCCAGTGTGCTGTAATTCCGGGTTTTTCTCTTTATAGCAGTCAGTTTCTCGGCATAGTCCCTGACCACAAATACTTTTGAGTGGAACATCTGGTTCTAATGTGTGCTCTAGAAATGTTACTTTCTGCAATATTCCATTTGTCTCCCAAACAATATTTTTCTTCTTGTGTTCACCCAGAGAATCTTGTAAGCTGATCAATATCTGAAGCAGCAAAGGATCCATTTGAGAACAAAGGCTCCAAAAGCCACATAAAAATTTTCCCAGAACTCGAGGCAGTTGAGGAGAGGTAATTTGCAGAGCAGCCGTGCACATGGGAACTCTGCAGGGCTACCTTCCTCATCTTTCTCCATGTTCCACCCTACCAGTTACCACAACTGCAGAGGCAATCCCAGCTTGTTTCCATGCTGCTGATCCCATCTAACTTTTTGGTTCTTAGCTCTCCTTCACTTCTAGCCAAACCCTTTCAAATGCTCAGAGGAGGAAATATTGCCATTGCCTGATTCCTTCTGCTGTTTCTCAGAGTCATTACAGCTGCCTTTTCAGCTGCATTATGTGAGTAAACAAACCTTCACCTACAGAGAGGGGGATCACTGCCCTGCATAAAACAGGCTGTGTAGTCAGTAAAGCAGAGGTACAGGATGAAGCAGGAATGTTTAATATACTTTCAGGCATGGGGAGCATGAAAAGGCTGCTGAACTCCAGAGAAAACTTCAGTGCTCTTCTGGTATGTTTGCAATAGCGATGATGTAAATAATATATAACTCCTGGAAGGAGTGTAGGAATATATGAAGTTTTATTTAGGGGAGCACTGCACGCATGTGGGAGATTCAAATGCATCTACAAATCATGGGCTGGATGCCAAGCACTGTGTGCCCACTGTAAATGAAGCTTGGGGACTGAATTACTTAAGTAATTAAAGTGGATTGTGACTCACATGCTGAAAGGGTAAACTGTGCACTGCCACAATCCACCAAGTTATTTAATTTTGGAAAACCAAAGCTCCTCAGTGACGGGGAGGAGGATTTATTATTACATTATTTTATCTCTGCAAGCCAAACTGTAGGCAAACACGATCATGGTTTTTAAGAGTTTGCCTGGGCAGGGTTGTGTTTCTGGCCAGCCACCTCATCATTAACATAAGGCATGGAGAAATAGAGCATGATTCAAACATGAGAAAAAAATGCAGCTTAACCATTTAAAATCCTTTTAGGGCTTTTGCTGTAGATGAACAAAGCTAAGCATGCTTTGAGGAGCCTGCTGCCCAGATGTGCTGCAGCTGTGCAAGGTGGAGCTTCCTCTGCTGAGGTGGCTCCACCCAACCCAGAGTGGGCACACGAGCACCGGATGGAGGAGCCGGGGGTTTCAGCCTTCAAGGAGCTGAGGCTGGAACTCCACTCAGCTCCCAAGAGCCTGCCTCATGGACTTCTGTGTCCTGGAAACCTATCAGTTTGCTTTCTGGAGCTGGAGACTTGTTTCTCCAACTCTGTCTTTTGAGGCATCCCTGCCCTGTCTCTTTGCACAGCCCCTCTCCCAGACCCCACTTCTTCACTGAAAAACAGAAGGTAGAAGAGAAGGTCCCGGTCAGCTCTTGCCTCCCACTCCAGTGGAAGGTGTCCCTGCCCACGGCAGGGAAGTTGATGACCTTTGATGTCCCTTCCAACCTAGGCCATCCTATGATTCTGTGAGTCTCAATTCACCCTTTTCATCATGTTCCTCCCTCCTCTCAACCCAGAGAATATGCCCAATGTCCTTTCCAGTGTTAGAATCTGCAGCTCTTCTTTTTCCCCTCTGCTCATCCATCCATTTAATGCTTAGCATAGCCATGAATGTTTGCCATATGGGCCTGTCTCTTGATATTTTAATCTGCCCTGAGTTTTGGGTCAGTAATAAGCAGTAGGAACAATTATAAAAAAAAATTGTCACACTTGAAATAAAACAGAATTATTTATTTTATTCCTCCGAGGCCATATTCCTAATATAGCTTTTTGGACACCCGAGAAAATGCTTACATTGAGATTTCCTTCTGACTCTGTTGAAATGATGCCAATAGGACAGAAGTTCCTGTTATGATCCAGTTTTTAAGAGGTGCCTCTGCCTGAATCAAGGTGCAAATGAGACCACATGCTGAAGTCAATAGCAGATATTTTATTTAACAGTAAAATAGGAGGTAGAGAGAGAAAGAAATAGGAAAGGGGTCAAAGAGAGTGAGAGAGAGACAGATTAAACAGAAAGATATCACCACCCTGTGGATCCTGTGATGTCCCACTGGTCCTTCTTCACCCTGTTTTTTGGTGGTGGGGCTCCCAGAGCTGTTCTTCTGGGCTATCACCTTCATCCAGTCCAAATTCTGGGTATCCACAGGGAGTAGGTGCTACTCCTGTAACTTGGGATGGCATGGGTGTAAGCAGTTGTTTTCTTTCCCACAGTTTGCCATAGTGGGAATTTTGTCCAGGTGCAGTAACCAGGAGGTTACCCAGATTTGCCTCACCAGGCCTGGAATTAATGCCCTCCTGTTGCAAATTCCTTCCTTCTGTGCTTATTTCAAGTTCTCTCTGTGGTGGCTTTTGTTATGGCAAGTGCCTTCAGTGGCCTTGACAGTGTTTTGAGGCAGGCAACTGCATTCCTTAAGTCCTTACAACTCCCTCTGTAATCATCTGCATGTTGTTCATGCCATTCATATTCACACGGTAAATATGATAAAACAGAGGAAAATTATTTGTGTTGCTGGAGGTCAATAGAAATCTCCTTGATTTTACAAAACATGTCTGGGAAAACAGGTGGCTGAGATAATTGCACCAGAGACACTTTGGTCACTTTGCACAGCAGCCAGCAGCCTCTTTGAAACTTCCCCAGAAATATCTCCCACCTTGAAGCCTGGGCTTTGGTGTTTGCAGCACAGACATTGCATACAGATGTGGAGCAAAACTGCTGCTGTGTGCTTCCCCCAGCAGCTCCAGGGGCTTGGTGGCTGGGGCAAGAACCTCCGTTGTGATGGAAAAAAATGAAGGGAATTGGCTGAGAGAGCTCTGAAGGAGCAAGGATGCCACATTTTGGTGTTTCCTGAAGCTGCATGACCTTTGATGTCAATAATGCAACAGACAGGTACAAAGCAGGCATTGACTTCATCTACTGCTTTTTCAGGGAATCACAACCCTGGTCACCCCCTCAGTGCTGCTGGGACCTGACCTGGGGTTCCTACACAGCAGAAAAACCCCACGAGGGGTGGGCTGCTGCCAGCACCTGCCCAGGAAATGCTTCTCAAAAGTCAGAGGGATCAGGTTAGAAACTGAAGCAATTTAATCACTGTCTTTAGTATGAACTACTTCCACAGATGTCCTCGTTTATTGAAACTATTCTTTGATCAGAGAAGGAAAAAATCTCATTTTATAAGGAATTATGATTTCTGGAAAAGGTATTTTGAACTCGTTTAGGCATAGCTGGCAAATTTTAATTATAGATGAACACTTACTTTAGCACTTTTTTAGTCGTATTTTACTCCTCTGAAAACGTGGCGGGTCTGAGTCAGCAGGATGCACAGCTGACTCCAGCCCGGGGAGGAGGCTGGGCAGAGCAGGCTCAGCAGCCTCCAGATGTTGTGCACTATTTTCTTTTCAGCGGCCTTTTCCAACCCTCTTGGAGAACCAGGTGATATACAGATGAAGAGAATTATTTTTTTAAGGGAGACTCTAAATAACAAAAATGACTAGGAGGAGTACAATTTCTGTGGGTCTGACTCAACAGCATCTGCTTCACTGAAAGCACTGAGAGATTATTGAAATAAGGCAGGTGTCCAGGTTTCATTGAGGAAAATATTTTAAGCTGTTTTCACAAAGAGGACTGTCTGGAACAGCAAAGTTGGCTTATTTTGAGGGAAATGGAACAAATCAAAACAAGCACAAGAAAGGAAGGAAGCGGGATTTTGATAAAAGCTTTTAACTCCTTTTTTTTAGAGCAGATTAGAAGGTTGGTGTTTTGGACACTTAGCTAAAAGACTGATGTTTTGGATGGAAAGGAAGTGAAAGAAAGAAGGGAACCTGCATCCTGGGTGCAGAAACAGGATTTTACCATGCTGTGGAGCGACGGAAGTGAATTTGTCCCTCTCCAGACCCTCTCCAAAACACAATGTGTTCATGCTATATCCACATGCTCTTAAAATACTAGAGGTGCATCTATTTTTGACAAAAGTTCAGTTATTTTGCCTGTCATTCTGATTTATGTTTCTTAGAAAACACAGAGCTGCAGTTGGAAGAAAAGAGAAAAGCCATATGGCAGACTATTGCCAAACAAACAAACACATACAATATAGATGCCAAACAGCTTTTATACAAACAAAAAGAGCAGAAAAACAGCCTTGTCCCCGTTTCATGCATCTCCATGCTTCTATGGAAGAATACGTACCCGGCTTTTAATCTCCCTTCAATCCTTCTGGAGAGACTGGCTCTTTTACACCGTGTGCTCGAAGTATTTCCTAAAGCCCTCAGGTTTTAATAAGATGTCAATTTACAGAAATAAATATGCCTAACCCTGGGAATGATTCTGGAACCGGCGTTAATTTTAAGTGTTATCACATATTTGGCATAGCTGAAGTACTGCGGGATGGAAGGCAGCCGGCCGGGCAGGGACTGTCACAGCTCAGAAACCGCCCTTCGTAAAGTTAATCAGGACCGAAACCCCACGTCTTGCTCGTGCAGCTCCTGCTGGTTCCTCAGCCCTGTGAGGGCAACCTCTGGAGCAACCCTTGCTCAGGCAAGCAGGACCTCGCTCATTTGGAGTCTGCTGGGTGCTGGAAGGGAGGAGGCTCCTCAGGAGCTTGCAATGACAGTAAATGTTACTTATTTAATCTGCTAGCTGTCATATAATTTTAAAAGCCCTAGAGCACCACCTCTGTGTCTTTTTGAGAGAGTAGATGAGGAAAGAAATAAAATTCTCTAGGTTTTGTTGGAGAGGGAGGAACTCATTTTGTCTGTTTTGGAATGGTTTGATCTAATGCAGGCTGCTGCACTGCACATCTGCTCACAGCTGGAGCACGGGGTGTGCACATCATGGATCACTCGTGCACACACATGTGCACTCACACTCACTGCTGGGCACCACAGGCAGCACAGGAGCAGCTGACATGGGACTGCCAGCTCCTCAGGGCAGCAGAGGCTGGATGAGAACAAAAGGACAACCAGGACTGGGAAGAGAGGTGCAGAGCTGGTGCTGACAGCCAGCGCAACAGGAAAACCAGGGATTTGAAGGAATAGACAGCAAGGAAGGATGGAACAGTGGGAAAGTGCAAGGGGCCAGGGGTTGAGACGAGCCAGCAAGGTGTCTGGGGCTGCCTCTTGTCATTCCTAAATTCCTCTGCTTTCGCTTTTCCCCATGCCAGAGAAGGTCTGTGAATGGCTTATCAAAGTGTTTTTTTTAGTCCTCTCTAGAATACATGAATGTGGAAGTGAACAACATTTACTGTCCCTGCATGCCACCCCTAGAGGCAGAACTCTGTCCTGGGGATGGCTCTGGTGTTTGTTGAACCAGCTCCCCATGCTGGGCCTGATGTATATTTAAATAGGAGACAGCACGTTTCTTGCTCCCCATCCTCTCTCTTCACCCTCACAAACATGCAGGATGCTCAGTCTGCACTGACAGACTTCTCCAGGTGTGGGAATGTGAGTACCCGAGCTCAGCTGCTGGTCCTGTTGATGCCATGATGATTTTTTGCTTTTTCTTTTATACCCCTTTTATACACTCTTTTATATAGCTTTTATGTATTCTTAGTGCTTTTAGCCCACATAGTTATAATTCTTTAAGTTTGATCACTTCCCTCAGACCCAATATCCCATTAAGCCAAGAGACCAAATATTCTGGGAACCCCAGACACCGAGGGCCTCTCCAGAACACATTCTGTAAACAAAGCCAGGCCCAGCCAGGGGAAGGTTCCTCGCTGAGGGGTCTCGCTGGAGTCCCTCCCTGGGGAATCTTTGATAGATGTGCTAATTAGCAAGGCCTATAATTGCACACACATCACATCGGGGGTGGCCATTTCTCCGGGTGGCATTTCGGGGTGCATTTCGATGTGCATTTCAGCGCACCTGAGGATCCTTCAATAAATACTGAGGTAAAACCCTTTTTCCCCTCTTAACTGTGTTCAGCTCTCTTAATTTTAAGACCAGGAAAAGGCGTCACTGTCACAGGACAAATCAGCTCCCTTGTCTGCCAGAGCACTTGGCCAAGTACAAGAGCACCAAGCTCAGCACGGCTGTGCACGTTTTCACTGATGTCTCGTGAACATCCACTACAAAAAGGAACTGCAAAAAAGTTGGGTTATCTCTGTGTTCATCCATGACAAAATTAGTAACTTAATGAGAATTTACCATGGATGCCGTAGGTCTCATTCCACACAGGAGAACTTGGGTTAATTGATTGTGTTAATCACATCCTCCCCTACTCATCTTAATCCCTACATTTAATTTTATTTGGGTTGTGCAGTTCCCTTGAGGAGCTGTGCTTGATCTGAGCGCAGTCAGACTCAGTTAAGTTTCTTGACAGGCCAAGAGGAGTGGAAGGATGCACTGAGGATACAGCTCAATCCAAAGCAGAAAGGACAGCAGGGAGAAAAATGAAAGGAATTCCAGATGCAAAATTCAAAGTGTAAGGTGCTTACTGTCACCTAATGGGCCTTTCATTCTTATCATTATAAAATTACTGAATAGATATGACTGTTTTAAGAAGGAAAACAGACAGGAGCAAGCTCTTTCTCACTGCCTGCTCCCACACTGCTGTGTTTTCTTCTCCCAGGGAGCGGGAGTCCTTGCCCATGTAGCCAAATGAGGGCAGGAGGGCTCAGTGCTGCTTCTGGGCCATGCACAGACCCTGTGTGGCAGAGTCATGGACATGAATCTAAGCCATGCTAAGTAAGCACTGTGGACATTCACAGGTGGTGTGTGAGCCCAGCCCATGGCCCACTTTGGTTTCCTGGTACTGACAGAGCCCACGGGTCTCCAGTCTGCAGGCAGTACACTTCTATGTTGTGAAGTATCCGTGCTTAAGGGTGCAGTAAGGAGAGGCTGCTCAGTGGGAATTTCAGCTCCATCTTTGAAACTCATCACTTCTGCAACTTCAGATTCTTAATTGTCCTTTAATATAGGAGTTTGTGATCTAATTTCCCTTAGCCTCAATTAGGGGTTGAGGACATAAGCCCAGTAATATCCTGGAGGAACAAAAAAACCCCGCCTAGTTTTTATCTTCATCATTTTTTATAAGTGAAGTAGTTAGCAAGGATTTAGAGTAGGTAATTTTACCCTTTACAATAAATCGGCAATCATTTGTGATGAGGCAAATAGACATTCAAGCTGGGCAGAGAACAGCTGAAGTAGAACCTCAAGAGATTATAAAAGAAACCTGCTGATGTGCAGGTTTCTGACTTTCTGGTGTCAGCATTAAGCGACACTATTCAGGTTGAACAAACCTTTTTTCTGTGTGAATAAAGCTTTTATGCACTTGGTGAGCAAGGCATGAGTATTTGAGTAGACGGATACAAAGCCATGTGGCTCATCAGCATGCTTGAGTATTAGCCATCCCCAGCACCCCAGGGTTAGCTGGTTGCAGGAATCAATCAATTTATAGTGCAGTTATAAAAGCACAAAATGCAGAGGATATAGACCAGGCACACATTATTGCCCCAGATAAAGAGGGGGTAAAAAGTGCAACAGCCTAAGGAAGTGCTAATCACAGCCATCCCTTCGCATCTAGAATCCAAACAAAGGGGGTCACAGGTGCTGGTGGAGGTGTGGTCACAAGAGGCCAAGCACCATCTTAGAGGGGTCAGACAACAGAGCAGGCAAGACTTAAGACAGTGTAAATGTTTTTTTAACCATGGAGATCTTTATATCCACACAATTCTGGTGGAAATCCCCTTGTAGGACCTTCACAGAGCAGTCCTGTTTGGTTTTTTGCCACCAGCCCCAGGAACCGCCCTGAGATGAACAGAGTCTGACACTGCACACGAGCCTGGCCTCTCTGCTGTCCCTGCCAGGCACAGGCTCCCTCTCACACCCTCCCATGGAGGGGGGGATGCTCCAGACCAGCTGCCCATGGACTCACCAGCTGAGCAGGATTGCTCCTGGTGCCCTGTGCTCTCATCCCACAGAGAATTCCACCTGGGAAGCCACTGTAGAGCTACATTTTCTCTCTTCAGACGTACGTGATGTTGAGAGCCAATGTACTCAGCATACTCTGCAACAGATTTTAGAAACGCCACAATTTTCAACTTTAGCAAGGTTGCCTTTATTGATGATGCATTTACCCTTGTTCTCTCCAGGCAAGTCTATTAATGCACTGATAACACTTAATCCTTGACCTGCTCAGAGACAGATAAGCAGGCTGGTACCAGGCCTAGTCTCTCTGGCACAAATTACAGCACAATACAAGAAATTCCTGAGGATCTGAGCAGTTCATATAATCCCAGTGGAATTAATAAATATGCTCCAAGATATTCCTTGTCTTGTAGCAGATTAATTTGTTTTTATTAATGTATCGCATCTTTGAATGTTGTAATCTCATCCTAGCTCCAGGAAATTGCTGTGATCCCTGCTCCAAAGCTCTTAAAATGTTGTATTAGTCACAAGTCTATTGCTGAGATTAAAGAACTAAGAGAGTAAAGGGCCAGCATGAGTGTGGTGAAGAGGAAGTTTACAGCTACAGGATTGCATGTTTTCCCAGGGGAATCACAATTGCATCATGAGATTTAGGATCTTTATTTTTTCTCCTGCTAACATTAGATTAGAAGACACTCCCATGCTGGCACGCAATGTGTGAACTTCAAAGGAAAGTGTTTTGAGTAAGGAAAGAGTGACGGGAGAGTCTTCCAAGAGAAGTGCCCATCCCATGAGCACCGTAGGCACTTTTTTTTGAAGGAGAGGTTTACACATTTTATCTATTTTTAGGCAACGCTGGAGCACTTGCCAGCTTCTAACAGGCTGCCCAGGGAAGTGGCTGAGGCACCATCCCTGGAGGTATTAAAGAAAAAGTGAAGATGTGGTGCTTAGGGACATGGTTTAGTGGTGGACTTGGCAATGCTGGGTTAATGGTTTGACTTGATGATCTTAGAGGGCTTTTCCAGCCTAAATGATGTTGTGATTCTCTGGGCCATGGATTGGAGCGAGAGACAAACAGCAGTGTTCCTCAGTGTGGTGTACCTCACCATCCACTGCTCCTGCAGGCTCCCTGGGACAGCAATCCTTGCTGCCTTCCCTCCCCGAGGCCACACTCACCATCAGCCCTGGAACCGGCTGGAAGGAGATCTCTCACCCAAAGCCATTCATCTCTGGTAGTGGTGCAGCTCCTTGCTCTGGGCTGTACCTGTCCTGCCTGCACAGTCTTCCTACAGACGACTGGATGAGGAGCTATTCATCATTTTAAATGCTTTGGTTACAGGTTTCCTCAGCACCTCCCCTTTGTGCAGTGAATTTTGGTTACTGCACAGAGCTCACCTACAGTTCATGCCCGTGTTGTGAAGAGGTCTAGGGATGGTCAAGGCTCTCCATTCACGGCCCTTACAAAAATTCAACCCAGTGCTTTGCTGAAATGGCTTTGGAAATAATGGGGTTAGTGTGAGGAAGAGTGGGAAAGGAAGGCTATTGCTAGAAGTCTGTTTGGCAAATGGAAAGGAGGATATTTTGGGAGAGTCAGAAGAAAATAGTTATTAAAACAGACACGTTTTTCTGGATCTTCTCTCTGAGTTTTTGGCTTCTGAAAAGCAGTCTGCTAATTACATGAAAAAATGCAAGAAGAGAAGGAAGCTCTGACTAATCCTAGTGTTGAATGTGGATATTTTGGCCGTCTGTAATAAAACACCTTATCTCCTTCCCACCCTGACTCCCCTCTGCCCTCCCCTTTTCCTCTCGCCCTCCATCCTGAGCACTGATATATCCATAGTTTTTGTAACTGTGCAAATTCTTGTCCAGCAACAGTTTCAAACAAACCCAACCAGATCACACAGTAATGTCAAAACATTGGCCTCTGAATTTTAGCTGAGCTGATTAAAAGAAAATAACTTAAAAAGTACTTTAAAAGCATTCGCGGATTCAGCCTAGCCAACAACACAAAACCCAGCATTTTTATTTACTTAGTCCTTTTCTTTTTAAACGATTTTTCCACTGCAATGGTTGCTAATTTAAAGCAGGAAATTCACCAGCTATGTCAGTATAATTTGCATCAATTAGTAACCCAGAAGTGGGTGCAATTCTATTTTGATCGTGCAAAAAAGCAGTAGCCTAAGGGTCTCTCTAAAGAGGGACTAACACACAGCCATGGTGTATTGCTGAGAACACCTCATAAGTGATACATCTGCACAGGCCACAGAGCGCTCCTTCTCCCTGAGGAAAATGGTAAAAAAATGGCGTAATGAGTACAATTTTTTTGGGGGTGGGAGAGAGGAAATGTTTCATTGGTTATTTTAATAGCAACCAAAGAGACATTTAAATATGGGGATATTCTTGTCTAAAATGTAAAAGGGAGAAGGACAACAACAAGAAAAATAATAATCAAGTGTAAGCAAACATTACAATTGTCAATTTTTCTGCCTAACATTTCCCCAGTTACAAATGAAGATGTCATTCCGATAAAGACACAGTAGCATCTATTCAAAGCAAATTTCAGGACTGTGAGAGGCACTGTTTGTAGCTCATGGGAGGAAAGAAAGCAGTGTGCATCTCCTCATTCCTTGGGAACATTTTGCCCTTCTCTTGGTCATTTGCCATGTGGAGAAAGAACCAGCAGTTTTCTGCTGCAGACATAATTGCAATTTCAGTTCTGATTTGTGTTACCTGGAAATCGAACCGGAGCCTCCAAAGGGCAGGAGGGCCTACATGCAGCTCTCTGGAGTCTCAGTGGCTACAGTGTGTCTGTCTATATGGAAAATATTTTTTAAAACATGCTTGCTATGAGGAGTAAATGGCAACATGGGCTGTCTGCCAATAACCTCAAATCTGTAGTGAGAAATAATTCAGTCTGCTTGCAAGCTGAGTTCTAGTCTTCCTCTCCTGTATAGGCTGTCGATTTTGCTGTGATTTACTAAGACTAGGTACAAAACATATTTTATTAAGGCAACATCTTCCACTCTAATCATGGTTCTTAAAGTAAAATGCCAGCATTTTACTCACTGTCTCCCCAGCACGTTTCAGGCTCACTTCTCAACTTAATACACTGTGCTGAGTACAGGTCTTCACCACTGGTTTTGGCATCAGTCAGTGCTAGATTTAGCTGCTGCTCTTCGTATTTCATCAAGTGGCTTGAAACAAATTCATTACCAGAAGGCTGGTGTGTGTCTTTGATGCATTTTTCCAGCTCATCTGAATTGTTGAAACAGTCGAGCAACAAGCACTTTAAAGTGCAAGTGAACAAGTATCGAGCTGAGTCTCAGCTGTCTGGTAAGCGAAGACTCAAGGGACATTTGCCACTACCCCCATAACAGAGATGACAGAACAGCTCCTCAAGAAAGCCCTCACTGTTCTCACCAAAACCAAACACGAAACTGCTGAAGCCAGGCATGGGAGTGGTTTCATAACCTATTGTAACAACTCCATGTGTGAGTTTACAAACCTGAAGTCTGAAATACATCTGAGTGTTGCTTCTGACTGTGTGTGGAGCACAGCCTCGGAGGCTGCAACTTTGAGATGCATTGAATGGTGATGTGACATCATGGTGTGATGGAAAGGTGAGCCTCAAAGGAGCTGTGGAGTTGCCCAACTCAGCATTCAGTGTGGGAAATGAATAAATGCCTAACCTATGCACATGATAAAAGTTTGCATTGCTAAAGGTTTAGTGCTGGCATGCCACATGTCCTTGGACTCAGCAATGAAGGTGTGAAGCCTGGCACCAGAACTTGGTCAGACAAATCAGGAACTTGCCCTCCACTCTCCTCCTGTTAGTCCTCACTGTTAGTTGTGTCTTTAGTCACATCCTTTGTTCATACAGCACGTGGCAGTGATTTTGTGTTTGTACAAAATGCAGCTTTCAGGTGTAAGGACTGGTCATGAAGTGGGTGGTTAAGCCGACCTGACCATGGGCTGCTGCTGAAATCAGTGTCCCTGCTCCCCTTCCCCTTGCCCACAGAGACCTCTGGCTCCAGCTGCTGCCTTTGCACAGGCACTGCTGTGTGTTCAACCCCTCAATGTGCTGGCTCAGGGACTTTGGCAAGCAAAGCATAGACTGCAGGGCTGCTTGGCCTGAGTTGGTGGCTCACAGGGTCAGAGCAGTGCTGGTTGTAGGGAAAGGGCTGGAGAAGTGTTGCTGGGGAGAGGGAGGGTAAGCACACCTGGTTTTGGCAGCAGAGATGTTTCATCATAATGGATTTAGGATTAAATGTCACCCTGCTGGGGTGCAGATAGCATCTCATCCACAGAGAGTACATGGGCTGCTTGCAGGGAAAATTGCTAACCCAGTTATTCCCTATGTTTGTGGTCAGGAAGGCCTGGAGTTCACTGGCCACACAAATGGGGATGCCAGGATGTGTCTGGCCTATGCCAGGGGATATCCACATTCCTGAAGACAGGTTGTAAGAGGTAACAATCCCACAGTTTGCATTGTAAAAATGCATCTCTTGATTAAAGATTGAGTTAATCAGCTGCAGGTAACACTCTGTTTGATGTCTGCATTGTGCAGCCTGCAAAGAGAGAAGGGCTCTGCAGGAATGGGAGCAGCCCCAGGGCAGCATCCCTGTTCTGCGCCTTGCCTAAGGAGCTGGAAGGTAATGAAGGTGTTTGAGTTCAACATTAACTGCTCAGGCTTTCCGGCTCTGGCTGTGGCTCTTGGAGCTGAGACAGGCCCCGACAGCACTTCAGCTGGATGAAATAAAGAGAGCAGCAACTGGAGCCCAGCCAGGATGCAGTTAGCTGAGAGAGAGAGCGCTTCCTTTTCATTTTTTATAAATTTGTTCCAAGACTGTTTTATTAAGCTTGTTCTTTCTTTGCAGAACACTGGTCTAGTTTTCAAAAGAGTTTCAGGCTGACTGGCAAAGCCTTCCACTTGTGAGGAAATGCTGATCCCAAATTCCTGCCTGTTCCCGTGAAGTCCAGCAGCTAGATGTAAGGCTGGGGTGCTGAGGAGATGAAGGGTGTCCCCTTTGAGAGGCACAGGGACCAGCTCAGCCCCTGGAGACAAGCTCCAGCCAGCACACCCTGTGATTTGGTGGGGCACTGGGTGGGCTTTACACAGGCTCTCCTCAAATATGTAACAGCTGGGAACAAGGCAGGACCTGCAGTAAAAGCCAGGCAGACTCAGATCTGGGGTACTATAGCACCAGCATTGCTGCAGAGGTTGAGATCCCCCAAATTTCAATGAAGGAAGGCCTCCTAGAAACCCTGTTGTGCAAATAGCCTTTCTTAGGTGCTCCTGTGGCTGGTGTGAGCTGCAGAAACACTTCCCTGGGCATACCTGAATGCAGGGAATATCCAGGAAGTTTTGGGTCATCCATCACCACAGACAGACACTGTGGGGCTGGAGAACACCTGCAGCCTCCCAACAGTCAGACTGAGGGGGGAAGGAATATCCTGGTGGAATAGCAACAGCTGTTCCTAGAGTGTGTTGCACAGAAAATAAAGTTGCTGTGACAAGAAAATCAGAGGCCAGTGAGGATGCAAACCAATATTGATATCAAGGTGCTACAGTCTGAAAAAAGAAGAGTTTGAATAAAAATGTCAGAGAACCAAGTGGAAGGGTATTCAAAGGAGGAGTAATAAGACATTGCTGTGTGCTGGATCCCAGCAGGCAAGTGAAGCTTTGATAAAGCAAAGGAAAAGTATAACTGTAGGGAGTGAGTTGTAGGCACACACTGAAAATATGAACCATATTTTCTTAGAGGTCTTCCCTCTGAAGCCAGGAGAAGCACTGGTCAGCATGGGACTGTGGTGCTGTTGATGGGAGTGTGGTTCTCTCTGCATCCACCATAACCAGGGCTCTGGAGGCTGATCCTGCAAGCTGCTCAGTGCTCCTGGTGTCACACCCACATCACAGCCACGAGAGCCAAGACAAATGCACAGCAGGTCCAGGATCAGGCACAATAAAAGGAGTGATAAGGTTTTCTGGGAGCCTCACTGTGAGGCAGAGAACATTTATGTTGGTTAAAAAGAGGCTGTTTAAATCTGCATTGAGATCATGGGCAAAACACCCGACCTTAGGATATGCAGTGTGGTACGAGTGAGGAAACTTAAGTAAATTGCATTGATGCAACTTGAATCAATTTGTATTTGATCTGGCCAACAAGCCCAAAGCTTGCATAGGTATTTGTATTTCAGAGGGATAATGGATTATTCCAGGTTAGGTGAGATGAGGCAGGAATTGACTTCAGCTGAGATCAGACAGGGGCTCACATTTGGGCTGGACTCGTTTGCAGAGCTGCTGCCCCTTTGTGCTCAAAGGACTGAGTGTGGGCGCTGAGTTAAATCCTGCTCCTCAGCTGGTGGGCTGTGACCTCGAGCTGAGGACAAACCTTGTAACAGGTGTGCAAGCTCTTTGCCTCTCACGCTAAATCAGTGTGAGCTACTCTTAACCCAGCTGAAATATCTCCTAGGGAAGAAGTTTCAAAACATCTTATATTTTCCTGTTGCTTGATTGCATCACCTTAAAATTCGCCTTTCAATCAAACTGGTGGGAATTTGCCTGCAGTCTGCTCTTTAAGCAATATGGTTCTTGAAAATTAAACTGGCCTCAAACTGCAGAGGAATGAACAGGAGAGGAAAAAAGCTTTACCCTAGACAGGAATCTTAAGAGTGACTCTGATCTTCAAGTTTAAGCTAATACAGTGCCACTGATATCAAAGCAGATATTCTTCCTTTACACAGAAATAAATTTGATCAGTGGTTGGGCTGTTAATTCAGTATTATTCAACTAGATGTAAGATTTTTATAACATTACCAGTTTATTAATAGTCAGAACACGAAACTTTACATTAGTGTCAGGGATGTGGGGGAGAAGCAGAATGAAGAATGGGAAAAGATGATATTATTTGCCCAGGGCAGACAATTAAAGAGCAATCTACTTTAACAGTGTCACCTTTATAGAATTTCTCCTGTCTACCATTGCCACAGTTTTCCACACCTCAGGGGAAGAGCTGGCATTCTTAGCAGAGCTCCTAAACGGGTTCTTGTTTCTGTGAGACACTCTTATTAATATATTATTTTTATGTTTATTTTTTCTTCTTCTGGAAAAACAACCAGTAAAACCTCCCCCAGACCTTGCAGAACTACAGGATGAAGTTAGTCCCGAGGCTGGCAGAGGGGAGCTGGATACTGGGACACAGCCACTGCCTTTATGCTCTTGGGCAGCAGAGTGAGTACATTACGGTGCCAAATAAAAACTCTTACTTTGATTTTTCATATATCTTAATGTATTACATGGGTTTCCTTAAAGATACCATCAGCTTTTCTTTCCTGCTTATTTATTCAGCAAATGTTTCTGCATCTGAGAGAAAAAGAACTTTTAATTTTCAGGAATCTGTGCTCTCCAAGTTAATGTCTGTTACTACATTCTTCTACATTTAAAAGCCTAAGCTCCTCACAGCTGTTTGTACAAACACTTCCTATAAAGATGTGTTTGAAATTAAATATATGCTCTTGGGAGTGCATTTTTTTCCCTCTTTCAGTGTTAGCCCCTGGTTTCTGGAATTCAACACGACTGTACTGTCCTGCCAGCCTTGCTGAACTTTGTAGAGTGATGAGATTCCCTCACGTTATTAACATCATGCTACCACTTCAGTGACACTGGATGTGTACTTCATGGACATGTTGGCCTTTGCTTCTGTTATCACATAAATTACAGAATCCATATCCTGGAAAATATCTGAAATAGTAATCCTTGTAACTGGGGGTAAAAATTTAGATGCAGTGATTTACTTAAGGACCGAGTTTCTCCAAAGGTGTATTCACTTTGTGTATTTAGGATTTTATGACCCCAGCCAGTGGCAGGTACCTGTCTGTCAGAGGCACTGCAGATCTAGGGCTGGATGTAGGACAGAATTTCAGATTTGCTGTACCCACAAAACAGCAGCACCTTCAGTGATCGCTTCAAGTGTCTCACTTAAAAGATACAGAGCAAATAAGTTCATGACCATTTTTAAGCAATGTGGCCTTACAACTGCTGTGTTGCATTCCTAAACTTTGTTTTGCATTTTGTAACCAATGAACAGTAATGAGCTTTTCCCTCCTGCAGGTTGTTGTGAACAGGATAAATGATCTCCCAAAGATGCATCTTGACACATTCCTGTTTCTAGCTTCTGCTTCTTTTGTCTGCCCAACTGGACATTTTGCAAGAGTGCCCATTGCCTTGATATCTATCAGGAGTATTCTTTAAACTGTTCTCTTTTGCCTCTGCTGTTAACCTTTGGGTTAGAGACACCTCTTTGGATAAATATAAAGCCATTTCACGCAAGAAGTATGTATCAGTCCATGCCTCCTCTTTCTGAGGCTTAGACAGAGAGGTCATTTATATAGGATGAATCCATTTGGCAGTTGTTAAGGTTTATTTGACCATTTCTTGCTTTTTTAAAAATTTTTTTTTAATTGCACAAGAATTAATTGTGTAACATTTATTTGTCTTACAGGAAATGATTTTTAAGACTATCTATGATACTACTCCTAGATCTAATCTATGAAACTTAGACCTGAATTGTAAGTAAAAATATTCATAATGTAAGCTATGTAAGCTCTGGGTAAGAAGTTCTGAGTTAATAATAAGAACACAAAGATAAAACGCTGTTTTTAAACTACCTTTTAACGTCAATATGTTTTCAAACAAGCCTTATGGCTTTGGTAATGGAAAATGGTCTTTCTGTTCTCAAGCCTGCCTTAAGGCCTTACATTCAGACCAGGCTGATGTGACCAAAAGTCATCACCCATTTGGCTGCTCTGTGATCAGCTACAAAACTTAGAGCTGTAGAGGTCAAGTGTTTGACTGCCTGTCATAATTGGCATCCATGTTGGAAGTCTTAACAACCATTCCAGAGAGGGAGCTGAGGGTGCTGAATACCAAACCTCCCTCAGCTCCAGAGTCATCTCTCATGCCCACACAGCTGCCTGTCAGTCTCTGTGACAGACATCAATATTTTACAGTGGTTGTAGGACACCTGGCTGCCCAATCTGGGATTAGGCAGAAGCATTATTCACTTCTAACCCCTGAAGAGGCACAGGGTGGGGAGCTGAGGGTTTGAGAGGGGCTCTACATCTCCCAGGAGATCGCACAAGGAGGTACAGCACAAACAGCATGTGGCAAACAGTTTGGGAAAGATAAACTTCTTATGGGTCACCTGAAATAGTGCAAAAATGGCCAAAATATTCTATAAGGCTGTGAAAATTATTTCTTAGGAGGTCTTGTGGAAAAACATAGTGAGACTCATTTTACTGACTTTTTTTAAATGGACGATGGGACAAAGTCGAATCCTTCGGTGTCTTCTATTGCACTAGAAAAAAGAAGGGCTTCTGAGGAGCTACTCTCTGTGTTCTCTGTTCTCAGTGTTATTGGTCATAAGCAAATTTTGAAAACCAGTATGTTGACAGAATGGGTAGGAGCAGATTTTGAACATAACTACTGGGATCTCTTTTCCTCAAATTATTCTCTTATAGAAAAAAAATATGATGAAGTGGTATAAAAGTTTTCAAAGTCTGATAGACATGCAAGTCAGTAGATTAAATGTAGAAGAATCTTTTCATGCTTTGAAGATCAGAAATTTCTCTTTGACAAAAGAATAAATAGTACTTTTATTTTATATTTTCTTCAAGTTGTTTCAGTATGAAATTTAGAAAAATACGCCTAGAAAAACTGTAATGTTAGAAAAGTGATACTTGAGGTGTTTAATTGTATTTTACCATGGAATGCTCTTTTTATGTAGAGGAGCTCCGAATAGAAATTCTTTTATTAAAGTACTCCTGGTATCCAAAATGCAGCCTGCTGAGTAAAAAGACAATTCTGACATGTACAGAACTTCTGACGATCCCTTTGCATGTAGTTTGGGCATGTTTAGACCTTTTCTCTGAACACAGTGAGCAAATAGGTAACATTGTCAATGAGGGGAAGTGAAATACTTAAAATGAATCGTGTGGAGCTACTAAAGTTACTTCTTAACCAGGTATGTGGGAAGTTGTTCCTCTGAAGCAGTATTCACCAAGGGAGAGAAAAGTGGCAAAGCTTGTAAAGTTTGATGGCATCACTTTAAAAATGAAACTTGCTGGTTTTTTTCATTGCCATTGAATTCCTTTCCTACTCTGTCAATTAGCAATATCCTTGTGGTAAAAAAGAAAAATCCATTCAAGGAAGGAAGGAAGGTGATCCTTTTCCAAAATATTTCAGGTGATTTTGACACATATGAGGGCTGGTGAAGAACCAAACCCCATTACTAGGTTGATGGGCTGGGCTATAACAACCCCTAGTTGGAAAAAACTGGCTTACTCTTCAGATCTCCAAACATATTTGTCTTAGAAATACAACCTACATTTGCTTTGACTGAACATTCATGTAGAATGGCCAGAAGAGCTGCCAAACAAAGCCACAAGGCAGGACAACCTCATCCCTTTTTCCCAGAGAGGAGGTCACAGCTCAGTCACAAAATCATGGCGAATACCAAAAAATAACTCAGTTCAACGAAAACCACTCAGCTCTGAGTTTCTAATCCAAAAACAGTGCCCAAGGCATATGGAGGAATACATCCCTTCCCTGACTATTTCTCTACGTCTGAGCTCTCTGGCACTGGTTCCTGTTAACCTGTGTGCAGCTGAGTTGTTGTCAGCTTGTGTTTTCTATAGGAAGATCAGAAACTGCACCTTTCTGCTGTCCCAGCTTGATATTTTAAGTGTAGAATTGGGCTAACCCCTGCTTCTGTAGGAGGCCAGGCTGGGGAAGATGCTAGAATTTCCTCCCATTTTCCCTGGAGTAGATAACCCTTGTCCTGACAAGGACAACAAAAGACCAGCAGTTTCAGGGCCTGCTTTCTGCTCTCCGGCCTGCAGTGAGTGCCCTTAATGGTTCATTTGGCAGTGATAGTTCGTACCCTTCTTCACAACAGGTACCCTCACCCAGTAGCAAAGGTCCTTGTGAACCCTGTGTGCACGCACTGACTTCTTGAAATAAATGAAATTTTGTTTTCTTCAGCTTGCAGAGGATTTCCCAGCAAGCAAAGCCTGGTGAGGGTTCTGCCCATTGGAGTAGGAAGTCTGATTTCTCTTAGCAGAAATGATTGGAAGAATGCAGCTGTTTTTAACAGGGAGACTGGAGGGAAGGATAGTATTTTTCTTTCAGAATTCAAACTGGAGTTTTGATTTTTCCTATTGGAGAAACACATTGCTTCTCTTCTGGTAACTGAGGTATTCTCCACAAAAATTTAGTAAAACACAATGCATTTGTGACTAGGACAGGGCAGCTGGGAGTGTTGGTTCTGCTTCTGAGAGCACACCCCACATAGGCTCTGCCATTCTCTTCCAAACGTGGGTACACCACGGGGGAGAGGAGGGCGTGGGCTGAGCTGCTGCTCTCACGCTGCCTCATTGTTCCTCTGAGGGGGTAAAGAAAAGGCTCAGCTGGTAGCTTGCTACACTCAGGAGCAATGGACTAAGTGCTTCTGCATTTAATAAAGAGCAGAAGTCAATTATAGCACCACGCAGGAGCGAGGTTAATTGGGGCAGGAGATTCAGTGGCAGGGCTGTGCCCGTTCTCCCCTTTGTTCAGCACAGTCATGTGTCCAGCTGTATATATAGTTATATATTCAATATCCTGAATGTAGGCCATGCTGTGGAAGAAAACTACCTCGAGCTTGAGGCTTAAAAGCAAACTCCCATTTGAATAATTCAGATACAAAAGACCTCCTAATTTTTATTGGGGATGTATTTTTGTTTCTTTCCATGGTTGTATAACACACAGGAATGTGAGGGAGCTCTTTGTTCTCTCCCTCTCGGGTGCTGTACATCTGCGCAATGCAGAACTACCTTGGCTCGCTGTACTGACGTTAAGAAAACCAAGCTTTGTCTGCAGACTGAGTGTGAGAAGTGTTGTCTGCCAAGAGCCATCAGAGTCAAGCCATGAGGGCAGAAAAGTAAAGTTTTAAGGTGGGCTATTGGTTTTTCTGACTGAATTAGTTATAACTCTAATTGGCAAAGAAAGCAGAGCAGCACAATAAATATCCCAGGCTTATAATGATCAATACTGCAAAGTGACAAAGCAAGTCCTGGAGCTCGGAGCTGGGAGCACTCAGGTGTTTCAGCCTCGCTCCTTATAGGAAGACACTGATGTCTCTATATCGCTATGAACCTCCTTTGGAAAGACATGAATCCTTATTATTATCAACACTGGCCTGTCAGGTACTGCAGGAACCTAGCAGAAAAAGTTGCCTGCTTCCCCAGGAAATGTTTGGCATCAGAATCAGAGGCAGCTGTCAGAGGAAGTCAGGAGATAAACACAAAGGAAAAGACTATTTATCAACAGGAGAAATGGTGGTCTTGGCATATCAGGAATTTTTGAACCACAGACTTTCATTGCTGGTGATGAAAATGATGGTTTTTCACTGCTAGGTTACAAAATCCCATTGATTTCAGAAGGAGATAACTTGTGCTGTTAAGCACAAGTGTGCAGAGATGACCAGGTGCAGAGCTGCTACAGAGAGCTCCCCAAAGCCCACTGAAGTTGCTACTTGCTTTTTTTTATTGTTTATTTACTTATGTAATGACAACTGTCACTTTTAGAAGTCTCAGACACAGTCACACATTAGGCCAATGAAGAAAACCAGCTGAGAGCTGTGTGCGTTTACTGCTGCTGCTGGAACTGCTGAAGGTTGTGTCAAACCAAAAGATGGCTGACCTTTGTAGTGTGAATCTGAGGATCTGCCAACCTGTGCTCTCACTGGTAGCTTGCAGAAGTCAGCATTAACACGTGCACTCCAGACAGAAGCCCAGAGTGTGATTCACTACTGCAGTAAATCCATGTGGTCCATTTGCAGCCAAGCACATCCCACACCTGGAAGAGGCAGCCAGGGCAGCTGCAAGATGCCAGGCATGAACCTTAGTGTACATTGAACAGCCGTTGGTGTGCTAGACAAGGAATTTATTTTGGTTGCTGGGTTGGCTTTCACATCATTTGACTGTGTCACACTGTTGTTATTGGCCTCAGCCTCAACCACCCTCACTGCAAAGCAACCTGGAGACACAGGCAGTTCTTGGTGGCAAGACCTCTCAGGTTTTTAGAAGTCACCTCTGAACAAGGCAAAGCTGTTATTTGTCTCTGTAGACTGTGAAGGCACCTCACTAACAAGCTCCAGTGTGGATATCAGCAATGTTCATGTACATTTACATACTCGGTTTGGTGATTTCCACGTTAGATCTTGCCTGTGTGCTCAGAAAAGCCTTGGTGAGAAGCCTGAGTGAGGAGGGCTGGCCAAAGTCACCCATTCACAAGTGCTGGGCTCTCTCAGAGAGAAAACTTGGCCTCATGACAAGGTCATTGACTCCAGCTTGTTGTGACAGTGGACATCGGGACGGAAGAGCCACCTGAGTCTCTTGTGATGACTTTTGTTGTGGACATAATGTATTTCTCGTTGCTTTCTAGTTTTTCTGTTACAGTCATAAAATGTAATTGACTGAGATTGAAAAATCACTGGACTTGCTGAGGGATGCTGAATTCTACAAAGGGGAGAAATTATGTCATATCCAAAGGACACAATTTGGATACTCTCCAGGGTCCCAGCCAGGTCTTAAACACTTCCAGAGATGGAGCAGCCACAACTCCTCTGGGCAACCTGTTCCAGTGCCTCACCATCCTCACAGTTAAGAATTTCTTCCTAATATCTGATATAAATTTCCTCTCTTTCAGTTTCCAGACAGCCCTTAGCAGGAATGATGAAGAGTGGCACGGGGAGCCTCTGCACATCACGTGTGCCCTCTGTCCCTGCAGCCCTGTTTCCTCGAAGCTGTCAAGCTGAGACTTGGCTGGTTTGTGTGCTGCTCCACTGCTCTTTGCTGAAGGGTGGCCTCCTCCAATGAGCTATCAGTCACTGGTAAATGATAAGGGAAGGCCGCTGAGGCTTCACTAACTGCATTCATTACAAACGTTGTAATTGTAAAGATTTGCTATAATTCAGTTAGCTGCCCTAAAACCCTTGGCAAGCCACGTTATTGAAATGATTATTGTTACAAGATTGTTGTAAATTGGAGTCAATCATCCAGACGTGAAATTGTCTTTTTTATATCTGTGTGGTGGAGTACGGCCTTCTTCCTTTTATTTCTTTAAATTAAAATCTCCTGGTTATTGTACCTCGAGTACCTTATTGGACAATGGGATCCCTTCCCAAAAAAATGCAATTAAAACTTCTCTTCTCCTCAACAGAGGCACGCTGAGTCCTTCTTATCTGACAGCTCACACTGTTGCTCTCAGCAGGTTTTTTGGTGCTGTAGGAAAACAGCTGTCAGGGATCACACAGGTACCGCTGACTCTCCTTTGCAGCTCAGCTGCATCGGACCAGAGCTTCTCCACCTGTGTCCTGTGGGAATGGCTGCAGACTGGACAAGGGAAGACATACATGGACATTTCCACACACAAGCCAAATGCCAGTACAAGGGTTGGAAGTGCTGTGCCTCTTAAAGAGATAATAATTTTTATGCTATATAATGTAACCAATAGTTTGAACTTTCTCTGAGGACTGGGTCAGTATCTGTGACAGGATTGGTATGAATATTCCATGAAAGGGGTTCCTTTTGCTTGACCAGAGGTGCAGATGTATAAGTGGCAGGTAAAATATAGTCCAGCCCAGTTGCTGGCAGTAAGTAATTTGGTGTTTGTGAATCTTCCCTGAGGCGGACTTCCAGCTCAGCCTAAGACAAAAGTCATGTCTATGCTCTGGTTGAGCTGTACCCCTCACAGGAGCAGGGGAGTGGGAAGGAAATAGGACTTTATATCAGTGGGTATCTCTTTAGATTGCATGGGCAGTATCCTGTCCAAACATGAATAGGTGTCTTTAGTCCTAGATTTGTCAAAAAAAAAAAAAAAAAAGATTAAAAAGATTCAGTCCTTATGCCTCTTGTAAACCCGTTGTCAAGTAATAGCACCTAGTGCTCCCGTGGAAACTGTGGGAACAGACACTTCAGTTATTCATTGCACAACCCTTAAAATTATTCATCTGATAAGCAAAATTTCTTGTTATTTTGAAGCTGAAAACACAGATCCCAGCAATGGTGAAGAAAAGAGAGGGAAGAGGGGCCAAATAGGACTGTATTCTGCTTGCAGAAGCAGAGAGATATTCTTGCTTTTTCCTGGCCTCTGTGGAAGCAAAACTGCCTCAGAGTCTCCTTTTCTCTCTGCCTTATGCAGAGAAGCCCTGAAGGGCAAGAATATCTGAAGTGGGAGAAGGGGAAAACCCCAGTGCTTCTGCTGTGGGCATAAGTGGTGTGCCATCCTTGGCTGATAGCACTGCAGGATGTCTCCTCTGCTCTTTCCAAGTAGAAGACCTCTAGGTGGAGTGGCACAAGGGAAATAGGCTTTGCACATTTCTCTCCTCTGTGGAGCAAAGGGAAAATATTTTGGGGGACAGAAAGCACAGATTGCCCATGAAACCTGTTTCCACACACCACCAGATAAAGCATGAGTGGCTGTGATAGACACTACAGGGACTGTTTCTGTCTATTTTAATTTTTTTTTTTTAATTTCCCTTTATTGTCCCTGGCTGTCACCAGGCAGCATGCTGTCCTGGGTTAGGAGAGCACAACCTACTAACCTTAATTGTTTAACTTTGACTCTTCCCTGCTCTCAGGGTCACTCAGAAAAGTTTGTTGGCGTGTAGCTGTCACGGGTCCTTCATACCACTACAGCTTTCATGAGCATCCCTCTAGCACTGCCTGCCACACCTCTCCTATCTCACACAGAAAAAGCACATGGCTCGACTGTGGGAGCAATGAAAGATACTGAAAGGAAATTATTTTCTACCTAAACAGAAAAATTGTCATAACTTCAGGGAGCAAATATGAGATCAGGTCTATGGAAGCTACTCCCACCTAGAGCCCACGAGCTACTTGTGGAATTTTAATCATATGAGCCCACACAATAATAATTGCATTTTTCTTTTTTTTTTTTTTCCAAATTTATGTATTCAGCTGAAACTAACGCTTTTATTGTATCAATGATCAAATATCTTATGTCTAACCCACTACCTCCTCCAGGAGGAAGGAAACATCAAATGCCTTGCAGAAGAATCTGGGGTAAAATTGAAGAGGAAAAGTTGCTGATTTCAAAGAGGGCAGTTAAAATGCTGGTCAAATTGAGAGCTTAATGCATTACCGAGGTGAATATAAAGTTCTTCTTTTGTTGTGGGTTTTTTTCCCCCCTTCTGAATCAAAATCTTTCAAAGGCATTTAAATAAAACTGAATTGATATAATTAGTACAAGCCCATGAGAAGTGATTGAATTACTAAGTATGGCCACTGCTACAGCTACATAATGGAAGCCTTCAGCTTTTATTAATTCCATGTTTGAAAATCTGGATTAAACACCCAAACTAATAAGTCAAAACATTGATGTAAGATCCAAAGGACAACGGCATTGTCACTCTGTATAGCAGGACACCAATTCAGTGCTTAATTGGTACAAGAGCTGCAATAAGATGGTTCATGTTTAATTAATAAGACTCCTAACTAGTCATGAAACTTTTAAGAGCTGTGAAATTGTTGTAGTTTACATCCAGAGTGCTACAAAGCTTTTCCTCTCTGAGACATCACACTCTGATGGGGCATCTTCACTGGGTACAGGCAGCACGTGTTTATCAGCAAACCACAAAAGCAAAAATTGTATTAGAAGTTTTACCATCCACCTTGTTAAAAAGACTGGAATTCATCTTAGGTTTTGCTTTCCCCCAAGAGGAGCAGGGAAATATGTGGCAAACCTTGGCCAGTTAAGATGAAGTGGTCGAAATACTTGGTGATGTGTTGATTAGCTCTGACTGTCCTCCTTCTTGCTGACTCCTATAAGCACTCAGAGACTGATCGTCGTGAGAAAGGGCTCTCTTGGCATTTTGTAGATTTTCCAGGCAGAATTTTTCTATATTAAAGGAACAGTGTTCAGTTTAATGTTCCAGCCATATGCCAGAATTTATAATCCTTCCCATTTAAAGCAGTTCATCTAAATTTGATCCCAGTCCCATGCAATAAAAAAATATAATTAAAGGTGAACGTAAAAATTATTGAACAAATATAATAAAAGGGCAATTAAAGTGCTCAGATATAAAAATGCAAGAAACTAAGGCAAGCCCTAACCTCTTAAATTATTCTTAAAGCAAATATACTTAATCATGTAGATTCCATTCTTTTTTTTTTTTTACCTTTTGCCCAGACCTGCATGAAATACTGTTAAATTAGGAATACATTCTGGATATTTTTTCCCTAATACCTAGTAAGATTCATAGGAAGGATAACTTGCTATTAACATAGGCTTCTCTTCTTCTTTTCTTAGAATTAGCATACTCAGGGTACCAGTGCACTCTGTGTAAAGAACATCTTGTCTGACATTTCTTCATGGATTGTTTTTTTTCCAGTGAATATATCTAATCCCTTTTTATAAAGCTCGTGTAAGTTTTAGGCACTCTCAGTGTCCCATAAAAAAGCACTCCAAAGCTTAATTCTGTGAACTACCAGCTCTGGTTTCCTGTATGAACTTGCTATCTGCAAGCTTGGTGCCTTCACTGGTGTTAGAGGAGACAGTGGCAATCATTCTCTTTTCCCTTTCTTATTCCCGCCTAATCACAAAAAAATGTTTGCAAAAGAGCTGTCAAGTCAAATTGAGCACTCTGCAGGAGGTAGACCTTTACTATAAGATTAATGGGAGTGATGTTCTAGGGGAAATGCCTGATTATCTGTAGGGCTAATCCTACAGGTATTATATGGTGATCAGGAGACTTTAGAGGAGTGGGAGCTGGACACGTGGTTCTTGGAAAAGAGGTAACTCAAACTGCAAAGACACTGAAAGCAGGAGTGAAGAGAAGGCCTCGATAGTGTTAGTAAAGTTTGAAACCATACTGATCATAAAGTAGTTTAGCAATTAATTTGACAAATTGAAATATCTGTTTTCAATATTTAGTGAACTTCGAAATACCACATCCATTATGTTGTGAGTCTTGAGAGCAGATTTAAATTCGGGGTACATTTTTCTTTACACCAGATTGCTAATCTGAAATGCAATGTCATTGGCAGGTGTGTTGTAGCGAATCTTCTGAGTCTCGTGGCTGTGATCAAAGGTGGAGTGGGCTGTCAATGCTGACTAATGAAGATGCTGACCCTATTTTTTCAGCGAGCTAAAGTGAGAATTTGTTTTTAATGCTTTATAAAAACAAAACGAAGCAGGATCTAAGACTGGCAACAAATAAGCAGACACTTCTTTGTGTGCGTGAGATACAGCAAATAGGATAAAAGCTATTTGTGGATTCAGTGGTGCTTGCTGTTTAACACGTACGCATTCTCTAATGGCACTTGCTGCTGCTCCTAAGTTAACGCACTTGACTGGTTTGCTTCTCTGGCTCGTGGCTTTGCTTTGTGGGAATAGTCACAAGCTTGCTGAGTGAAGCTGAAGATGGTCTAGATGTTTTGAAGGCAAATCAAACATCTCTTAAAGTCTAAAGTTCTCTGTTTTTTGAGAATTTAATTCTGCCCCACTGTATAGGTGCTTAATAGTTTAAAGCCCTCTGGGTGGTTTGCGACAGTCAGCGGTCACATCCAGGATGAAAACCTCTGCTGTGTCTTCATGGTGAGGGCCATGAGGAAGACTGTGCTCAACTGCAGTGGTTCCTGGGACCTATAGACATTCCCTGCTGCCGTGATCCCTCAGAGCCAGAGCCATGGGGTCAGTTCTGCCCTTCAAAGAAAGGGGCAGGGGCGGTGTGAGGTGCTGGCTGGAGGCTGTCAGGGATGGGGAGGGCTGCAGCGCTGTCCCTGTCCCAGGCTCTGAAATGGCTCCTGGTGGCCACACCACCGATCAGGGCTGGTAACTCTGCTTTTCTGAGCTGTGCTTCAGTCAGCTCTGGGGTCAGGAGCCTCCATGGATAACAACCTTGGATAAGAAGGAATTTTCCTCCTGTCATTTGTTCAAGAAGGGACCACTGCTGAGGGAACAGCATGTTCCTCCTTTTGATTTTTCTCTGTAATGCCCATGTTAAAGATGTGACACACATGCTGATTTTGGAGGAAAGCTCTGGCTAAAATGCTGGCCCCACTGAAGTCAGTGGCATCATTCCTACAGACTTTAAAGGTGCCAGAGTCTTGTCCTTTATCCTTCTATTCTGAGCCTCTTAATCCTGGAGAAGATGTTTGCTCAGTCAAAATGAGATATATGTATGACCCTAACGGGGAAAAATACTCCCCAGTGTTAAGGAAGATTGCAGTGGCTTGGGAGTGCCTGGAGATGTGAGAAATGGGTCTCCTCTCAGGAGCAGAGCCAGCTGGCTTCCAGACATCGGCTATTGGGGCAGGTCTGCTGATAGTGTGATGATAAATGCAGAGAAATAGCAAAGATAAATGTTCCAAAGCTTGGAATATAAGAAAATGCAATAGCAAACTCAACTTTTGTCTGCCAGAAATGAAACTGACACAATTTAGGAGGAAATATGCTGGCATCCTGTCCCTCTGCTCCCTTTCCTGACTCCCAACCTCCCTTTTTTATCTTCTTTGATTTTTCCATCTAGCTCATCTAGTTGAAATTTGAACTGAGTCTGAGTTCAAGTCCCTTTCAGGATTTTGTGGGGTATTTTGCATGGTAATCTGTCTGTCTGACATCACTGCAAGATTGTGAAATCACTAAACCATGGTTTCGCCTTGTTGCCACTATGAAAACACGTATTATAACCGTGCCCCGTCACCCCTTTAGTGGTTACAGCACAACTCCCACTTGTGGTCTTCATGACTTGGGAAAGAATTATATGCATTGGCTGAATTTTTAGCAGATATAACAGCAAACCACATTTGGGAATTTGGGAGGAGGGAAGCATAATACAAAACCAAACAGGACTAACAACTAAAAAATGCACTGTGCTTGCAAACTTTAATAGGATTTTATTAGAGATGGACTTGAATCAAAACCTTGACTTCAATACAGCATGAAGTATGGTGGGAGTTGGGAGTTCAGGCCCGTATCAGACATCATGTCAACATATCTCTCTGTAAAGGACTGAACCAAACCCAAAAAGCTCAAGGTCCATCAGTTAAGAGGCTAATCAGACATAGAGACCAAAATAGTGCAACCTGCATGAAAAAAGACTCCTTTGTTTTGAAGCATGTAAAGACAAAGACAGTCAAGAAAATAAATGTATTGCAGAGGTGTTTTATTGCCTTTTCAGATGATTTCTGTGGAGTGTATTTTATGAGCTTTTTTACATTTTTACATTACTGGTGAATAAAGCTCTCATTGTTCAAAGGGTGTCACCTGGTGACTCATGAATTTCTTCAAATGCTGCTTAAAAAACCCCTCATGTGAAACTGAGAGTGCTGCTCTGTATGTACCTATGGGCCCACAGAAAAAATGAGCCACTTCTGAGCTTGATCAGTTACTGGACTGGGGAGTCTCAGACAATTTGAGATTGATAGACACAGGGAAGAAGTGAAAATACAGCATCATTCCTGCTCCTCATGGAAAATAAATCTCCTTGATTTTGTGTCACAAGTGCTGATTCTGTATTTCCAACTCAGGACTTCACTCTGGAAGTATGAGTTGAATTTAAAGTGAGACTAAGTTATTTTTTAATGAATGTGTGCCTTCTCCTTCCTTGAGTCTGTGCCAGCACAGACATGCCTTGCACAGAGCTGACAGATAGCAGGGAGGTTAAAAGGATGCTTAGGTGGGCAAACAACTGCTTTACACTATTTCCCTAACTTTCCAGATCAATCTGGATGAAGCAAGTCTTTCAAACCAATCTTCTCTAGCAGCCTCACAGTGGTGTGCCCAGGTTCCCATGTGTGCTGTGTGCCTGCAGCCCAGCCAGAACTCTGCTTTTGAGGGAAATGCCCTTCCCAGCCAGGTGAGTATCTGTAGTCCAGAGCTGCAGCTAGAGTTATTTTCAGAAAGTTGATCCTATTACAGAATCCCACCAACGCACTTTATAAACCAGCTGTGGCATAACTTGCATTCTTTTAATATTTCCATCGTACGATCAAACCTATGTACTGGCAAAACCATTCAAACAGCCCAGTCTTACCCCTCCCCAGACAAGTGTTTGGTCATCTTGGCAATCAGATCTTTCTGTATCTAACCAAAACTGTGCCTAGTGCACATGTGGAAGAATTACCTGGATGTAAGCTCTTGGATTTCTCTAGTTTTCTTCCTCTGTCTTGCTGTTTCATCATGTAGTATTGTATAAGCATTTTAGAAAGATAGTACGTAATCATCTGACTAAAACTAGTTGAAGCAAGAGGAGCATAGATCCGTGTCAATATCTACAAAAAGAGGTTGGTAAAGACATGTTCATAAAATGTTTTCAGCTCTTAAGGAATATCTTCATACTCAATATCAACAGCTGAGAAATGCACCCTGCGTGGGGAAGCAAAGAATGGACTGCTTTGTGGAAATCTGAATGCATGTGTGTAATTGAGATCTTGAGAACGGGGTTTTATACCCATTTTATACATAAGGGTATGAGGGGACAAATTACACTTGCTACTATGACAGTGACAAGAGAGAAGGCCTTTTACTCCCAGCTCTGGGAGGCTTTGCTGCATTTCCAATTTGCATTGTACAGGTTTGCTGCTGTAGGGCTGCACTCGGGCAGATGGTTACTGCATGCCTGGAAGCACAAGTGAGGAACTGGAGAGGAGAATTTATCCTATCCCAGAGAAAAAAATGCATTCTCTCTGGCAGCAGGGCCTGCAGGAAAACTTGGCATTGAAGGTCTTTTCCCTTTTTCTGAAAAACACTGAAATATTCAGAGGAAAAAGGGAGGGTGGGCAATCTCACTGTAATTTCTCCTTGCCTCAGGGACAGGGAGTCAAGAGACACCTTTAAGTGGTTCCCCTGGGAGAGGGATAGGGTGGTGTTTGCACTGACCATAAAGGCCTCAAGAGCTGATTAAAGTGTAGTTGCAGACATTCAGGATGAGCAGATTTTCAGAGGTGCCGAGAACTCATAAAAGCCTTTGAAGCCATTGTGAGACCGCAGTACCCTGGGAAGTTAAGCATTACAAAACTGAGCCATGCCTTAATATACAGAACCAAAAAATATGCAAAAATGCCCACTTCACAACTTCAAGTACTGAGCAATTTTAAATGCAACATACTAAGAAAAGATAAAAAAGAACACAGTGCACAGTAACTTAACTCACAATATTTAGTGAAAATATTGATATTTTTGTCCTAAACACTGCAACTCTAATAAGGACACCAAACTATGAGCAATTTACATCCAAATCAATGCATTGACCAGACAGAGAATCTGCAAATTACTTAACAACTCAAAGATAGTGTATTTTTCCATGTAACCTTTCATATTATTAGCAGCAGAGTCCTAGTTACTCATGTGAATGCAACACCCAACCAGTCAATAGCTAAATATCCCTATAGGTCTGCCTATGCTCTATTACAATATGTCTGATTGATAATCCTGCAAAGCTTCTTTAGTTTAAAAGGGCAACCTGTTACTGGTTCCCAGAATTCCTTTTTTAAGGTGTGAAAATTGAGTGCTCTCTTAAAATTTGACTTTCCCCCTGTTGTGTACACTAGAGGTGGCTGAAATGCAGCCTTAAGCGTTTTATTTCAGAGAAATCACAGGAAGCACCAAGTGGCAGTGACCTTCCATGGCTGAAGATATGAGCTACATTTTTCATTAATGCAACTCTTTGCTCCAAATGCTGGAGAGGAAACAACAGACTTCAAATCATCCTACAGAGAGTACAGGGGATTACACAGCGGTAACATGGGAAAATCAAAACAAACTAACTCTTTATCCAGCTAAAATCCTGCTGCAGTTCTGCTACTGATTTCATCGTTCTGCCTAATGGGATTAAGGCACACAACAAGGGGCTCCATTCTCCACTGGTGCTGCCTTATTCCTTTAAGTGCTGCCCAATTTCCGAGCCAGGAAGATTCATGAAAGAGTGCAAATACCAAATGACAAATATTTTCCGTTTTTGATGATTGACTCTGAAGAAGCTTGACTTCGACACTTTTGCTAACGCGGTGAGGTCATCTACTCTGCAAGTCAATGCTCTGGGAAGCTTGTAGATGAGTTCCATACTTGGCAGCATTCCCCTTTTAAGTTCCAGTTTGTGGGGTTTTTTTCACTCTCCTTAGTGTATGGTTCTGTGTGACTTCATTCAACCCCAAAAGCAATTCTGCTTTTTATTTACTAGCCAAAGAAATACTGGAGCACTACTTTGGAAAGGGATGGATGTTCGTATGCGGCAATGGCCAGCAGCTCTCTGGAAGCAAAGAACCACGGGGGTCTCCATAGGGGTCCACAGGGTCTCACCAGCCAGGGCTTGTCTCACTACCCCCTGCAAGGAAGCAGAGGATGTAATGACATCACAGGCTCAACCAAGTTTCCAGATCACCGTGCAAGGCCATGGTGAAGTGGCAGGGTTGAGGTAAAACCAGGAGGTCAATCCACAGGTTAGATGCAGTGAATGTCAGACAGGTCCACAAAGAGAGGGGAGGGCCAAGGTCAACATGAAAAGAGTTCTTTGCGCTGGGACTGGCAAGCAAAGACATATTCAAGGCTACATGTTAGAGCTTTTATGAATTGTATATTTTAAAATTGTACAGGGAAACAGCCAGTACTGTTTGAAAAGTTAATGTTGTATTTCCTCAACACTGATGTATCCAGCTTTCACCATGGCATTGCTTGAGAGTCCTGGTGATGCCTTATCCTGGTCTTAAAATTAAGAGAGCTGCACACAGTTAGGAGGGAAAAGGATTTTACCTTGGTATTTATTTAAGGATCCGTAGGGACGATGAAATGCGCATCGAAATGCACCCCGCAGTCCCCACCAAAGAAATGGCCCCCCAGGATGTGATGTGTGTGCAACTATATGCCTTGCAAAAACTAGCACATCTATCAAAGATTCCCCAATGAGGGACTCGAGTGAGACCCCTTATCCGAGGGACCCTCCCCCTGGATGGGCCTATCTTTGTTTACAGAATGTGTTCTGGAGAGGACCTTGGGTTCTTTGGGCTTTTAGAATGTTTGGTCTCTAAACTTAACGAAATACCAGGTCTAAGGGGAGTTATCGAACTTAAAGAATTATAACTATGTAAGCTAAAAGCACAAGGAATATATAAAGCTATATAAAAGAGTATATAAAAGGGGTATAAAAGAAAAACAAAAAATCATCATGGCATCACTGGCTTAAGCTTTCTGTGCTAGTCACAATGATAGCATGGGCCAAAGAGATGCTTTTGCCCCAGGGACCTCAGGAAGGGGCGAGTGTTTATATCTGCATTTTTATAGGGCAGGCACAAGGCTACCAGTGCTGTGATTTCCCTGAGACACTCAGCAGTGCATGATACTGCAAAGCAGAAAACTGCCAGGGAGAGAAAACTGCACTGTCTAATTTAGCTGGGACATGTACAATCTCTTCAATGAAGAGATTGAGTCTATTAGATTCATCTGTAGTTTTGCTCCAGCCACTCAATTGTAAGGGGGTTAAGCTGGAGACAAAGAGTGATTCAATTTTATGACCAGACTGAAAACTCAAATAAATCTGCTGCTCCTGTGCGCTGACTGTCCTGTGTGCCCAAGTGCAGGATGCTTTAATTGGGTGTAATAGCTCCAGGTCTGGATTTACGGACGTGCACATCAAACACTCCTTTTAAACCATGAACAAGTGCTATTGAAATAATTGTATTAGCATCATCATCTTTCTATATGGAAATGTGGAGCATGTGGCAAGCTCAACAGATGCCTATAGCTGCCATCCAGATAACATTATTAAAAACAAAAAAACCAAAAAAAAAGGAAAAGCCATTTTATTTTTGGCATATTGGCTGAGAACACTCAGGAGGCTGAACTGGAGTCTGCTGTCATATTTGTCATCCTGCTGATTGCCTAATGTAAAACACAGAAGGCCAGTGAAGTGTGAGAAAAGCGAGACATTGTGGAGGACCAAAGCCTGAGCACTGGGACTAGGAAATTACAAGCAGTGACCTACAGTAAATATGCAACAAAAGTGCAGAAACCCAGTTTCTTGCTGCTGGGGGACAGGCTGTTGACTGGGAATAAAGCTTCAGATTTCTCTGAGTGATTAGAAGTTTGCGGTGCTGTGGATGCCATGTCCTAAAAATCCTGGAGGAAGAATACTGGCGCTGTGGCTGCCAGCTGACTCATGGGGAGCAGCTGCAGAGAAAATGCCTCTTCCTGCCCTCCCAGATGGAGGGAAACTGTCATGAAAGGTCCCCTACAAGGGAGGGTTGGACTTCAGCCTTCAAACAGATTTGTGCAGAGATACTCTAAGTCCCCAGATGGGAAAAAACCACTTCTCAAACTTCCTGAATATCCTGTTCAAAGGAAAGGCCACTTGTCCTCCTTGAGAGAATTTTTCAGGGTAACATAGGGCACAGGGAAGAAAGTCTCTGCTCTCCTCGACCAGAAGCTGGTGCCAGCATCTGCTGGTTTCAAATGGCTGTGAGATTAGGCTTTTCTGAGAGAGAAAGTTTCCTCCTGTTCCAAAGGTGGGGAGAGGGCTGGGAAAAGGAGCTGCAAGGAGGAGCTGAAGATGGGGAATCACATGTGAGTGAATGTCCTTGAAACAGCAGAGCAGATGCTTGAATTGGATGATTTTTTATTTATTTATTTTCATGGAGGTTTCTAGAATAAGGACATTCTTGATTAGTTTTGCTGTTCCTTCTTAGAAGTGCTTTCTGGCAAATGGAGGAACTACAGGGAAGTACCTTTCTGGCTATGGAAACACCATGGTGATTTACATCAGCTAAGGGAGTTCTGCTTCTGCAAGTTCTTTGCATCAATAAGATAATTTTCTTCGTTATTTTTTGAATAGTGAATGCTCTTGGTACATAACATGGTGCTTCAGACATTGCTCTCTCTTCCTAGGAATTCTTTGTCTGTGGGGTGTTCACTGGTAACACACAGGTAGCAAGGACTGAGATGGGGCAGCTGACTTCAGTTTTGAAATCTGAATGGATTTTGTGCATTCAATTCAATTTTGGCTGCAAATAATCAAAATTAAGAAGAGTTATGAAGGGAGTCTTAATTTCTCTTTCTCAGGAGAGCCACGTGAGTAAAAGGAAGGAGTGTGTGTATCTGTGTGAGAGAGAACATGGTAACTTATGGTAAGTGACTGGTGAAAGAGATTTATTCATTGTTAATTTGCCTTTCCTCTGTTTCATTGCCCATATAACGTGCAGTTTAAAAATATACACGAGCTAATTAGGAGACATTTTCTGGAAGGGAGTCACAGCTGCATGATGTGAAATTTCTGCAATCAGTGAAAAAATGTAAGGGGCTTGTTTACACATCTTGTTCAGACATCCAACTTCAGCTACACAGCCACGAATGGCTGAACGTGTGCTATTCATTTCTTCCTTCATAGTAAGTATTTCTCCAAGAACTTGTAATGCTGCCTGTAATACTAGTCTTTAGGCTGCTCTTGAAGTTTTTGTGTACACAAAAGCTTGACCATTTTTTTCTGACAGTAGCTGTTGTTTGAATAAAACATGTTGTTACACATCCTCTGCAAAATTTGTTTCTTGTCCTTAATATTTTCTCCCAGGGATGTTGCCAGTGTGATTTCTAGAGCTCCTTTAGGTTTCCATAGGTTTTCACACCCTTAGATGAGGAATGATTTGTTTTCTACTGCCTCAAATCTGTCATTATTTTTGGTGCATGTTCCCTTCCTACCTTACAATACTTAAATGAAGAATATTTTAAGGAGATCTCTAGTTGTTTACCTCTGTGTCATTCATTATCAGCAATTTATCGCCTTATGGTACCTTCTTCCCACTTCTAGATGTGTACAAACCACAAATAACTAGTATTATTTTAAGTGTACTATAAAGTCACATTACAGTGACAAATAGAATAATAGAATTATTCATGGCATGTATTCATCATTGCATTATATATAATGTTAGTGTGTGCAATAATATTTAGAATGTGCATTATGCAGCTGACTGTGCTCTGTGCAGCACATGGGACTTGCAATCTAACAAAAACCAGAAAAACAGCTTCAATCAACTGTATGAAAACCATACTTTCAACTTAATTTTTCCCTTTTGATGGTTGCATTTGTGAAAATGAGATCCTGGAAAGACATGAAGAAGTTTTCATCGTGAAAGGTGACCTTTTTCAAGATACCACATCCTGTGTGGTTAAATGGCTTATGCATTTATTAGCACCTTTAGATTCAGAGCCTGCCCACTTGGTGCTAGCAGAGGAATATTTTGCCTTCTCTGATGTCATTGTGTTCTATAACACATTCCAGAAAATTCCAGAAAACCTGTGAAGAAAATGTATCATAGACTTAAGATTCACGAACCTTAAATGCTTTGGAAAGTCTTTAGATAAAGTTTGAGGAGGGCAGGCTTACACCTTATAAATATTGACTAGTTAAAGGTCGAGGCTCAGCAAATAAGACTTTATGATAGAGTCAATTGAACACTTCTTATTATGTGTAGATTAAGTGCTGCCTTCCCACTTTAAAGGGTTTTATTTTGCACCTACTCTCTTCTTCAAGAAGGTTCCTGTGGATACTAGGAGAGGAATTTTGTTGCAGCAGGGAGATGATAATTTTTAGGCTGTCACAGAAAACCATACTCTGGTGGGACAGAGATTAGGAACAAAGGATACAATAAACCTCCACAAACAGATCAGAAGCTAGCCTGGAAATTGGAAGGGCCATATTGAACTTCTTTACCTGAATTCCCGAGTTTACAGGAAGTAATTATAGTCTGAAGATGGAAACTTCAGTAATGCTGGTGCAAAACTAAGCTCTAAAACAGATATGTCGAAGAACTGTGTGAGTTCTTAAAGCTATTTAAGAAACAGAAGGTGGATCTTAATATCCATATTTAAGGATTAATCATCTGCAGCTGGTGTGAAACATTCACAAGTGAGAATAAAAGTAAGCCTTCAGGCCTTCTGGTGGGGAGATAATCGGGTGGTTACGACATTGCAGTGGCAGCCCTGAGGTTTTCTGCTTTTTATGGCCTCTGTAAACGGCACAGCCAAACCAGCAGGACAGTCCTGTGCATGTTGTGTAGCAGGTTATGCCTTTTCCAGAGTATTATATGCTGCTGATCTTTCACAGACGGTTTTCACTGAGATGGTTTCCAAGATAGTAGCTCCTTTTTTTGCCTAACAATAGAAGTCAGAAGATAATTGCTGCTTAGTAAATAGCACAATACAATTTAACTGACTGTCAAAAAAGCCTCCAACAAGAAGAAAGCAGCAAACAAAACTCAGTAGACCAGTGATTCCACAAAATACAAATATGGGCAGGAAAATATGTGCTAATATCACTGTGATCACAAGGAAGCACAGGTGAACTGCATCTATAAAGTTTCTGAGGTCTGGCCTAGTCACTAGATCTAACCTGTTTTACACCATCTGAGTCCCTGACCCATGATATATAACTGTAGTGGTTGCTGCTAGTTCTGTGAGTGAAGCTGAAATTCAGTTCAAGGTGACCAGGAAAAACTTGCACATGTCAGTAAAAAAAAAAAAAAAAAAAAAGTAGTAGGAAACAAGGTAATTTTAGAAATAACCTAACTATTGTGCAAATATAAGTATCTTCTTCCTCTCTTTCAATTACCTTTGTACAGTGATGAAATCAGCTCTGGGAATTCTGCTTTGGTTCATCTTGACTTTTTGAAGATCATGTGGTTATCTATACCCTGCACCAAATGTACATAGTGTTCATGGACACTTGCACCCTTCTTGGGGTTATTATATGGTGTGTGTGTGCGTGTGTAGAGGGTATAAATATATTTTGGCTTGGATGAGTAAAAAACTGGGGGGATGACCGGGCCAAAGAGTGGTGGTGCAGGGAGTGAAATCCAGTTGGTGGCCAGTCACCAGTGGGGTTCCCCAGGACTCAGTACTGGGACCAGTTCTGTTTAATATCTTTACCAACAACCTGGAAAAGGGGATGAAGTGCGCCCTCAGTCAGTTTGCAGATGACGCAAAGTCGGGCAGGAGTGTTGACCTTCTCAGGGAAGGAAGGCTCTGCAGGGGGATCTGGGTAGGCTGGATTGATGGGCTGAGGCCACTGAACATGAGCCAGATGTGCCCAGATGGCCAGGAAGGCCAATGGCCCCTGGCCTGTGTCACCAACAGTGTGGCCAGCAGGACCAGGGCAGTGACTGTCCCCCTGCACTGGGCACTGGTGAGGCCACACCTCAAATCCTGTGTCCAGTTTTGGGGCCTCTCACTACAAGAAGGACGTTGAGGGGCTGGACCATGCCCGGAGAAGGGCAATGGAGCTGGGGAAGGATCTGGAACACAAGTCTAGTGAGGAGCAGCTGAGGGAGCTGGGGGAGTTTAGCCTGGAAAAAAAGAAGCTCAGGGGTGACCTTGTTGCTCTCTGAGGTGGGGGGTCACTCTCTTCTCTCAAGTAACTAGTGATAGGACAAGAGAAAATGGCCCGAAGTTGTACCAGGGGAGGTTTTTATTGGATGTTAGAAGACATTTTTTCACCAAAAAGGTTGTTAAAAGCCTTGGAATAGGCTGCCCAGAGAAGTGGTGGAACCAGCTTCCCTGGAGCTATTTAAAATATGTATAGATGTGGAGCTTAGGGACACGGTTAGTGGTGGACTTGGCAGTGCTGGAATAATGGTTGGACTTGGTGACCTTAAAGTTCATTTCCATCTTAAATGATTCTGTAATTCTATGATTTTTATTTGTGAAATTACCACATACTCTTCACCAGAAAAGGAAAGGTGACTGTAATGCCCCTAAAACCTGCTGGTTTTTGTAAACACTGGTATGTGCTTGTAAGTAAGTCTCAGACCTGAGCTCACAGTGGATTCTCTGATGCCCAATAAAGGTTGAATTAATTCTGTCTCCCCTCTTGGCCCACCTGTTTTCACAAAGCTTTTGAGAACTTTGTGTCAGTGAGATCTATCCAGTTCTGTCAAATGAGGTGGTGGCTACGAAACAAGGGATCTAAAAGCAAATGGGGACAGAGGGAGCAGACACACAAGCAGCAAGCGTGTTTACACAAGCTTAAAAATAAGGCTGAAAATAATTTGCTGCTACAACAGCGTATGACTTCTCAACGTCCCAGAGCCACGTTCTACACTGTGTAGAGATCCTAGAGAAAGACAAGAATAAGATCCAGAAGGAGTTACAAAACCTCTCTGAAGTACTAATGAGATAAGGCAAAAATTATCTAATGCCTGGAGAGCTTCTCTCTTCCTCCCCCTTCACATCTTGTTTTGGTTTGGCACTTTTATCTGAGCAGCAGTTTTGAGAAAAATGAGTTTTTAACAAATCAAGTTATTTGAAAAACCAGCTAATATTGCAGGAACACAGTACATACAGATAGCAGGCTCTAAAACTCAAATTAATAAATTACCAAGTAGTAAAAGTAGAGTTTTGTTGAAAAATCCCAGTCATCTGATATGTAGGTGTGCTACACTAGAATATGATAGTTTGTTGGCTTTCCCTGCTCACAAACCATGTGTTCTAAGTAGAAAAAAAAAGAATTATTTATTCCTGGATGACTTTTGACAGTTACTCTGATGACTTGTACCAACCACATTTTGGTGACAAAATACACTGAATACGCTAGGGAAATACAATTTTCTGTATTACTTGTGCATGGTATTGGTAAAAAAACCCAGCAGAAATCTCACCCTTCAATCGCACTTAGGGGCAGGAGAGTAGCTCACAGTGGACTTGTTAGATTTGTTTTATGGAGCATTCCCATTCCTCTTCTCCCTCTTTTGGTTTCCACGGTTCCAAAGGAATACCCTCTCAGTGTATTACACAATGGGAAGCACTTTGACCTTGATCATGTGAGCTGATATCTTTGGTTGTTGCCGTTATAAACTCTAAATGAAGTTTTTGCACCTTGGTTAGAGATGCAATATCTAGCATGGGTTGGATCGTGACTGTTAGATTGACAAAAAGTAATTAAACTACTTTTAATAAGCACCCTGAAATTCCATTTTGGTAGTTTCAAAATGGATATCCCATTTGGCAGTTTCAAAATGGATATCCCATTTGGCAACGGCTGATTTTTTAGCACAATGTGACATAGAATTGTAAATATTTTGGTTTGACCCTGGAGATAAGGATGAGAATTATAGGTCAAAGGTGTAAGTTCTGGGGCTGATCAACTGCTGATCTGCTTCCTAGAGGAAGGTGTGACAGCCACTGGGCACTGTCTGCCTCTGTCTCTTCACAGAATTGTAGGATGGTTTGGGTTGGGAGAGACCTTAAAGACCATCTTGTTCCAACCCCATGCCATGGGCAAGGACACCTTCCACTAGAGCAGGCTCAGAGCCCCATCCAGCCTGGCCTTGAACACTTTCAGGGATGGGGCATCCACAGCTTCTCTGGGAAACTTGTGCCGGTGCCTCACCACCCTCACAGTAAAGTTTCTTCCACATACCATGTACATTTCTCCTCTCCAGTTTGAAGCCATTACTCTTAGTCCTACTACAGTTCCTGTTTGCTGTTATCTGATGATGTCCTGAAATTGTTGCTCACCTTCAACTGCAGATTCAGGGAAGGACAACTTTTCCACTTTGAAATGTCCAGGGCTCCCATGTGCTCTGGACAGACAGAGAACCAGATTTCCTTTCCAGAATTTAGTAGCCACATAGCATATCTGTAAATGTTGATGTTTGTGGCTTCATTTGCCAGATACAAATTACAGTGGAGGTGTTGTTAAAGGAGGAATGTTTAGCTCTGCGGTGACAGAGTTGTTTCAAAAATGCTGCACAGGCTGCCTGCCGATTCTGGAAGGCATTGTGACACCCACTATATTTGTTTCCATTGCCATGCTCTACTTAAATATATGCAAAAGACCAGCTGGGAATGGCTCTCGCAGTTCCTAAAGCAGGACTCTGTAAAGGCAGGATTAGCAATGCCTATGGTTACATAGCCTGTCCAAGAGCTGGTCCCTCTTCTCTTTTAGTTCACATCGGGTTTTCAATTTCCCACTGAATTTAATAGGTTGACTTTCTTAGAATTTTTAACATCTAAACTTAAAATGACTTATGTTATTATGATAATTCACTGACTTGATGTGGCTGCTATGGTTTTACACAAAGGGCAGGGCAATCGCATTGATATCTCTTTTAAAGTGATCAGCAGTCACTGATCTACAGTGTCTGTTCTACACTTACAATATGAATATTTAGGAACAGCTGAAAAGAGACACAAAAGTATAAGCATGCAGAACAAACTGATGGAGCAGTCCCACCACTATGTCTTTCAGTATAGCTGAGCAGTCTGCAGATAATTCGAGCCTTTACAGAGTGTCTCCTGCCTTGAATAAAGTGATTGCAAGGGGTCTCAATGTACTTCCCAAGTCCTGCTGGCCCCACTAGTCCTGATACAAGCCAGGATGTCATTGGCTTTTTGCATACCTGGGCACACACTGGCTCTTGTTCAGCTCCTGTCACCCAACACCCCCAGGTCCTCTTCCACCAGGCAGCTTTCCAGCCACTTTGCCCGAAGCCTGGAGCTTTGCCTAAAGTTGCTTTGACCCAAGTGTAGGACCCGGCACTCGGTCTTATTGAACTCATACCCTTGACCTCGGCGCATCAACCCAGCCTGTCCAGACCCCTCTGCAGAACCTTCCAGAAGCAGACCGACATTCCTGGCCAGCTTGGCGTCATCTGCAAACTGACTGAGATCTATCCCTGACCCCCTTTTCCAGGCTGTTGATAAAGATATTAAACAGAACTGGCCCAAATCCTGAGACCTGGGAACCCCACCCACGACTGGCTCGCAGCTGGATGTAACCCCATGCCCCATCACTCTCTGCGCCCAGCCCCACAGCCAGTTCTGTACCCAAAGAGCACCATGTCCAAGCCATGAGCAGCCACTTTCTCTAGGAGAATGCTGTGGGAAACAGCATCAAAGGCTTTACTAAACTCTTGGGAAACAAGAGCCACAGCCTCTCCCTCATCTGCTAAGTGCGTCATCTTGTCATGGGAGGAGCTCATGTCTGTCAGACAGGCCTTACATTAAGCACCTCAGCTTCTTCCTCTCCTTTGTCTCTGTGTTACCCCTTGATCCAGTAAAGGCTAGAGATTGTCCTGAGCCCTCCTTTAATTGCTAAAGTACTTCTGAAAACATTTTTTGTTGTCTTTTACAGCACCATGTAAATTAACTTCCAGTCAGGCTTTGGCCTTTCTGACTTTCTTCCCGCATAACCCCTCAAAAGCCGTGTAGGCCTCCTGCCCCTTCTTCCAAAGGTCCTAAACTCTCTGATTTCATGGGAGTTCTATGTGGGTTCCATGAGAGCTCCAGCTGAGTTCCACCCAGTGCCCCGGCTGGCTGGGCGGGTGCGGCCGTGGAGCCCCGGTGTCTGTGACATCAGAGGGGACACGTCCCCAGACCCCGCGCGCTGCAGTGCCACCGCTGCAGTGCAGCTCAAGCCAGCGGTGAGTGCGGCAGCCGGGGGCAAGGCTGGGCCGAGCGAGGGCCGGGCCGGGAGCACCAGCACCCAGGGGAGCTTCTGAGGCTGGGCAGAGGGTGCGGGGCTGCGGAGAGCACCTCGGGCAGGGCAGGTGCTGCCATCGGGGCGAGCGCTCTCAGGGTGCGGGGATGTGCCCTGTGCCTGGGCCCTGCATTTCCCAACCCCGCTGCCCCACCCACCATCTCCCTGCTACCCAGCCCCACTGAGCCCCTTCTCTCCCTCCTCCTCGTCCAGGCCATGGCTGGAAGGATCACCAAAATCCTGCTGGTGCTGGCCATCCTCCAGTATGGGCTGAGGGCAGATGCCCAGGCAGCGCAGACCACGGCAGAGGTTCTGACGCAGCACGAGGAACAGCGCAGCCAGATGACTTGGCTGGTGAGAAAGATTGTAAATCACTCAAGTGACTGGGGAGCTGGGAATAACTCTTGATTAGTCTGTGTGGACAGCATGGCAGTGATCCTCTAGCATGGGCTGAGTTTAACAGTGCCTGCATCCCGCTTGGGTGCCTTTGCCCAGGTGTTGTTTCCTGCCTGCTCCTCATCTCTGTTTTTCAGCTCAGGGGCCTGGGTACACACAGAACAACTGGCCTTACTGCAAAGACTGAGGCAAAGAAGGCATTAAATACCTCAATCTCTTCCTCATTCTATCTCACTATATTTCACTCCTATCCAGTAAAGGATGGAGATTCTTCTTAACCCTCCTTTTTGTTGCTAATGAACTTAGAGGAACATTTTTATTCTCTTATATGGCAGTTAATATATAACCAGACTGAGTTCTAGTTGGGCTTTGGCCTTTCTGATTTTCTCCCTGCACAACCCCATGTCAGCTGTGCAGCTGAGGGGCTGCCCCTTCTTCCACAGGTCATAAACTCTGGTTCCATCTGAATTACATCTGGTTTCTTTCCGAACCCAGCCTGGCTGGGCGGGGTGTCACTGTGGGCCTCTGGTGTCTTTGACATGAGGGGGTACACGTCCCCAGATGCCCTGTGTGGCAGCATCACTGCTGCAGTGTGGCTTGAGGCAGCAGTGAGTGGGGCAGGCTGGGGGAAGACTGGGCTGAGGGACAGACAAGAAGCATCAGCACCCAGGGGGAGGTTCTAAGGCTGGGGAGAGGGTGCAGGGACTGCGGGGAGTGTTTTGGGCAGCGCAGGTTCCACCCTTGGGGCAAGTGCCCCAAGGGGCTGTGGGGGTGGCTGCCCCTGTCCCTGGGCTTTACGTTTCCGCAGTTTCCTCCACTGCCCCAGCCACCATCTCCCCACCACCCAGCCCTGCTGAGCTGCTTTCTCCCTCCTCCTGCTCCTCCTCCAGAACAGAGCGGGAAGGATCGCCAAAATCCTGGTGGTGCTGGGCATCCTCCAATACACAGTGAGGGTGGATCTTCCATCAGTAAAGGTCACGGAAGAGCTCCTGAGGCATCATGAGAAAGAGCGCATCCTGGAGATGACCAAGCTGCTGGTGATGGAGCAGAGGATGCAGAAGCAGTCTGGACTCACCCCAGGAAGAATGCTCCTCTTGGCTTGCCAGGAGTGGTGGTTCTGGGTCGGTGCTGAAATCCTCCTCGTGCTCTTTGGGATCTACTGGCTGCCCAGGCAGAGCACCTCTGACTGTGATGATGACAGCCAGTGGGAAACCTCCACCAGTGCCCAGGAGCAGATGGAAGAGGAGGAGAAAGACTGTGAGGATCATCCCGACACTCCAGAGAAGCCCCCAAATAAGGTAGGGACCTCTGAGACATTTTCCAAACCCTTTCCAAGAACAACATTCTGAGGGCCGCATCCAGCCACGGGAGCTGGCAGTGCCTACAAGTACCTGAATGCCTGCAAGGACACAATTGACCTCCTGCTGCTCCTGCCCCTGAGACCACTCACTGTGGACTTTTTCCACCAGAGCTGGGCACTGTGGAGGATCTGCTGGCGAGACACCCCTGCAGCCGTGGGGAGCAGCGACCAGAAAATGTGCTGTGCTACCTCCCCTCCCGGCTGAGATGGCAAACAGGAGTTCAAATCCCTGCTTCCTGTGCAGCCCCTGCAAACGGTCCCAGTTGTGATGCTCCCCCTGCCAGGAAGTGCGGAACCCTTTGTAAATATATTCCTAAAGTTTTTTATTTGTTTTAATAAATCCTGTTTGAGCAAGAGATTGCTGGGGGATGGTGCTCCGTGTCTCCTGAACTACAAAACGGGTCACTTGTCATAGAGGAGATCAGGCTGGTCAGGCAGAACCTGTCTTCCACGAACCCATCCTGGCTGGGCCTGATGCCCTGGCTGTCCTGTATGTGCCACATGATGGCCCTCGAGCTGCTCCATGACCTTCCCTGGCACCAAATTCAGGCTGACAGGGCTGTATTTCTTCTCACTGTCCAGTTTTGAATACCAGAGACCCTTGAACATCGTCCTCCTGGCCCCAGCTCTGAACAGTGCCTGCAGAGTTGCAGGGGGTTGCTCTGTGCTATGTGCTGTGACAGGTGCTTTCTGGTTCCTACCTCTCACATGGTTCTTTCACTAAGATATTTTGTTTTCTGTATATTGACAGAAGAGCTGGATTGCACACCCAGCACCTGATTTATTCTTCAGCTGGAGGGCTGGCTATAGGCCTTTATTTCAAAATAGGCAGTAGTGTTTTGGGGGCAGAAGACCATATGGGCCACCAAAGCCTGAACCTGTAAGGCTTTAAAAATATTCAGACACTTTTTTACTGTTCAAATATAATTACTGACAGCACCCTTCCAACTTCTTCCTTTGAAAAAGGGTGTCCACTTTCCTTGCAGGGCCTCTTTTTACACATCCAGTGCTGACTCCGAGTATTTGTTTTGCACTACAAGCACTTTTTTAAACAGGCAGTCTGTCTAAATGCAATGTGTTTGATATAAGGACAGGGCATGTATTGCATCAATATGTTACCCTTTTATTCCCAGGGCATCTTTGACTGTTGCAGTTTCTTTATTCACTAAGCCAGGGGCTACATTAGGCAAATCTTTTTCCTTGATTCATAATCTCTGAACCCAGCATTAGGTGTGGTTTCCACCCTACCAATCCTTTCCCAATGAGTAAAGGTGGGGAGATAAACACCACTTAGCTAATATGCATTGTGATCTTGTCAATCCTTGTGACAAGATAGCTAACACTGTGCTATTTTGCACATCTATATTATATATTACGTGTCAAATAAAGTTAAAATAGCTTGAAAAATCTAATTTGAATCTACCAGCATCAGAAAATTCAGCATGAAGACTGAATGCTAACCTTTCAAGAGTACACTGGATTTTACTTGGCATCCCTATTCAAAATATGTGAAGTAACATCCAGTAGATCTCATCACACTGGCAATGGAGACAGGTGAAATTGTGCCCCACCTGACAGTGCTAAAGGCAGGCTTGGTGGATATAAAATCACACAGTTTTTATCATACATGGCAGAATGTCTGCTAATAATTCTTAGGAATCAGAGAATTAAAAATTATTAGAAAGACTGGAAATTTTTTGTTGTTGTTTTAACTTATTTAAATTCACTGTATTATACAAAGGAGATTTGAGTGCCTTCATGTCATTAATTAAAAATGTTAGTAACTTCACAGAGACTGAACTTCAGAAAGCTCACTGCTTTGAAAGATTCTATCAGTGTAAAATCAAATTCTTTATACTTAAAATGGAGAGCATAATAAAATCCACAAGGACATTGCGTTGCCTAAAGGCAATTGTGAGTGGTAATCTTCTGTTGATTCTGTTGGTGCCAGTATTTCACTTGGGGACTCAATGATAGGGAGTGGGAAGGAAATTATTTGTTTTATCCCAGAGGAGGTTTTGAGATATTTATTTTTTTCCTTGTGCAGCATAGAGAAAGAAGACTGATATCCTGAAAGTTTTCAAGGACTGGTAATCTGAAAATTATGGATCACTGATTTTCAAGTACATTTTTAGAGGAAATTAGTAAGAATTAGTGAATAGAAGTGTGACAAACTGGAAAAACTCTCAAAGTCCACATTTAAAATTTTTGTTTTCAAAAACCTGTGAGAGAGAAATCTCTTACTGAAAAGGTGATTTATAAAAAAATTTCAATCAAAGTTTAGGCTCAAATAATTTATCGCAGAATGGTCGTGGTTAGAAGGGACCTTTGGGTCCAGCCCCCCCAATCAAGCAAGGCACTTAGAGCATGTTGTCCGGAACCATGTCCAGGTATTTCTTTTAATTACCTCAAAGGTTGGAGACTCCACCACCTCCTTGGGAAACCTGTACCAGTTCCAAGTCACCTCCACAGTGAAAAAAGTATTTCCTGATATTTAGAGAACCTCGTGTGTTTCAGTTTGTAGCCACTCTCTCTGGTCCTGTTGTTGAGCACCGCAGAGGAGAGCCTGGCTCTGTCCTGTTTGCACTCCCTCTTCAGGTACCTCTGCACGTCAGTGAGATCCCTTCTGAGCCTTTTCCTCTCTGGCTGAGCAGTGTCAAAAACCTTACTGAAATCTAGACAGACAATATCCACTCTTCTCCCCTCATCTTCCGAGCCACCCAATTCTGATTTCTGAAAGCAGAGATGAGACAAGGGTGAAAGGATTATAAAGGCTGAAACTGCATAATGAAAATTGAGAGATGTGTGGAAGGTATTTCTGAAGTCCAATAGTGGCTTTTAATATGCTTCTATACACATCAGATATATTGTGTAAATATATATGGGAAGATTATATGCTAATCGTGTCTTGTCTTAGCAATCTTGTCTGAATTAAAAAAAAATACATTAGATCAATGAAAGGAATTTCAGACTGACTGGTACAGCATGTTTGAGCTGCTGTTCACTGGATTCCTGTTCCTTTCCAGTCCTACCCTTTTCCTATCCTATCTAAGCCTTCAGATTAGTTATTCCAGTTATGCTGCAGATGGACATCTGTAAAGCAGAGGTGATGCTTATTCCTTTGCCTGTCCCTGCTATTGGGATTGCAAATTACTCCATGTGGATCCAAGTCCTTCTGCTTCACTTCTGCAAGCTTGATGTTTAGTCTGAATGCATCTCCATCAAATGCGAGATCCCCACCCCACGTTCGGAAATGGGGAACTCCAAGATTTAGAGGGGGGGTTGAAGTGCAAGACTGAATTGAATGGTGTGAAATGAGACAGGCGACAAACACAGCAGCTTCTGAGTGTGCTTTGAGGCCTTCTAGATCCTCAGGTAGCTGCTTCTGGGGTTGTGGGGGGCTCCCAGAAATCCTCTGAGGAAAGTCAGGGTGGCAGAAGCTGTGGATGGGGAGAGCTAGAGGAACTGGCAAGCCCTGGCAGCCTCTCATGAGCTCTGCCAGCTGCTCCTGATAGAGGGATGCATTAAGGTTTTGGATTGAGCCGGCTCCTGACAAAGCAGAGGGAAGAACCCCCCGAGCAGCTATGAATGGAAAGCCTATATAAAGGCCCACCTGGGGGCACATAACTCTGTCCATCATTGTCTTTCACTGAGCCAGAAATGGCCATTGCTTGTTATGTAAGCTGAAGTCTTTTTCTCCATTTCTGGCCTTCACAATGACGTACGAAAACTTCTTACAAAACCTATCTTTTTAGTTAACGTTGCAAAGAGATAACTTTGTTCTTTTTGTTAGTAAATATGCTTTGTGTTTGTATTTGATATTAGTAATTACAAACTCTTCCATGTAACAGTTCAACAGATTTAGTTTATCTGTCACAAAAATACTTCTTTCAGTGTTGTTCTGCACAACCCCACCCAAGAAGTTGACATGTTTAAAGAGGAGTGTGCTTTCTCCCATGAAAGCGAGACTAGTTTTTTGCCTACACACCTTCCTAGCAGATCACCTTCCTCCACTCCTGCTGGATAATGCACTTATTTCTGCTGTTTCCAAGTCCCCTGCCTGTGCTGCTCTCCTGAAGAGTTTCAGCAGCTGAGTTAAGGAGATCGGTCAGCTAGAAGCTCCCAAGCTCGTGGAGGAAACCCGAGTGTTAATCTACACCCCATGAAAATGTAGATGTTGGTGTTCCGTGAGGACGTACAGGTCTGTCTGTTGGTGACACAGAGGGTTTTACAGCCAACACTGCCTACCACAGGAACCCCTTTGTCCCTTCAAATATGTCTGTTTATATGGATCTGATCTGGTATGTCCTTCTACCTTTCTGTTTAGATGCAGAACTCACCAGCAGATCAAACTTGAGAGGATGAAAAGAGCCAAAGAGCTTCCAGGCTGATATCACACCTGCCATGGTTTCAAAGAGTTAATTCCTTCCTTTTTCTTTAATTAAATAATTTGTATTTGATGGGGGTCTAGCCATATCCAACCATTTGATCTCATGACAAATGAGAAGCAATCCCTTGCTTCTAACTAGGATTAGCTTCTTTAACACCCTCAGATGTCAAATATTCAGCATCCAGCAGTTTTGCCTCCCCATCGAGGAAAGGGACTGGGGATCACTGCACCCCAGCCCATATTCTGCACAGGCTCCTATTATCAGATTCCCATTCCTGACCTGGGTCTTAATCCCTGCTCTCTAAACCACAGACTGGGTGTGACCATAATTTTCCGGACAGTTTCATTGAGCCAGCTGAAAACCAAAGAGTCTCAGTGAATTTCCGTGTTCAAGGTCATCCTTGGAGATTGGGAAGAGCCAACTGTAAAGTGAGAAGTAATTCTGTCAGTCGCAGCATAATTTGTTTGCCTAAATATAACCATGTAAGGTCACTTCAGACACCCTCATGGTTGCAGATGTTTGCAAAGGGCTGGGAGACATACTACAGGGCTTCTTCGAAGCCATCTCTTCTGGAGATACAGCTAATGGACAGATGGGGTATCCAAACAGCAAACACAATCTCAGACACACTTATGCAGCTGAATCCTTCCCTCAGAAGCAAAGAGGAACCAGAACAGGAAAAAAGCCTCAACTCTGGTGTGCTAAGTAGCAGCAGCAAATCATTCAAGAGCATAGCAGAGGGTGGCTGCATCTCACAGGCTGGCACGAGGAAAGGCTGAAGTGTTGCACCTTCCCAGACCTTGCTCATTTCCAGAAAGACAATAAAGTCTAATGTTCACTCCAGTTGTCAGTCTGACCAATAAGCCTCCCTGTCACAGAAATAAGGGTGATGAGAAAAAGTGCTGGTTTAGGTATATCAATCGTTTTTAATAGGATTTGTCACACAAGCATTCACCAGTGAGAACAGAGACTGGATTATATGTTCCTACATTTGTTCTTGTGCCTGGGTAGAGAAATGACTGTATGGAAAAGATCACATTGGAAATTGCTTATGGTTTGGGTTTCAGCAGCATGAGCCCAATTTTTTCTTATCAAAGTGAGGCCTGAGGAGATGGCAAAACTCCCAGAGACCTTAATAAAAGCAGTAACAGACCCCTCGACTCTGCTATGAAAATAAAATAAAGTGAAAGCAGAGGGGTGAGGGAGATCAGTCACTGTCTGAGCAGATGTCACTCTGGAAATCACCAGACATACTGAAAAATGTTAACATTACCATGGGACTGCATGCAGGATGAATAGCTTTTATATAATTCCAATTTATTTTTGCAAATGTTTTCTATGTATTTGCTTAACTTTCTGTTTATACAGTGTTTGCACATCTATTTCAACCCCTGGGTGAACAAGGATAATTTTTTTTAAGTCCACAAATTTATTAACTTGATAAAAAGTCAACCCAAAAACAAAAAAGCAGACTTCCAAACCAGTTTTTGTTGGTTTTTTTTTCCTTTTTATATTTTTGCTGAATTAAAGACGGATTCTGAGAATGTTGACACTTCTTCTTCCAAAAAGAAACTTTTATGTTTGGTTCTCTTTTAATGTCATTTGATCCTCTGTTGTGTTTTTAACAATGCAAGAGGAGCCACTAATTCATCCATTATTTATTTCCTTTTTTGCTTTGTTATGTTTTGTTTTGTTCTTTTCAGTCATGGTGTTTTAACATATTTTTTCCAGGTATTTCAATTTTTATTTCTCATATGTCTTTGACACTGTAGTAAATGGGGTTCTTATTAATATTTAAATTTCTTTTTTTCTTTCTGTTTTGTTTTATGTCCTGAGACTCAAAAGTCTCAGCATATGTAATAATATCATACATTCTCCATAATGCATAGAGTCCTGCTGAAGTGACTTGGGAGATTGGGATCACATCTTTACACCCTGAAGTCTTATTGCAGGTTCCACTGTACATGTGTTTGCTCTTTCTGGCATATGTTGATCAAAATAATTTACATTAGAAAGGCCAGACCATGGAACAAAATATGCTGAGAAACAGGAAAATAAAAGTTTGTATGTATTCAAGTCAGTCTTTGGTTTGAATACATACAGTCTTCATCTTTTGACCAAATCTGGTTCTGAGCCTGCCTGTAACTTATCAAAGTGTTTAATATCTAAGTTCTGCTTTCAAAAGGTATTTGGAAACTTCCTTTTCTTCAGAGAATTAGGAGACAAACCTATAAAGCAGTTAGTAAAAACTGTTTTATATCTATATCTATATCATCCAAATCTATATCTATATCTATATCTATATCTATATCTATATCTATATCTATATCTATATCTATATTGTGATAACAAATTATATCAACAGGGTTTTAATTTAAAAATACAATTCAATGCCTTAGTAGTAAAAGATGAAATTACTGCTGTGAGTATTCAAAAAATAAATATTCTGATTTGTAAATGAAGAATTTAGAAAATGCTTAAGAAAAATAAAACATATCCTAGCGTATCTGGTCCATATGCCATATAAATAGACTTAACTCTACCCTGCAATTTTGCCATAAAACCAGCTTTCACTTTAAGTATGTATTTACTCTGATTTTTAACTACAAACTCCAGTTCTGTGTACATCACACAACTGGAGCGCTATATACTTAAAAGAAGGCAACCCAGAAAGCAGACCAGAAAAATTACTATGTGCTACGTATAATAAATACACTTAATCCATCTGCTCCATGCCCATGAACAGCAACAACGCAAATAAGATTTTGCAAAGAACTTTATTCCAGCAGTTTCTGCAAGTTCCGTTCTAGTTTACAGATCACTTATTTCAAAGTATTAAAGGGTTACACTTTCTGAAACTTATTTTGACAAGAATGATATTTGCAGTTATGACTTTATAAAACAAGTACTTTAAATGAGCTAATGAGTACTCCACATTTAAATCTTTTAAAAATATAAAATATGAGAATAATTCCTGTGGTGCCACAGGAACATGAATTAATTGATGTGTGTCTGTCCAGCTGAATGGAGAAATTAATTTGCCACCACTCTCACACAGAAATATATGTACACTGATGACTAACATGTATTAAAACATGTTTTATCATTGCAAAATACATATACTTGTCTGTTCTTGGGTGTACTACAACACCAAGTTCTTTCTGTGGCATGAACATCTCCCACAGTGGGATGGGAAGAGGAATCAGAAAAAAGACCACACCTTTGGCTTGAGATAAGAACAGTTCGATAATTGAAACACAGTAAAATATAATACCACTAATAGTAATTGTAATGAAAAAGGAGCTAATAAAGAGAGAAATAAAATTAAAGAAAAAACCAAGCAAGCGAGGCACAATCAGTTGTTCACCACCTGCTGATGTGTTTGCGAACTTGCTGAGGGAACACTCCCATCGTCTGGGTCATTAATGAGGATGCAGACAGTATTGGCCCTGCCACAGATCCCTGGGGCACACCACTAGTGACTCAACTCCAGCTGACTTCATGCTGCTGATTATAACCCTTTGACCCTGGCAGTTTGGCCAGTTCTCAGTCCACCTCTTTGTCCACTTCCCTAGTCCACACTTAATCAGTTTAGAAAAGGGGATGTTACAGCAATCAGTGTTGAAAGCCTTACTCAACTCAAGATACTCAACATCCAATGCTCTCTGTTTATCCACTGAGCCATTCTAGGCTATCAAGTTGGTCAGTCATGATTTTCTCTTCAAAAATCCTTGCTGAGTGCTTCCAATCACCTTATTTTTCATGATGTTTGGAAACAGTTACCACATTTCCACAGCAGCCACATCTGTCACCAATCTCCCTGATTCAGCTTCCTTTGGGTCAGGACCAATAAAATGTCACTACAGCATCTGGAAATACTATTTTCCATAAAAATCAATGTATATAATTTTTTGATAATTACAAGTGTCTTTAACTTTATCAACCATGTTGCCAGCCAGCAGTCCTTCATCTAGGGACAGAAAGGAGGCTTTAGCCCTCATAACTTTGTAGGTTGTGATTTTTGCCAGGCAGCTATCCAACCCTTTAGATGTTGTTTGTTTCTCAAGGTAGAGATGAGCCCTTTAGATACATGCGCCACCAGTTACCAAATGCTATCCTTTGTCCTTTTAGCAACCCACATCAATAAGATGCTGTTTGTCATTCAAAAATTAGTGCTGCGTTGCCAATTAGTCAGTCACGCCTCTGGTAACCTTATTCAATGCTATGGGGCTAATCACTCCTGGAAGGCCTTGACATATTTTATAATTGAACTGTCAGGTTTGCATTTGGCTGCAATTCATTCCTATCTAAGTGTGACTTGTTAGCCACACTAAGCTGATTTCTTTTGAAGGCTGGTGGGAAACATGGAGTCCTGATTCCCATTTTTATATGTGATTATGGTGTTCCTGCAGAGTGCTGGTAGGGAAAAGGATTTTGCTTTTGTTTTGTGAGCTAAATGAAAAGTTGAGGTAGCTCATCTGTGGATGCTCTGCTAACAGACTGATGGGTGTTCAACTGCCTTTTTCCTTGTGCTTTCATAGAATCATGGATTCATGGAATGGTTGCATTGGAAGTCACCTTTAAAGGCTTCCTTGCAATGAGTAGGGGCCTTTTCAACTAAATCAGGTTGCTCAGAACCCTGTCCAGCCTGGCCTTGAATGTTTCCAGGGATGGGACATTTGCCACCTTTTTGGGCAACCAGTTCCACTGTTTCACCACCCTCCTCACAAAAAAAATCTCTCCCTGTCTGTCTATAACCCTGTGTGTCTTCCTTCTTGTCTAAAACTCTGGGCTTACCTCTTGCAGGAATGGATCCTATTCAATGTTATTTACAAGCCTTCAGCTCTAAGTCAGATGCTGCTCTTGTAGTGTCCCCTTCATTTTCCTTCCCTACTCATTAGTTTAACAGCCTGGGCAGCTACAAGAGTGGGATGTAATTCCTCATGTAGATTGCTGGGTAACATGAAACCCGCTTCAACAAACCTTCTTTGCATCAGCAGCATGGTAGAGCATATCCCTGTGAAGCAAAATCTTCATGTGCAATTGCATGTCACAAGAACAGGCTTATATCAAAATGCAAAGAGAAGTGTCCACACTTCCGACAGCTCTCTGCCATGCTTGCTCAGACTCACTTTCTAAAATGAGATTAAGCTGCTTGAATTGAAATCCATGTGTCATGCGTGGAACTGGATGGGGTTAGAAAGAGGGTTTATAAGCAGCTGAGACAAAACAGTTTAAGGAGATACTGTTTTCATGGGGCTTTATGTCCAAAACTCTTAGGTACCTAAAGCATCATTGTCTGTAAGCTTTGCAAGGGATAAGAGAGGGCAAAACCCCATCCAATTCAATTGTGTGACCCTTTCAATGCTGCCACTGGGCTGGGAGGTGCCTGTCCTTCATGTGTTGCTCCCTACATTCCAGCTCTCAGTACAAACAATCTGTTGTTTATTCTTTCTGGACACATTTGAAATCTGCCACATTTGGAATTTTAATGCTTTGAATTTCAAGGAACCAGGTAGCATTAACTGCTTCCATTTCTCTGTGCAGATTGTGTGAGCCATGAATAAACAGTAATCACTGCAACCAGTCTGCAGCTGATTCCCATCACTTTCAGTACACCAAGCCAAATTTGTACTGAGCTAGGAGGGTCAGAGGAGAGGCACTTAGGTTGAATTTGACCTGCTGCACCTTTATACCATATAATATTGACACTCTACTTTCTTCTATACACCTATTTAAACTTAAACTTCTGCTGTTTGGCAGCTGCTTTAAATTAGGTTGGACTTGATGATCTCAGAGGTCTTTTCCAACTTAATTTATTCTGTGATTCTGTAAATGAAGATGGTCAGCAGTTCTCTGCTGTGAACAGAGTAAGTGTGTTCTTATTCCAGCCCACTGGAATAAGTGTCCACTTTATGAAGAGAAAATTGACTACTCTTGTTGGCGCATTAGAGCACAAAACCAAAATGTGTTGTCCAAAATGGATTCTCAGAGCTGATCTTTGGAAGAACAAAATTAATCTCCGAGTCTTGATATATCCATGTTCTGTTGGAAAAGATCCCTGCTTATCCTCAGTCAAGGTTCTGCCTTTCAAAAGGGCTATGACATCAATGGGGTCTAAAATACTTTCTAACATATTTAAATCCTATTCTTCAGAAGCCACCTAGAAATGAGATTTTTTTTTTTCAAGCGGAGGTCTCAGACAGGTAGCTGTTCGTTAAAACTATGGCACTCTTTTTCAGCTTTCAGAACATCTGTCCTTTATTGCATATGCTGCTTTTGCAGGGTGCAAATAACAGCAGGCATACAGACAGAGCTATTAAAAATGTAAGAGGTATTCCAGTAAATCAGTTACTTTGCAGTAAATCAGTTAGTTTACCATTATTGAAGTTCTGTATGAAGCGAGTCTCGCTGTTGGCAGAAGAGGATTTTGTAATAAATAATACAAAATATTCTCTGTTTTTAAAAAGGGATTTTGTAGAGAGACTTCAACAATAAATGATTTAATGGGTTATGTGATGATCAATGGAGCTGCCTCATTGCATCTCTGAACACTAAAACTTCTGGTGCACAAAGAATCCTTGGAGGACCTCTTCCCTTTAAAAGATTGTTACTAGCATCTGACACTTACTGTTTTCTTTTTGTGAAAGAGTGAAAATCTGAACTTCTAAAGCTTCTAAAGAGTGCAGGATGGTGAATTATCCCTCCATGCAGCAGGCTGCAGTAGCATCAAGTGAGGTACGTTATGGTCAGCAGAGGCATCTACTTGGATGGGCAGAGATCCTGTGGAGACCAGACAGGAAGTGATTCTCCTCTGGAGAGGGAGACCACTGCAGAGGGTGAGGCGGGCACACAGGAGACAGCGTCTCACAAAAAGATGGTCTCAGCTGAGCAGAATTCTTGCTTGACAGACAAGGACAGAGGCAAATGTGCATAAAGACTTGAGAAAGCTGGGCAAGGTAGAAAGAAGAAAGACAAAGTATTATTCCATGCCCCAACCCCTTCTCTGTCATAGCCTGTTGCCACCAGCAGACACGCTACGCCAAAATCTCAGAGCTGTAGCTTTGCATTTCTCTCAGATACTGAAGCTATATGTTCCACAGCTTGGCTCCACCCTAAATCAGTCACAAAAAAGAAAAAACTCACAGTTCTGTATGATTCTTGAAATTATCAGGTTTTCCTACATTCATATACTTCCATTATATTGTCTAGCCCAACTGGATTCAGTAGCAATTTCATCAGTGCCAAATATAAATTTAATATAAAATCCCTACATTTATTCTGCTTATACATCTAAGGACTACAGTAATTCTATCAGGTTATTTCCTCTTCCTTTTTTTACTATGGTTTTACTTTCCCTTGAGCTGCATGTTTTGAAGATCAAGGTGTTCTTTCATTCCAGACTGAAAAAACTACACAAATCCCTGAGTCTAGGGACCAGTCCTTGCAGTAACTCTTTAGAAATGCCTCCACTGTATTCTCCTGTTTACAGAAATGAAAAAAAAAAATTTGTAACTTGCATGCAAAAGAAGGGCAAAAAAAAGTGATTCTTGGAAGCCCATGGTTGGATAATCACTGAGGAAAGATCTGTAGAAAAAGAAACCCCCGCAGGAATAGAGGAAAGTAGTGATCTCCAAAGAAACTATATCTCCATGATTACGAAGTATCAGAACAGCCAAACAGCATCTGGAATTCTGGAAACCAACTAAGGGAAAAACAAATGGGGCCGTTTTCCCAGGAGGATGTTATGGTCCTACACCTAAATGGGTGATTCAACTTTCAGAAGGAAAATGGTTTCCATTTCATTAAGTCTGGGCACAGATGCTGTAGGTGGAATGAGTGTAAGGAAATGAAACTTGCTCTTCTCAAAGCGAAATTAAAACTCATGGAGGCTGATGAACGTGGATCAAATGGCCTGACCATTATTCATCTTAAACATGGAAGCTGAAGAAGTTCTCAAATGAAACCAGCAAGTTTACATCTCGTGCCATATGGGTAGCAAATGGTAAATGTACTGCCACAATGTCTGCACTGCCAGAAGGGGAAAAAGTGGCTTAAGCAGCTACAGGCCCATTAGTCTGAGCCCAGTGGCATAAAATATTAGACAACAAATTTTACAAGGATAGAATCATAGAATCATTTAGGTTAGAAAGGCAACCTTTAAGATCATCGAGTCCAACAGGTAACCCAGCATGGCCAATGCCACCTCTAACCTATGTCCCTAAGTGCCACATCTGCACATCTTTTAAATACCTCCAGGGACGGTGCCTCTACCACTTCCGTGGGGAACCTGCTTCAGTGCTTGACAACCCTTTGGGTGAAGAAATTCTTCCTAATATCCAACCTAAACCTCCCCTGGTGCAACTTGAGGCCATTTTCTCTTGTCTTATCACTTGTTATCTGGAAGAAGAGACCAACCCCACCTGGCTGCACCATCCTGTCAGGGAGCTGGAGAGAGCGATAATGTCACCCCTGAGCCTCCTTGTCTCCAGGCTAAACACCCCCAGTTCCTTCAACCGCTCCTCGCCAGATCTGTGCTCCAGACCCTTCCCCAGCTCTGTTCCCTTCTCTGGACTTGCTCCAGCCCCTCAATGTCCTTCCTGAACTGAGGGGCCCAGAACTGGACACAGAATGCGAGGTGTGGCCTCCTCCGTGCCCAGTACTGGGGGATGGTCACTGCCCTGGTCCTGCTGGCCACACTACTGCTGACACAGGCCAGGTGCCATTGGCCTTCTTGGCCAATACTTAAACACATGAAGATGAAATGATAAAATTCAATTTACTTCCATGGAAAATAGTTCACATCTAACTTACCTCAGTTTTCGCTTTGATCAGATAATTGAACTTTTGGACAACCAAAAAAGTACATGCAATTTGTCTTTTTTTTGATTTTTCTTCATATGGTGCCACATAAGAAGTTATTATTTGTGCTGAAGGTTATGTGTAACACTCACAAGGGAATAAGGCAGATACTAGAAGGCATATAACAGCCTTGTAATTAGAGGAGAATCATCCAGATTGACTGGGACTACTCCATAATTCAAAGGCTGCTCTTGTGACTTGTACTCAACTTTCTCAGTTAAAATAACCAGAATAATTAATCCCATATTCCTTGCATTTTAATGCTATATAGTAGTCCCAGTGGGATTTTCGTTTATCTGATCAAATAAATTCTTGGAAGTTTTTGGACTGGGGGAGATCAGTCCTCAAGAGGACTCTTTAGGGAAGCAAAGTTCAATGTCTTGTATAGGTTACCTTGGTACCAACAAATGGATATTTGTTAAGGAAATTAGGAGGCTTTGTTGATGCAGAGATAGATAAAGATGTTGTATAGAAGAGCAAGGCAACCTCATAGACTGGAGTGATGGAAATGCAGAAAAATGTGATAGTACACATTAAAAAGCCCTGCCTTTAGGGTTTCTTATGTAGTCTGCCTCCTGTACAAAGGAATCTCATCCAGAAAAAACAGATGAGAAGGAGAAAACCCCAGGTGGCAACCTCAAAATAAATCTTGTTGACTATATATGACCTAGAGTGATTTGAGGAAAAAAAATGTAAGTCTTTAACCTGAGTTGACTTGTTTTTTCAGATTATCCTCTTAGGTCAACTCCTTTGAATTACAGTCTGCCCTTTTGTGGGGACATTAATCTCTTGCTGAGATCCCTCCACTCTGACCTGAGGTTCTGTCATGAGAAGGTCGGCAAACCCATCTGCTCTGAGGTGGAGGGAAGATCCCACAGCTGACAACCCCGTAGCAGAAGATTGCAGTATATTCCACTGTGGATTACTCAAAGGAGTGATAAACTGCCATTGAATTTTAAAACACAGGAGATTGCAAAAACAGCATCTCTGAGGAGTTTACTCAGACAGCAGGAAACTGTGCTGGAGGCAAAAAGAAAAATCCAAGTATCCAGGAAATATTAGTGAAAATCCCAGGTGCACACCATGCCTCTGAATGTTCAGAGTATTGGCAAATATTGACTCCAGCTCTAGCTGCTTATTGCCACTGCATTGCCAGCCCATAATGATGGAGGGGGATTATTTGCTTTTCCTTTTTTTTTTTTCTTTTTTTTTTTCTTTTTTACATCTTTCCTTGCTACAGATGGTTAATTTTACTGTGGGAAAGAAAAAAAGCAGCAAGTTCTAGGAATACAGCTCAGCTGTTCTGTAGGCTACAGAGAGTAGTCTGGGAGTAAGTTTTCTTTAGCAAGATTCCAGCACAGGTCTGATTGGTAAGAAATGAACATTATATCATACTTTCCAGACTATTCACGGGATTAAACCAACTGTGCACAGAGTAAGCTCTCTTTACAGATCTGAGAGCAGCACAGGCAGCGAGACCCATTTGTTTTGGATGGTTTTCAAGACACAGCTATTGTTTATATTGTGCAGTGGCCCAGGGCAGCGGAAGAGGAAACTGTAAATTGTAACGAGCGAGCTGGAGTGTGCACAGTGCTGTGCTTCAGGAAACATCAGCTCTCCAGCTGGAAGAGGAGGCTCTGGGAGCAACTGCAACAACAGGGATGTTGATGTTGGAAGGAGGATTTGAATGTTATAAGGAAAATATCCAAAAGAGAAAGAAGATGCTTTAAGGTGATATGGTCGGCTGAGTCTGGTGTTGACTCTGCTTCCAGGTGTGATAATCAGCCCAGTTCAGTTGTCAATAGCGGTGAAAATCTCAAGAAAACAAGATAATCAGATTTTGGCAGTAAATACCTAAGTCTGCCTTTTTTTTTTTCTAAGACTGAGTTTTTATTCAGAAAATTACATTCTGGGAACTCAGTAAGATTCAGTATTTCGCAGAATGGTTATTTAAGTATTAGGGAGGGCTGTTCAGAGATTGTCTGCTGGCTGTGGGCAGGTTGTTGAGGAGGGAACCATGAGATCACAAGAGCTGTGACAAACACCTGCTCTTGCATTCTGCCAGCTAAATGCAGGGCAGATGTACCAGTTGCTTCCCACTTGAGTATCTTACGGCTCTACTGCCCTGAGGTAGCCTAGTTATCAAGTGGAGAGCAGGACAGAGGAGAGGGTTGTGAGAAATTCTACTTCTCCAAAACACTTGAGACAGGTACTGAGGAGGAATGAGTGCTGGGAATGGTCTGGCACGTGGCTGGTGTTACCTGAAGACAGCTGCTCCTCCTCAGCTTAAAAAAAAACCCCATCTTTGATAAGTACAAGAGTGGAGTCACAAAGCGGCTTGACAAAGTACTTGTCCAGACAAGTAAAATCCTTAGAAAACATGTGGTGTGCTAAAAAGAAGGCAGTGAATAAAACACATGTGCCACATCTGCTGTGGCCCGGCACGATGGCAGAGATGGAGGCTGGAGATGGAGGCAAAGCCTGGCATTGCTGTCACCCTCTCCCCAAGGGGAGCACCAAGGGTGGGTGCCCGGAGAAGGATGGTGCCAGCTTGTGTCTCAGCTCTGCTTGCTCCTCTTACACAAGGTAATATTACTTTCTAAAATATATTTTTTTTGCATTATTAAAAAAAGCAAACCCAAAAAGAGTAACAGAATAGTTGAGCCCACAGGTCTGGGCACAAAGGTGGGCAAAAATGAGGACAGCCTGCCCCACCTGGCTTGGACCCTAACCCTGTGCCCAAGCCTCCCAAAACCCCAAGCCTCCCTAGCCCTCCCAAACTCGCAAAACTCGGCTCTGTCAAAATGTGTCAAGCAGCGGGATGGTTTCCTACTAGGAACAATTTTAAACAGAGACTGGTTGTAGGACACTACGTTGAGATAGTTGAGCTGCATTTTAGTCATATTTGTGTCTTAACTTGTGCTAAATCTGCCCTCCTCCCAGTCCCTGCCGGGCAGGATGCGTATCTGACCACTGCCCTGCAATACTTCAACGGGAAAAAAACCTGAAGAAACCTAAAGAGGGGATGTGAATGTCATGAGCAGTTTTTTAGCTGAGGCTCTTGGGAATAGAGGTTTAGAGACTGTTGTGAATAGAGATTTAAAGACTGTCACCTGAGGTTGTCACAGTGATTTCAGCTTAGAGGACTGGGAAAGTGAAAGCTGAGAAATTAACATAAAGCAGTATGATGGAACAGGGATGTGACTGGACCCAGACAGGCAGCTGGAGGGATGTCTGGCCTTTGCAGCAGAATTTAAGTGGAGAGATTTCAGGTCTGCCTGAATATTGCTCCTCTTGCCATGTAAAACATCTCTAGTTTGAGTGAATTTAGAAGATGGGCGTAGCAGAGACCGTGTTCCATCTGGCTGTTTGGAAAGACATTTAACAACACTTCTGACCAAGCCTAAATGAAAGGTAACTGAACTGCCCTCACCGCCCTGTGAGCAAGGTGTTTGTTCCCCTTCCCTCAGCCTGAGAGGAATAAGACTTTTCATATTCTCCAGCAAGAAATTAGCGTTCAGTAGATGAAGTGGTGTGAATCAGTGCATCTCTGTGGCTTCTAATGGAGCAGCTTCTCGGCACACACGACTGATGTGTCCGGCCTCTTGCCCTCTGAGACCTGGAGGGCAGAGATTGTTTATAGCTTAAGTGCTGACCTTCACCTCTTCTTATGTTCTCAGCCACCTCTGAAGAAAACAAATGGGAGTATGTGAGTGACTGGTTACTGCACAGATCTGGCAAGTCTGAGATTTTGAGCATGAGAATTTCTTTTGTGCTCTTATTTCATGCTCTGCCGCCTTTTCCCTGCTGTGATATCCCATATCCCTGCCAAGCTCTTTCTCTGTGTCTTCCCCCACAGAGAGATGCCCTCGCTGCCTGCCCCATGTGGACCTTTGCCTCCATCACAGCTTGGTGTGGGAATTGCTCGTGCTGGGAGCTGGAGCAGCCTGAGCAGCTCCCATATGAGTTTTGTTAATAGCAAACACGCAGAATATCATTGCTGAATCCACACACAGACTGCTAATAAACACCCACACTCTTCTCCTCCAAGAAAGGATGTCATCACTCGTTCCATCATTTTTACCGCTGAATGTTGCCTTTTTATGGGGAAAAGCTCAGGTTGGCACAGTGAAGGCACCAGTCTGAAGAATGTTTACTTTCAGCACAATGAGATTATTGTCATATCAAAAGCAGGGCTGGTTGAACATCTTTCTTTTATAAAACTTTCCTATGGTAAATAGATTTTTTTCGCAAATATATGAACAACTGATTTTCTTGCAAAAAGCTTTCATTTGTGAAGAATTAAGAGAGAAGTATGCTTGGAAATTCATATTTCAAAATGGGAATTTCTACCCTGAACCGGAGAACAGATTGCTGCAGTGACTTTGGCAATTATAGACTGCTCATCGTACCCTCGGAGCTGTGATGCCAGTTTATCTCTCATTATGTCATTCTAGAATCAGTAGTTGTCAACTCAGTTTGCCTTTTCTCCAAAAAGTTGGGATCTGGTGCACTGAGGGAAACCCACCCCGGCTCAAGACCCTGACCCACAGAGCTGAATGAGGTCAAAGTCCTGATTGCACAGCTCCTCCAAGACATTGTGGAAACTCTTCTCATCCCAGGTTTGCAGTGCTTGAAAAGAGAAATCTTTGGATTTCTACTTGATGGGTTTTGGAACATCCCTAAAATATCCATAAGAAGTCAATAGGATTTTACAACCTTCAATTAGTTTTGAGTTACTTACAAAAATCAATGCTTTTTGATGTAGCTGAAATCCTCCTGTTGCTGAGTGAGCACCACAGGATGTGTACAGGCCAAATCCAAGGCTCTTCTTAAGAAAAGGCAACTTCAAGTCTGTAGCTTTTGCTGTTTCCTGTACGGCAGAGATTCTGCACAGTTTTGCTGTTCAGCACTCAGCTGAGAAATAATGGATGCCTATGGAAACAGAAGTTTTTCCTAAACAATAACTTTCAGCTAAAAACACTGTAGAGAATAAAATTAAGGGTTAAGGGCTAAAATTCTTGACTGCTGCTGGGAGAGTCTCCTGTGTCATTCTGTGCTGGCAGTCACTAAAACTTTTTGTTAGATTGACTGATGGGGATTTTCCATTAAATGTTTGTCCTTTTGCTGTCAGAAAAAAAGATTTTACAGAAATGTGAAAGTATCCAAAGGGAATTTTCTACTTAGACCAAAACATTTGCTCTTTCTTTAAGCCATCAAAGTGAAATATTGCACCGCTGTTCGTACCAAATCAATGAGTTTCACTTTTCTTTTAAAGAAAGGGAGCCGTTTCATTTTGTGCTTGGCTCTGAAGTCCAGGTGCCTCAAAGGAAGTGTAATTCATGTTCCCAGCTTTCCTTATGTGTGTACTACAACTTCCCCGAGACCCCTGGCTCCCTCCTAATATTACACCACCTGATATTTCCCCAAAACTGAATAATTCAGCTGCGCTCTCTGAAATTATGAGAAAATTTAGGAGCATTTTTGTCCCACAAAAAGTTCTGTTACTTAACATGTCCTTTGATTGGAAATTAAAAAAACCCAAAATATTGGAATGTCCCACAAGAACAGAAATTGTGATTGTTTTGCTTACCTCAGCAGCCTCTCTGGCCGTTGCTCACTCACTCTTGTGAAAAGGGAAGAGAAATTGCTCCAAACAAAAGTGCTTTAATGTGGTCACTGCTTCAGTCTGAATTCAATTGCCTTTAAGAGTAGGCCTGGGAGAGAGTTTGGCAGATATGCAGTGTGTTAAATGACTCAAAAATGTAATTATTACTATACGGCATGCATTAACTGAGAATTTCTGATGTAGGTAAAAAAAGCAGGAGCCCTGAGAAATGGATATTCTAGAAGAGTAAATGGTAGGCAAGTGCCAGGAAAGTGAGATATATCTTTTAAATGGTTAACTTTGGCTCTAAAAATAAAAATGCTGATTAATTACCTTTTTAAAGCACTTTAATAATGACACTATTTAACCTTTACAGCAACCTGGTGGAGCAGATGAGTTTTAGTACTGCCGATTGAGAGATAATTAAGTAGCAGACCTGTTAAAATGCCTTCATTTTTGATGCTTTCTACGCTTTTAATGCCCACCTCGAGACACCCAGGGGCTGAGGAGCTTCTGCACCTTCTGTTGGCCTCTGGATGAGCTGTGGCACCTCAAAATATTTTACCCCTGAGGCCCCACTGTGGGAACGTGAATCCACAGGCATTCCCAGTGATAACCTGCTCCCCAAACTGCTTGTGCCTGTGCTGCTCCGCAGGGAGTCAGGCAGATGGCGGTCAGACCACTGAGGAGAGGCAGAGTACAGGCACTTATCCCCACTTTCCACCCAAAATTGTCCAAGTATTTCCAGCGGCAAGTTTAAATTAGTCCCAATATTTTCAGGCAGTGATCGGAGCCAGGACAGTTCCTGGTTCCAAAGAAGCAAAAAAAAGAGGGTGAGGAGGGACACAAAGCAACCAAACAGGATCCTAGCATTTAAAAATGCTTTGTCAGGGCTTCTATTCTTACAAAACAGCCAGCAGGGTTGGAGAAATCTTGAAAACATATAGAAAAAGGAGCAAGCATGGGAAGAGATGTGCACTTCCCTGCCAGAGATTAAAAAGAGAAGGAACATACTTCAAGTGAGTGGATAAAGCACTTGCTTGTCTGAATGGCAGAAGTTTAGTTCTGGAAAGAAACCAACCATGTGTGAAATCTGCGTATTTCTTCACTTAATTAATAAATAAAACTAACTGTTCGAGCAGGAATGCAGAAATTTTCCTATTTGAGGTCTGTGCAGTCTGGACACCTTCCTCTGATGGTGACCAGCACCAAACACCTCAGATAAACCTGCACGAAGCAGATCAGTACTCGGTTATGGAATAAAATGCAAGTCCAGTTTGCTTCTGAACTTCACTGGTCAGAAGCTGGCTTATGCCTTGATGTAAAAGGTTTGTTCCCTGTTTCTGTAATGTTTCCAGCTCTCACAGTATGTGGAATCCTTGAAGCCCTGACTATGCACTTCTCTTGTTAGATCTCAAATTTCCTTAAAACAATTGAGCACATCAACAAAAGAAAAAAAAAGAAAAAGAAGAACAAAAAATAGCCTTCCTATTTGTTCGGGATAACTTGACAAGACATTTCAAAGGCTGACACAGGTTCAAGGCAAGCCTGGACAAATACATATGAAATAAATTCACTGTGTGCTACTAATTAAACAGAAACCACTTCCAACACAGCAACTGTCTCTACTTGAAAACAGTTGGAGACTGGAAGAATGTGAGAGCAGAACATCACATGTCCTTGTCCTGCTCTTCCACTTCCTCTGGGAAAAGCAGCTATTGGAGACAGAACTAAATGGACTTCTGGTCTGATGCAGAATGGCCTTTCATACAGCAGACATCATTTGCATTTTGAAAAATCCTACCCAGATTCGTAAGGCTACATCAACAATCCCAAATTATTTATGTTTCATCCAAAAGCTAGTTTCAGTACACTAGCTGGAAAAGCTGTGGATTTTTTTTCCCCAACATTTAGGATTGAGAGCATCTTAGGATCTCCATGTATCACAATAGTCAATGTTGAAATGATGGATACTTTAGGTTTTGAATGGTAGCATGTATTATAATATTTTCTTTAATAATAGTAAGAACGTGCTACACCTTCATAGAAAATTAACACACAGTGTTCTTTTTAAATGTGAGAACTTAGGAGAACAGTTTTATTTTCACAGCAGTTCTAAATAACAGTTTTGGTGCTTTTTTTTTCTTAATAGGGCAAAAAAACCCCTCAAGTATTATCAGTGACTGCTTTTACTGCAAAACTGACTCTACAGCATCAAGTTACATTCTCCCCCAGGAATCCACTTTCCTACATGGCTTCATTGGAACAAGAACTTGAGGAGTTGAGTGGGTGTTCAGTGCTGTGCTGCAACAAGGTCCTGGCTGAGGGGAGCCACGGTGTGTTAAACAGCCCCTGGGCTCCTGCAGGGATGCAAATCCGGGGGAAGGCGAGAACTGTGAGAGAGGAAATGAGCCCGGTGGCTACTCTTGATAAAAAAGGGAGAATTTGTGCATGCCAGCACAAATAGTGTTTTTAAGGGCATAGATAGCATCTTTGGGGATGTTTTATTTTTAGCTTGAAAACTTTAATATGGCTAATTAACTTCAAATGGGATGTATGGCATAAACAGGCAGAAGCCTGCTGGTGAAATTAATTATTCACCCTAGGAAGGGACAAGGTACATTTGAGGATGCTCAAAATGGGAAAGGGGAATTTGCTGTGTGGAAAAGTCTAAAAGCAAGGCATAACCTGAGTTCAGCATGTAAAGTTAAAGGTTTATATTTGTCTGATGATTATGTGGGACTGAAGTGAAGAAGGCTTGTGAGGTCTTCATTGAACTTCTGTGTGAAGGTACAGAAGTTTAAGCACCTGAGAAGGTCTCAGTTCATGGAGTCTGCAGCGGAGGAAGAAGTTTGTGTGTGGTGTCATCTAGTGCAGCATTTTTCAGCAGGGGCAGAGCCCAGCTGCATCGAGGTAGAGGCAACACTAAAAAATGTTAGCTAGGAAGGAGAGAGAAAACACCTTAAAATCCTCTGCAGGATCTGATTAGCCTAAACTCTGTGCTCTGGAGGCATAAGAAAAAAAACTGAGCCTGGCTCACTTTCTTTGGGAAAGAGGTGATTCTCCTTGTCTGGAAGTTAAAGAATAAAACTCAGCCCCTTCAGTGATGACACCTACAGTCACTTCCCAGACACACTTTGAGCACCTTGCAGATGAAGCAATGGGAAATTTTAAGGACAAGGATGCTGAATTTTACAGTTTGGTGCACCCTCGTCTGATGTGTCCTGTGAAAATGCAGCCCTGCTGGTGCAGTCCTGCTGCCACGTGGCTCTGGGAAACCTCACAGACACTGCAGCAGGGAGAAGGCTGGAGGCTGCCCTCATGTACATTCTCCCTCCCTGGAGCTGGTGTATCCTTCAGGTCAGGAGAAGTGCTGCATCATCCATTTCTGGGCTTTCTCTCTGTGTGTGTGTGTATGCATATGAACGAGTGGGAGGGAGAGACTGCTCGTTTTTTGTGTCCCTTAATTAGGAGCGTTGTTACCATGGCTCTGAGAAGAACTCAACTATCATGAAGATGGCTGTCATCACTCCCCCGTGATACAGCTTGCAGGAGGCTGATATAGTCAGCTTTCTGACTCAGTTAGAGACCAGAGTGGGAGGCAGAGGACCTACAGATCATCTCTGCCCATTAGAGGAGACAAAGCAAATTACTTGTGAGTCATTGCTCCACATGTGCCTGTGCACTTTTCTGGGTTCTCCACCCCGGGCTAAATCCAGCCAGGATTCAAAGCCACTGCTGCTGGCTGTGCTGGCCTCCCAGGGCTGCATCCTTCTCCTGGGCAATCAGGCATGCAGAGCTTCATTTCATGGCTGGGCTGTTTCTTGACTGAGATAAAAGAGAGGGAGATGGTCTTCTCCCTGCTACACCCGCCGTCTGCATCAGCACGATGCGGTGCTCACACCCAGACTAGCAGTGCGGGCATTACTGGGGATGAGCCACTTCCACAGCTTTCTGACACGGCCAGGGATGCTCAGGCTTCACAGGTGTGTCTGTGTCTGTGCTGCCTGCAGAGGTGTCCATGCCTGCAATCTATGATCCACTGGTACCCTCCACACAGGTTTTTTTGTGTACACCTAGGGGTTCATAAGCGATGCAGAGAGATGGGCAAGTGGCAAACCAAGCTGTTACCACAAAGGTATAGTCTCCATGAAACTTATTCAGGAGTTGATCTTGAAGACACAAACAGAGAGATGAAGAGACAGCAGGGAGGAAGAGACAGCAGGAACTTGCTAACACTTCTATGAGCCAGCATCCTTCCCCAGTGTATGAGTGTGTGAGTGTGTGAGCTCTCATGATGGCAATTTATAAACACCAATAATTAATCCTGAGCTGGACCACCTTCCCTTCCCTGCAGGTGACTGAATTCTGCAGGGGCTGCTTGTGCATTCTGGATGGATCCCCCTCTTAGCAAACACAGGAGGCACAGCCTGTTCATGTGCCGCTGCCTCGCTCACCATCTGTGAGGATGCTCTTTGTCCACAGGCTGATCCCACCTCCTCCTTGTTACAGACTGAATATGACCAGAGGACCCCATTGCAACTGACACCAGGCAAGAAAAAGGCTCATAACTGGCTTTGTTTTGCATCATTTCGTTAATAAGCCAGCTGCACTGGGAAATGCTATTTAGGCCACACGTTTGAGACAAAGAATATATTCCTGTCTAATTTAAAGCATTAAAATCTGCCAAATCTAGCCATTAAAACTCTACATGTAAATTTAAGCCATATAGTTACCCAAACACTTAAGTAAATTTGCAGTAAGATGTGCACAGATTTATTCCACATATGGCTCCCCTATGGGAGTCTCACAGCTAAATCCCTGTGCATCTTTTATCCTATTGTAAATACGTACACTCACAATGCATAGAAATGGCTTTCACAACCTTGATTCACCAGTAATTTTTGTTTGCATTACTTTTTATACTGCATTATAAAAAATCAGCAGTGATTTAACACTGAGGAATTCCTACCACTTTGTTACGGCCCTCTACCGAGGAGAAACCAGCACAGAGATCTGCAAACAATGATTTAATTTGTGCAGCCACTGTATCTCACCTACTTGCATATCAGTAATAGTCCATCTGCTGCTGACAGCCTGTTCCAAACGTAGTAATATAACAAGTAATGGTGCTACAGTAATGCAACACACCACGGCAAATCATCCCATAAAGGACACAAAGTGTTTGCCAGGGAAGGTTTGAAAATACTTGGTTTGTGTGTTATCTTTTCCTTGCCAGTGTCATTACGTTAGGAATGAGGCTTATGTGAATAACTGGTTGATGCTTGAGCAGAAAAGTTAATATTTATTCAGGGGAATGGTCTGTGTGGAGAACTATTGATGCAACTGGACACAAGTCTGTCATCAAAAGAGGTTTTTAGTATTTTGATGGTGGTAAATGTTTCCTGAGTGCTATGACTGAATTTGCTCTGCTTTTTCTTCTGAAATCAAGGATGAAAATCAGTATTATATAGCTGGATTTAGGAGTGGGATACTTATCAGTGTGATGAGAAGGGACATGACTGTGCCTTCCTAATTCACTACTGAACTTCTCCTTCCAGCATGTACAGAGAAACTTTTGCTCTCAATCACATTTGAGACACATTTCCTCTGATGGGGAGCAAGCCAGAAGGGCAGTGGCAGCTGGCAGAGAGAAAAATACCAATGCCACCTGAGAGGAGAAGGACTGCAGGACCCCTAAAGAAGACAAGGAGATCTGCTGAACCCTGTTCAGATCTGTATTTTCTCTGTGATTAAATAATTCATCAGGAGCACGAAGCCTTTAAGTGCAGAATTATGTGTCCATGTTTGCGCTCAAGGGTTTTTTTTATTGTACAAAGAGTTGCATCTGAAGAGCTATGCATATCTTATGATTTGTTTAGGGTTTGGCCTTTTTTTCCCTTTGATTAGTGTTAGTGGGTTTATTCCTTCAGGAAATTATGCTAATGTTATTCTGGATATAGGACAGTTTTGTCTCTAAAATGAAAGCACTGAACTGTGTGCTCGTGGTTACTGTCATTTATGTGTAGCAGTCAAAAACCTTATGTAAGTGGTAAAACTTTAAATATTTGTAAATGTCCTCCAGTTACTACACCATTCCAGTGATCCTCAGGTCTGTGTTCTAGTCCAAGTGAAAATGATCAGAAGTGTTTGATATTATTTCTCTTCTTTCTCTTGGATGCCCTTCAGGCAGTGTGAGAGGTGGCCAGGGAGACAGCAGTCCCAGATTGTCTTGTAGGGAAAGATGGACTTTTGTTAAATAAATGAATACAAGGAGAGAGAAACAAAATGGGAATTAAATGAGAGGAGAGGAGAGGAGAGGAGAGG
>VXBT01008393.1:1166335-1177933 GCA_013400235.1 Oriolus oriolus | reverse complement strand
AGGAGAGGAGAGGAGAGGAGAGGAACTGACTCTGGCAGGACTGATGAGATGTGTTCAGAAGCACAGAGTGGTGTGAATACACCGTATGGAATGAAGCCTGCCTGTATGAACATAACCTCTGGATATTGTTTCAGCAGATTTGAGCTGGCAGAGTGAATTTATATTGGATCAATGCTTGGTGTTATGTGGCCACAGCATTTCTGCTCCTGTGTTAGCAGCCCTGAAGCCAGATCTGCTGTACAGTCAAACCATGGCTTGAATTGGCATAGAAAGAAAAGCTATTTAAGGTCATGGTTGTGGCAGACTGCTGGCTCTGCCTCGAGCAGCTTGTGTAACTGCTCCACGAGCTCTGCTGGCTCTGAGCACTGTGGTGTCTGTCTGTCACAGTATTTATTGCTGAAAAGGGGAAAAGAGCTGGAGAAGCACAAAGGGAATATGTTTCCACAGGTCACCCTCGCTGTACCAAAGCGTCATCCAGCCAAAGCCTGTGGTGAGCTTGTGGTTCAAGCGGGTTCTGCTCTCCAAGGCCACATTTTGTAAAGCCAAGACCTCTCTTGCAGACACACATCACTCTTTAAAGAGAAAGCATTATTCATTAGAATCAAACTCTCTGCTGGTGAGATGGAGCTTTCCTGGGACTTAATTATATCAGGTTTAGAAGAACAGGCAGGGATGTCAGGCTTCCTCTCCCATGAGGTGAAGTTCCATTTCCATAATTTTAAACTCCCTTTAAGAATAAGAGCTGGGAGAAAGACTTTGGAATAATTCTTTCTCTGGTTGGGAATCAGAAATGAAGAGGTCCGAATACTTGTATGAATACAGATGTAAAATGGATCACAAATTTTATAAACTGCTCTACTGTCTAGTAAGGACAGAGGACAGCAGCTCTTCAGATTTTATCTAAATGCTTCAGAGCAGAAGTCTTTCCTTCTAGACAGAAACTATCGCTTTTGTGCAGAATGGAAAACTTTAGGGCATTGAGGAAGGATAATTACTCAAATATTTGAAGATAATTAATGAAATATTTAAGGTTAGGTTAATATATATGGACATGCTATCATAGGTATGATTTTGATAACATCTTTTCCATTCATAGATTTTGTTCCACTTAATAGCAGTGGCTTAATTTTGCCCCCTCTGTCTGGGCATTGCATCCACCAAAGATCCAAGGCTCAGACAGAGTTGCCCAACATCCTTTTCCCCCAACACAGCACATTAGGAGGCCCCTGCTTTGAAAAGTTGCTTGCATGTGTACAACTGTAGAATAGTTGCATATCTGGTGTAAAAAAATACCCTGAAGTATCTAAAAAGTAGAGATTCTTTATTATTATGGAAGAAAGATGACTAAAATGAACTTTCAGAAGTTTAGTGGGACCAGTCTAGCAGAAGTCTTCAAGCCATGCACAGTGTTCGAGTTCAGACCCTTCTACCACACAGAAGATGCATCTGGGAGGTGCTGGGAGCAGAAAGCAAAGGCTGGGACAGCACAGTAAGGCAGAACTGCCCCAGGTTCGTGCTGGAGCTGCAATTGAGGCTGGAGATCCTCTGACCAAACTGGATATATGTCACCTGCAGGAGGATCAAACACCAAGAGCCATTGTCTTACTTTGTTGGAAAGACCATATGCACTGTGAATTCTTCCAGGATGGCGTCAATCTCCTCATCTTACAGCCAACAATCAGCCAGTGTTATGCCATTTTAAAAAGCAGCAAGGTTTTAGGACTACAGAATACTAATTGAAGACTCATGAATTAAGCCTGTTTCCTTTAATGCCGGCAGGGGCACCTTTAGTATCTTCTCTGAATGTCCATTTTGAAATGAACTAACTTTAAAAAATCTACATACAAAAAATGTACAGCCCTCCCTTGTCAGTTTGTGGAATAAAATGACAGCAAAAGCCCAGCCATTTGATTTAAAATGCAAATAAGAAATGTGCTCTGCAGGACTTATGACCTCCTCTGTGCACACACAGGTGGAACTTAGATTTCTTCAAATTTTAAGTTGCCACTTAAAAAAGCTACTTTAATTTGTCTCTTGATGAAGTCTTTGTCACAATCTAAAGTCTTGATGGTTTTTTCCTTAAAGAGGAAGGGAAATGAAAACAAAAGTGCCACCAAACACATCTTATAATAACAAATTTCAATAATATCTCAAAATATACATGTATTTCACTCCTGCATTTACCACAGGAACAGCATTCTGAAATGAGAAAGAAACAATTGCTCTTATGTAGTGCAATGTTGTGCTTTGACAGGATCACATTTATGAGCACTTTTGCACTTTGGCTGTGGACACACACTCTGCCAGGTTGAGCCCTGCTGCTGGACAAGGATGCTCCCCTCAGCCTGCCCTCAGTTTCTTGATGCTGTGTTGCAGCTGGAGGCTGTTGCTCTGTACCTGTCAGCACAGGAATTCACTGGAACACTCCCCAGCTCGTTCAACCCGAATGGGAAGGGCCAGCTCAAAGAAATCCAGTGGCAGGTGTTTGTTCATAGAGGTCATTTTAACTCAATTGCTTAGGGAGCAATCAGAAAAGTAGTCTGGTTTTTGCTAACAGGTAGAAAAAAATGGGACAGGAGTCAGGGTGGTAACCTTACCACCAGCACAGCTGCTTGAAAACAAATGTTTGTCTGTCCTATGTGGGCAGATGGCAAGTCACATTACCTGACTGCAATATAAATTGGATGTGAAACTGTGCAAACAGGAGTAGGAGAAATGCTTGTTGTTATGGGCTAACTAATATAAATCATCCATGAGTATTCACTGAAGTATTTCCTTCTTGGAACCTTTAGAGATCTGTCTTTTTTAACAGAACATCTTTGATTAAGCAATCGATCAGGATAAAACAAGTTTCAGTGTTTTCAAACAGGTGTCATTTAGCACATCTTCCCACCTATTAACGGCAAATGCCTTCCTGATAAAGAGTACTCGTGATTAGATGTAGTGGAGAAACTTCCCATTGACCAAAACCCCCTTCAATGAAATTTCAGTGATGCTTGGGATCTCACCTGTTCGTGTGACACAATTCCGTAAGCAAAACCTGGAATTAAAGGATGGGCGTGATGTTACCTGGAAGAGAGACGGGGCTGGTTTCCAGAGCTACAGCTGTAAATGATTACTGTGCATGCCTTGTTATTTTCTGTGTGGAATCTCAGCACAACACAAACTGTTTAAGGGAAAGATTTTGGATCCTTTCTCCTTTTCTCTAGCAGAAGGGTCAGAAAGCCCCTAGGGCTGTGCTGTGGTATCACAGTACTTTGTGTTGTCCTTTTGTCATTGGTGCTTTGAAGGACTTAGGAACTATAACCCAACTTCAACCTCCCTTTGAAGTAAATAGTATTGAGGTATTTTAGTTATTGATGACCCTAAGCACCTCACTGACCCCTGCCAAAGCTTGCTCTGTGCCACTGCGCTGCACAAAAATTTTGATTTCCCTGAATGGAGAGGCAACTGGTAAATGGCAGCTGGGGAGAAGCCTCAGAGTGAGAACTGCTGCCAGAGGAGCCACACAGGGTGGTCTACAAAGTGCTGTCAGGGTTTCACCTCCTGATAATCCAGAAATACTTAAGGAGCTGGCATGGATCAATTCTGCCATCATTTGTCTACTTTTTTGAAGATGCAATTTCTGTTATCTCAAAGACACAGAAAATTCTCGGTTCCATTTTATCCCTCAGTTTGGAAAATCAAAAGATAAAGAAGATGTAGATCTGATACTTAAATAGGATCAGGTACTTCAAAGACAAAACTATTTTCCTCCTCAGATGTTCCAGAAATTTCTTCTCAAAAAACTCTCTTCTTTGTTCCTGTGTTTTAGAACACAGAAAATACGTGATGCTAAGGCTTTCCTGGCTTATTCACATAATTTTCATCTTGCCAGAAATCAAAGTACTACAGAGGAGGTGGAAGTTTAAAACTGTCTACTCTCCTACCATTAAAAGATGCCTTTTGTATTCAGTTTCAACAGCTTTAAATGTGAAAAACAAAAGAATCTATTGCTAAAAAAATACTCCCTATCAAATGTAATTATGAAAGAATTAAATATTCCAGAAGCTTTCTTTTTACCTGATGAGCATACGCATGATTTTGTGGTCATGTCCGCTTTTGATTCAGAAAACATCTACAACTGGATGTTTTCTACAGTTAAATTAAATCTGGTTTTCAGGGGTATAGGGTAGTGTTGTCACTCATCATATACTCATTTTCCTGTTTGTGTCCAGCCACTGCAAAAAGTTTGAGGGTATTGCCAAATTCTCTGGATGTTTCCACCATGCCGGTATCAGGTGCTGCCACCAGCTGCTCTCAGCCTTCCAGCGACTGCTCCAAGAACGGAGCAGCAAAGCCTTTCTCATGGGCACACTCAGAGCTTTCCAGCTGATTTTGGTGGGACTTGCACAGGCACATTCCGGTGGCACTGGGATGACATCTCAGAGATCCATATCTTCACTTTCTGCCTGAACTTGTCAAGGGCTGAGCACCTTCCTAGCAGTGCTCTGTGACAGGTTATAAATGAGACACGGAAAATGAGGGAAGGGTTTCCACTCAGTGGTTAACGTAGGCACTCCCTCCATCTGCAGAACACATCAGATGGGCAATCAGATTAAAGGAGGGAGGTGCTGCAGGTGCCAGGTGGGTTTAGACCGTGCTCCTTTTACCCTTGCACTGTTGATGTAGCAATGGCCAATATCTGCTGCCTCTGTGTTTATTTTTGTTGTTTGCAAAAGTTGTCCTCCTCTGTACGGCTGGGTGGTGAGGAAAGGTTTGGGAACCTTACCTCCTCCACAATCAACATCAAATCCAGCTGATGATGATTCACTTTGACAAATAGGTTGGAGGATTTCCCCAGCTGCTGGCTTTCCCTGGGAGATAACTCGGTAAAAAGTCCTGGAGGGATTTTTTAAGAGACTCTATCTTTTGGGAATTAGTATTGTTCACATCTGTTCTTTTTCTGCCTCTGGGGATGATCTGCATTACTGGGAATATAGTCAGAGGGGCAATTCAAGACATAATATATTTTTTTTTACTGTTCCTGCTTATTGCCCCTGGTTCTTGTTGGATATTGGGAGACTATGGGAAGTTGTTTGTTACTAAGGGATTTCTTCTGCATTCTGTGGGTTATGGCTTTATCTTTCTCTTGACTTGGCATTTCCTTTTAATCCTCTGTGGAATATTTTTTGGTTTTTCACTCTGGCCTGGATGCATTTTTGGCTACATTTTTTTCTTTTATGAGAACAGAAACCAATCGTGCTCCTCCACACCCACCTCGTGCTGGGTGAGATCACAGTTCCACAGATCCATATTAGGTGCAAGCGTTTTCCCAAAGATTACACAGCAGATAAATCTCTTCATTGCAGCACATGGTTTATTACTGAATATATTGTCTGCCTACACATGCAGGAACAGATAACCAGTGATTTATATTTTCATAATGACTGCTGCAGTGATTCATTTACTCCGTGGTATAGTGGTGTCAGGGCAAATCATTTATGTAAAAGGGGAGAGAGATCGAAGGATGAATGGCAATATAAAGTGGCACAGAAAGGAAAAGAGGGTAAAAAAAAGCCTGGACAAATTCAAATGCTTTCCATGACCTGAGAAAACTTGTAGAAAAGGAGTTTTTGTATTCCTGCTGCTTTTTTTCCAGGGATGGGGCATCCACAGCTTCTCTGTGCAGCCTGTGCCCGTGCCTCGCCTCCCCCACAGTAAAAAATTTCTTCCTAATATTGAACCTAAATTTCCCCCCTTTCATTTTGAACCCATTATTCCTTGCCCTGTCACTGCAGTTTCTGATAAAGAGATTAAACACTTGGTCAGTTTAGTCTTTTCATGTCTTACTTGGAGATAACCATGCAACTAGTTATGCTGAAATACCTCCAAAAATCTACCCCAGAAAGGCGCTCTTAACGTGTTTAAGACATTATGCAAAAGACCCAGATCACCATCACCTGTACCACAAAAATCTCTCTGAAGCTGGCAAGAACTGCCATAGCCAAATCTGTCAGAAATGCTGTTTACAAGACTGCCTAATTTGGTGCTGATCAGCTGTTGGCTGATAATTACATATCTGTGAATCTTCGTTCACAAATCTGTTCACACAAAGACAAGATGACACGAATTCTTGTGCAAGGGGAAGTCCTGCATGGGTTAAGGAGCCAGAAGACAGCGACTTACCCAAATGAAGAAAATGACATAACAAAAGCTCAAAATTTAAATCCTGTGGGTACTTGCTATGCACACTGAAGGATTAATTGAAAAACTCTTGGCAATAACCACATTTGTGAATACTAAATGTATTCGCCAGTACTTTGCAAATAAAAAATGAGGCTAAGGATATGAATAAATTGTTCAGGGTTTCTACTTTTAACTCTGGAATATTTGCTGACAGCATTGTTGAAATCAGAGAGGGAATTTATGTGGTAATATTGAATAGGTTAAAGAAGAGATAACATCAAGACACAGAATATTCAGAACCTTCTATCGTTAGGAGAAATAGTGGTTTTCTCCCCGTAACTTCTTTCATAGCTGCCTTTCAGCTGTGCCAAGCAATTCAGGTTTTTTTGTTGGTTACATATGAGCTGAGACTTGCTATATCCACTGATTTAGAAATATTTAGCATCAGAAAGCGCGTCACAGCTGAACTTAAGCAATTTTTATTTCAAACAAAACCACATCTTTTAGTTAATAAAAGGCTATCCATTAATAGCAAAACTTGGCAAGTGATTTCTGGTCAAAGTGAAATATTTCACTAAAACCTTTTCATTTTCTTGCATTTTCTCATTTCATGTGGCCATTAGAAACGTGTCTTGCCTACATCCTATTAAACTATTGCAAAGCATAATTGCCCTGCAGTTGCCCCATCTCCCATCACATTGACCAGAGCCAGTTAGATTTGTTTTGACTTGCAAAGCACCTTATCTGTTATTCGTCCCTCTTTAGTCACCTCAGTGAGGAGGTTGCTCTTTGCCTTTCAAATTGCTGGGCCTGTTTTCCGCCCACTGCCAAGGCGGTGGGGACAGGTTTTGTTCTGCCCTTGCTGGGCTGCACCGCAGCAGAGGCATTCCCGGTGGCAGCCTGGGGAAGGCTTTTCCTGGGAAGCTGGGCGAGTTCTGCACCACCGTCTCTCCCGGAGGAATTTCTTGCGGAAGGGATGTGTTCCACTCCGTCATCAAAGCTTTCCCTGACAGCCCCCGTACTCCCCGGGCTTGCATCAGAAATGCCTCGGGGCAGGGCTGTTCCAGCTCTCTAGCGTCCAGACAATCCAGCTCTTCCCTGAATCCCGCTCTTTTCAGGCTTTCCATAGCTGAGCTCTGGATCTTGTTGCCCGCTCAGAGGACAAACTAGACATAATTCACGAGTTCAGGCTACTGTGTATTAATGTAGGTGACTGTCAGCTGTTTCTGTTGCACCTGGCCAACCACTCTCATTTCCTGCACTAAAACCGGAGCGTTTTCCATATCTCTATCCCATCTGATGTGCTACAGGATACAGGTAAGAGATAGGAGAGGTTCCAGTGAAACAGCACAGGAGGTATCATTTGTCAGCTGGCAGAGCGGGAAGGCACAAGAAGGAAGATAGCAGTGGGAACAGCTGAGCAGTTATCTTCGGCCCTCCAGAGAAAAACCAAAAAACAAACCAACAAAAAAACAACAATCGCTCAGCCCAGACGAAAACGCTGGGAATAGTATGGATACTTTTAAAACCTGAATATTGTCTTCACAATCCCAAGTACACTTCCACTTGAGCGGCAAGAATTAAGCATGGTATTGTTTCTGCCAGAAAGTGGGTTAAATGTGGTGTAAATGGCTCACAGATAAGAGCAAATAAAGTCGAGGGCCTCCCGAGGAACAGCTGATGCATGGAATTGGAATCCCTTTAATCACCCTCGGCTCGAACTTCTCGCCGTGTCGCCTCCTTCAGTAATGGGAGAACAGGGAGGGGAAGGCGCAGGCAAATCTGATTCAGTGCTGAACCTCCGTGTGCAAGGAGAAATGAATTGGCGGAGCTGGGTAACGCTGTGAGAAAATCCAAATCCCAAAGCACGAAATGGGACCCCTCCAATATGCTGGCTTCTCGAACATTACCTCCTTCCCCCTCCAATCAGCAGCTGACGAGGACCAATAAATGCCAGCGTAACAGCTCTTTGGAGAGATGTATTGACATCATTTTGCCAGTGGGAACGAGATGGAATTGCAGCATATCTAGACTGTTTATTTTCCCTACTTTTAAATATTCATATGAATACTTCTGAAGTTTTCTTTTTGCCCATTGCCTTGAATGAAAAATAGGAAAAGGCATTTGGTGATAACATTTTTGCCAAGAAAAAAAAAATCATTTTAGCCAGGAAGCTGTTGTTTAGAAACTGCCTGGTGGAGGAGCAGAGCTGCCTGCGTAATGTAGACAATGGCCATCTCCATTCTAAAGGGTATTTTCACCTCTCTGAAACAGGCACTGTGCTACATGCAGGAAAATATCAGCTGCAAGCAAAACGAGGGAGATCTAAGTCAGAACAGTGCTATCCCCTTCACCTCCCCTGAAACAAAGAGAAGATGCCATTTGTAGGCACTGGGGATCTTCGGGTTTGTGTGTTTGCAATGATTTCTAACCCCAGCTTTCGCTACTCTGCCTTGTTTCATGGAATCCTTCTCCCTGCTCCTTCCTCTCCTTTGTGTGCCTCCAGTGCCTCCATTTGTACCCCGTTCATGTCCTTACAATTCACACATCTGGAGAGTTTCTCATGAGATTTTTCCATTCATTTAACCTCCCAATCTCTTCCCTTCTCCAGCCAGGTGAGCCACAATTCATATCCACACCTTTTTAGTGTGTTCCTGCTCAAGCCACCTACCTTCTTTCCTGTCCTTTGCCGTCCATGTCCCATCTGAAAGGAGCAGCAGAGCCAGCCTAAGTGTCTGAGTGATTTGCTTCACTTTTCTTCCTTAGAGACCCATACCCCTTTGCCCAATGTTTCCTCTGCAGAAGTCCTTATCTTTCTTTCCATTCCCCACCTGGGTGCAAAGTGTTGTGGCCTGATGCTCCCTTCTTCATTCTTTCTTAAAAAGCAGTGTCTCCTCTTCTTCTCTCCTGCCATATTGATGTTCTCTATCCCTGTCCTTTGATCTATCTTCTCCAGTTTAGCCTTTATTTGGCCTTTGGCTTGCCAAAATGTAAATCCTGGCTCTGGCCCTTCCCCTTGTGATCTTTCATGCTCCCCTTACGTAACTTCAGTGGAGAGCTCGAGCACCCTTCTGACCCTTAACTTGTGCTCAGCTGACTTCTGCTTGGGATTTGAATCTCTTTTCAAAGAAAGAATAAATCTCTTTTCAGAGAGAGGACTTCGCCCACTGCTATCTATTTCTGATCACACTGACCATAGCTTGTCCTTTTCTCTAACCATGTAAAATTCCTGCTGGATTCACATTGTTGCCTTAAGCTTAGTTCAGTTATTATGACTTTTACAGTCATGTCTCCAACCGGCCTGCTCTCATTTGGGGTTGTAAAGTCAAGTTTACATGCCAGCCACACTGTTGTGCCAGGTTTTGTTGTCCTCCTGACAGTTTGTTCCTCTATTGTCCAATTTCTCTGGAGGACTTCCCAGAAATTTCAGAGGTGGTTGAAATTCTCCTTTTCAGTGGGTGCCTGACAGAACAATGCTGAGGCTGCACTGTTTATTAGTGTTTCATTGCTATTTCCTGCTGGCCCATCTGTTTGCATCTGACCACTGTCACTCCTGCTGAGTTTCTCCTGGTAAAGAGCATCCCTGGAAATGTTCAAGGCCAGGTTGGATGTGGCTCTGAGCAACCTGGTCTAGTGGAAAGCGTCCCTACCCATGGCAGGGGGGTGGGAACCATATGATCTTGAAGGTCCATTCCAACCCAAGGGAAGGGACCTTCCAACATTTGTTGTCCCTTCCAACATTTTATGATTCTATGATTTTGAACATGTTTGAAACATCAGGAATTATCAACAGAAATTTCTTCTACCAGTGCTGCTAAAATCAGATTAAATTCAAGTATGACCAGGCAGAAGAAAAACTCATTTTAATTGGTTGCTTGAATTAAGAGCACTCTAAAGAGCTAAATATTAATCAACACTGTGGAGAAATGTGATAAGTTTTCCCTTTAGAGGTTGATATGACAAAATGCATAGTTGTTCTGTAAATTATTTGAAAAAGAATGCCACCACCCTGATTCTAAAAATGAAACTCTTAGTATTTTTTCTAGAGTGTTTATATACCTCAGATTTTTATTTTCTCTTAATCAGAAGTGTTTTCAGTCAGCTCTATATTGATTTAAAAATAGCTGAAAACAGAATTACGAAGAAATTCTGATTTTGTTCAGCTTTTGAAAGAAAACACTGACGATCTCATTACTTTAACACCCCCTCCTATCCCTCACTTCCTACTGCAGAGAGATCATGGCTTTAAATGTGGCATCAGCAGAAGGAATGGAAGGAGCCTTTAAAGGATGGAACTTTTCTAAATGGCTGCAGAGTAGAGAACACAATAGAGAGCAACAGAAAATATGGAAATGCCTCATTGTGTTTCTCTAATGCCTCCTTTTAGCTTCAAGGAACCCAAGCGGGTTTGGTAGCATTTGGAAGCCTTTTAACTGAGCCCCATCTGCCTGTGGATGCTACATGCCTCTCACGGGAAGCTGCTCTCAGAAGTATCCTTCTTCTTGAAGTTCTTGAAGCATCCCTCAGATTTCACTTCTGTGCAAGAGCCTCAAGTGGGAAAAAACCCTCCCAAAAATGCCATGGTGATGAATATTTCCTAAAGCACAATCAGTGAGCAGCACTGGGACTGGTTCTTCCGTTGTCTTCTTCACCTTGCAAGGGCTTAATCCCACCTTGTCCGAAGTTTCAGGGAGATTATGTAGCTTAATGATTATTTAGGCTGTGTTAAAGCATTTACAGAAAAAACCTAAAGTGCGATATGCACCCTCTTTCTTTGTTAATCCATATGGTTAGCTATGCTTGGTTTCCAAACCCGTGTTACTATCCAAGGAAATGTCTGGATAATCCATTTGGAATTGAATACTGGTGTGGGTTCCTTCAGTTTGCCAAGTGAATACATGCACTGGATTGCCTCTCCCTCCCTCCTGCTCAGAGGTGTCTTTGCCTACAGCTAAGAGTGAGCTCAGAAACCTGCCTGCTCATTTTCCTGTCCCCCTGCCGTGTTGTGGCAGTCGGAGCTGGGTGCTGTGAATGTCTGAAGGATGCTCAGGGCTCAGACACTCAGCTCTCTTTATCAGGTCTCCAGCTGTGCAGAGGAACAGGGGCTCAGCTCACCTGCCCAGCTCTGGCTTTGGCATTTGAAGGGAAACCTGGAACAGCCAAGTGAGCTCACAAAATGAGGTAGATGAGGGGACTTGGTGATCACTAGTCAGACTGGAGCTCACACTGTCAGTATCTGCAAGTAAAAGAGAGAGGAAAGGCTTGGAAAGATTCCATAAAGGCTTTCAGCTGCCTCAGCTCAGTGCTCCTCTGTGCATTAGCACTGGTTTTGAATTGAGGCTTTGGGCACCAACAGCTCAGTTGGCCTCGCCTCGCCTCGCCTCGCCTCGCCTCGCCTCGCCTCGCCTCGCCTCGCCTCCCCCTCCCCCT
>VXBT01008393.1:1128658-1166240 GCA_013400235.1 Oriolus oriolus | reverse complement strand
TCTCCCTCTCCCTCTCCCTGATTTGCCAGACACCCCATAGTCATCCATGAGTCTACTTAGACCTTGTGGTAAAGGGCCAATAATTCAGTATAGCCAACTTAAGAAACTAACCAAGGTGTATGAGGGATTGCTGTGGAGGAAAAAGTAAAATAAGAAAACCCATTTTTAATATATATCTTTCCTTTTTTCCTAGCTTGAGATAGCCTCTATCAATATCCTTCAAGGGAAAAGCTATCTGGCAGTTTCCACATCTGTCAGATGGGAGCTGATTCTCTGACAAGGTCTGTCTAAAGAATGGCTTTTCCCTAAAAGGATACTTACTGAGTTGGAGAAAGTCTCCTCTCCCGTACTCCTTTTCTCCCTCAGCTTCCTCCAGACTCAAATGCCCCCTTGAGGATTTATTGCAATTCATACACTTGATACTTAATGAAGATCTCAGGTTTTAATACTTTCCACAAATGGTCACTGATTTCAAAAGGTGTTCTGGAAATGCTCACATCCCTCAGGCATAGTGATAAAGGTTGCTACCTGGTCAGACAGTAGACAGTCCAAGGTCAGCTTTACCAAGGTCAAAGCAACACCTGGTGAAAGATCTGATACCTGACTGTAGCATAAAAGTATCCCCTATCCATTATGAATGAAGTTCTCCTTGCAAATAGAGAATATTTTAGATTTCCACGGCACTTTATGCACCTTTATAACATACATAATGGAAACACAGACCCACAGAAGAAAACTAGAAATGCAGCTTCTTGCTAAGCCATGGTGGAGACCAGACATGGCATTAAATATGTAAAACCTTGTGAAAGTCTGTCTGAGTCAAGCGACTTCTAAAACGGCTTCCTGGATAGAAGAGCACCAAGCTGAACTGCATTAACATATCCTGAGCATTTCCCACAAAGGCAACAACCTCAAACAATTAAAATTGATTTGAAATGGCAGAATTAGGAGACCTTTAAAAATAACAGTATTGTTTTAGTTATTTAGTAGCTCTTCAGAACAAGTGTAACTTTTTTAAAGGCCATCAGTAGTAACTGTGTTGCTTAGAAGTTGCCAGGATCATGAGATCAGTCATCAAAACCAGTCTGCAACCTCAGTGCTTCTTGATCCAGCTGGTTTTCCCCAGCAAACCCAGTTATTGCTGTGTTACAAACCCTATTTTTCATTGTTTGGTATGTGCACAGTTTTTTACTATTCACAAAATAGTTGATTTGATAAAGAACTTAAATCTCCTTTCATCACTTTGGGTGTCATTTTTTCAAATAATATGTGCGCCTATACTTTCTCATCACTTCTGGGCAAATGATTGGGGATGGAGTTTCTGGGATTAAGTTATGACTAAGAGACCACCTTTAAAGAAAAGCGTGGGAAAGGTTAAATGGATGGTGATATTAAATGATTGTGGAAAATATGGAAATCTGAAAATCTGTGCAAACAGCTAGAAGTGTCTTCTTGAAGAGACACCTTCCATCCCCCCTGACTTGGCCTGCAGAGGGTATTTCTTGCACTCTATACTCATGCTTTAGTTGGGTTTCATGTGCTGCACATTTAGGGTCAAAAACCTTTGAGTTGTCTCTGGGATGAGGAATGAAAAGGGAGACATACTCCAAATCCCCAAAATTAAACTGATGTAGACATATATTAAACCAAAATTACTGCTTCCCTGAGCAGCATGACAGAGATGAGAACCCAACCCTGTTGGGGTGCAACTTGCCAAAACCATGAAGAAATCAATAAGAAATCAGTAAGTGCACTGACCTAGAGTAATTAAAGGGGAAAAAAATATAAACATATAACCTGTCTAAGTCAGTTCTGTGAGATACTAGATGAGGAAAGATTTTCATACAATCATAGAACAGTTTGGGTTGGAAGGGACCTTAAAGATCATCTGGTTCCATCTGCCTGCCGTGGGCAGGGACATCTCCCACTAGACCAGATTGTTCAGAGCCTCACCCAGCCTGGCCTTGAACACTTCAGGGATGCTCTTTATCATGTGTTATACCTCTTCACATCACTTGTACTCATCCCTCCTCTTTGGTGCCAGAAGAAACAAATTAAAGTTAAAATAATATTGCAAGCATGACAGCAGGTTTTTTTCAGCTTGTTTGATAGACACAGAGGCAGTTTTTTTACTCCTTCCCAGGCAGTTTGTATAGTGAAGCAATATGAGAGGATTAAGCCTTTATTCACAACATGTGGACAACAGAATTCCAGCTACATTCCTACAGAACTGCATCATTCACTCATCAAAATCAGTGCTAGCAAGCAGGTTTCTACAGTGTAGAAATTAAGGAACAAATACATCAGTTGAGCTTTTGAGGCCTGATTAATGTATTATGTCACAAATAAATCTGTAAAAATAATCGACTTTCATGAACTGAACTGGGGAAGTAGAGTTTTAATTTACCCACAGGTTTTGTGCTTCAGCAAAAACAATGTTTATTTTATTCCAAGTCCAACCAGATATTTGCTTGTGAATCAGAAAAATCTGGTTTGTTTCCTTGCCCTACACTTTTTCACCCTTTAGAGTGTTATTTGAGGGTAAATTTCAAAATAAAATGTCATTGCAAAATGCTGGATCAGTATTAAAAAAGTATTTCAACATTTCCTATGAAAATAAAAAAAAAAATCACAATGATTTTAGCCAAAGCATTTGGAGAAATTTGACAACTCACATATGCATGTTTTGGGTCAAGAAGGTTGCACCATCCTGTTGTCCTAATAGGTTGATGGAAATGCGTGGTAATAAAATTTCCTTGTTTCATATTCTTTAGGCTTTGTTGTTTAATTATTGAGGTTGACTTTCAAAATCAGAGTGAGGTGGTTTGTGAATGAATGCCTTTCCGTACCAGATGAATTCCCAGTTTGTTCTTTGCCATCCTGTCTTCACCAAAACAATTGCTGCTTAAACATTTCAAGGGAGAAATAGATGTCCACCAGGACTGTGGGTAGGGCTACCTCTGCTAAACAAGCAGTGTGATTGCTGGGGAAAAAATAATACAGGCCCAGCTGATGACATTGTAGTTGATACAAATAAGTGTGTCCCTGCAACAGCCTCCCAGCTTTTTTGACATCATATCTACAAATCAGTCTAAGAATCAATTTGAACTTGACCTCATAGATGGACATGAAGATGGAGAGGATTGCTTGTTTTTCAGCTACTAACACAGAAGGACACAACTTCTGTAATAGTCAACTCAGTATTTTTATTTGATGTACAGCTTTTTCATATATTAAACTTCCAAAAGACTGCCTGGCAAGTGGTAAATGTGTTCATCCTGCACTTGAGACTAATAAAAAGAGATTTTCAGGCCTCTTAGTTTATTTCTATCACTAAACAAAAATCTTTTCATAAGGCAGTAAGTACATCAGCAGCCAGTTCTTTTCTAAGAATGCTAATTATATTCTCTCTGTATGAATTAATTATAATTCCTTTTGACTACAGTGATATTGTTTAGAGGAATTATCTCTCAGGTCAGATGAAAAGGTTTGACTTTGTGTGACACACTGGAGTGATTTGCTCTCCATTGTGGTATTTGCATTCCTTAGCAGGAACTTTGTGAAGAATTAAAAACCAAATTAAACTGAGAAAGGGGGCCCCTCCACTGATTTCTTCATTTAAAACATTATATAGAGAAGCTCCTCCATGGACTGTCGTGCACAGCCAGACAATGAAACAGACATTTTCTCCTTGACAGAGCACCTTTGGAGCAGCATCACAACACGCATCCCCAAGTGTACTTTGCTGTGATATGGTTACACCGGAGACAAGCGGAGATTAGGGCGCAGGTGGAAGTTATCAGTAGCTTCACACCTGCTTAGCCTGGTTCTGAAATTCCCTCTGATGTGTGAGAGTCTGAAACACAGCCTTCCTATGCAGAGGTATTTATGGAAACTCTATAATCTGCAGGAAAAAGCGTGGGGTGCAAACCTCTACTGAGTTCTTCGCTGCTACCTCTGGTGAGAGATTTTTGGGCACTAAGACATAAGGTTTCATATAGTCTCCAGTTTTGCAGAAAGCAGCAGAATCTCCTAGGTTACACCTCCCTTGCTCCCGAGCTTCCCAGGACATGGTGCACTTTGAAGCTGGAGAAGCATCTTAAATCCTTTTCCTGTGGGCTGGATCGAAGATTTAGGCTGCCCGTAAATGCTCTGTGGCTTTATGGCGTGTGACTTCAGAGCCTTGTAGAAAGGGCCTGAGCCGCCTGGTATGAGTGATGTTGGTCGTGTGGCGTCATGGAAAAGCAGGTGGGATACATAGAGGAAACTGGGATGGACAAAGAGGCCCAGCTCCTAAATTATTCTATGATTCATAGCAAGTTCATCCACAAGAGCTTCTTAAGGCTTTCAGGAAAACTCTGACTACCAGGGAGGTCAAAAGAGAGGCTCTGGCAGGACATTCATATGACAGTTTAGTAAATTTAGCCTCAAAACTACTTTTTCTTACATGTCTTACTACCGCTTACCTGGCAGCTCACGTGGAGGGCAATAAACACTTCAGTCTTGGTTACTTCTTTGTCCTCCCACCATTGTTTCAGAAATTATTAAACAGAAGCTAAACTGCTAATAAAACACAAGATCTGTTAGTGAGAATCTGCATTAAGCCAACACAGTCTGTGAATTGGATGTTTTTAGGACACAGCATCCCACTGGTTCTCGTGGCACTGGCTCTGGCCACCAAACTCCCATCTCCACTGCCTCCCCCACTCCTCCTCCACAGGCTGCTTTCAACAGCTTAGTCACTGACAAGCTGGCAAGAAGTGCAAGACTCATGATGAAGCTACAGGGATGTGAAGTAAGTAGTTTTTCTGCACATACCCCAAGTTTAGAAGTCCTGAGAAGGCCTCAGGATAACAATGAACTCATCAACTTCAAACCAAAATGCAAAGCTCATTTGATCTGATTCAACTTTCCCTGTGAAAAAGTATTCAAAGTAAAATTAGATGGAAGATAGGAGGGAAAATTGAGACCAAAAATGCTAGCAGAAAATAATTGCTTTTCAAGTTGTAAGGTACGAAGTGTGAACTGGGAAATGTGGTTGTGTGCATCTCTGCCAGGAGAAAAGAGTAGGGAAACAAAGCCCTAAAGCTTTGAGCACGGTGACTCTGGCTGGGAGATACTGCACATAAAATGCAGCCGGGCATGACTGCAGTACTCAGAGGAATCAGCTGTTTTGCTCTCCTTCAGCTATGACATTGCTCAAATCAAAGAAATAAGAGGAAGAAGAAATCCACTCCCGTGGCATCCTCTCACTCTCAGATGTAGGAAGTGATGTGCCTGGGGCAGAGATAAAGGCTGCAGTGTCTCCTTTCAGGTACAGCATCTCCGCGAATGGCAGCACAACACTTCCTCAGCAACACTCAGCGATATTTGATGTGTGCATTTCCCTTCTCCAGCGGGAGATGGACGTGGAGGAGAGTGGTCCATGACACAGCAGTTATTGTGCTCTTCCTCTTTGCTGAGCAGCGAGCTGGGTGTTGGTCCCGACCGAAAGAAGAAGGGTGAGAGCGCTCATTGTGCCCCTGCAACCATCCTCAGTCACACTCTGCAGAGCTGCCAGTCCTCCAAAGGAAGGAGACTGTGCTCATTAAACTCATATTCTGGCCCCCTCTTCTTTATTTTTTGCTATATTAAAAGAAGTCTCTGTTCTCCTCAGTCTGAAACCTCAGCGTCCTTTGTTTTGATGATTTCCAGTTTCAATAGTTCAATTTTAGTTTCACCTTCTAATTTGTATTCCTGGTATCAGCTGCTAAAGGAGCAAGTCAAATGATTTGAATTCACACTGATTTAATATTACTAATTGTGCAGCTAAATGCTTTCCAACCTTGCTGGTTTTTTTCAAGAGACATCAAAACCTTTGATAGGTTTAAGATCCTCCATACTTGAAGGAAAGAGCAAATAAGGCAATAAACCGGAGTGGAACAAATTATCAATTACAATCAGTTACCTGTGTTATCTAACACTGTGCCTGCCACAAAGAAGAAAATCCGCCTTTTCATTCTGTGTAGGTGGCTACACATGTATTGCAACAGAAGTATTCATGCTGCTGTCTCCACCGGCTTGAAGAAGGACGAGGAGCAGCACTGCACTGAACAGAGTCAAAGGCAAAACCTGGGGCAGAGGGGAAAGCCCTTGTTCCCATAGTTACAAGATACACACCTCCAAACATACACACCTCCGAAGGCTGAATTAGAAAAGTGCTTTTAACTCAACACATCCTATTCAGTTTCAGCAATTTTTCCCTGAATGTTACACTGCTGTGTGGGTTGTGTTGACAGCCGCTGGAGCTCTGCAGTCCTCACGTCCAACAGCTGCCACAAAGAAGCCAAGGACACACTTTGGAGTTCAACCACTAATAAACAGCTTATCATCAGAACCAAATCTCTCTCTTGTGGGGGGGCTGACCACCCTGCAACCTTACGAGAATTTAAGAGCTCAAAAGAGAAGGCATCTTAAAATAAGGGGGGTGTGGAGGTGGAGAGAAGATAGCATTACTCTGTATCTCCTGTTTGTACAATTTTGACTGCATGTATGAGGGGTGAAAATGTTTGAGATTAATTGTTATTATTTCTATTACTATATAATAATTATTATTGCGAATAAATAATAATAATAAAAAAATAAATAATACCATGGATGTACTGTGCACAGGTTTAGTACCACCACAGCTTTTTCCTCTTTCTGTAATAAAGCAAGCTATGCTCATATAAGCACTGATATAACTGTATTTACTCTGTGCATTGGTATGTGTGTGGGGGGTTAGTACTTCTGTAATTATATTACTGTGTGTAGCAGTCTGCATAAAGATAAGTTCTTAAAATTATTTTCAGGAGTCACATTTTCCCCTTGAAGCCTCCTGCCTTTGTCTGCTGTTATATAACCACATTTTGCCTTGCTTTGAAATATTTTCCCTTCTCTGTTGCTATTGGAAATACCCACGCAAACCAAGAGGAGAAACGGGCTATAAAGGGAACAAACAAAACTGAGTATTGACTTAAATTTGTTTTGGTCTGGCTCCAAATGTTGCTAAACACACAAGATAAATACATAGAGAGTGGAGAAAAACTGTCCCCCTCTCTCACTTGCTTATGATGCCACTTGTAAATACCATGAATAAAAAAATAAAAGGCTAGCAAGGATACACATAATATTAAAACATGTAAACTCCTTATGGGTAAGACATGGATTCTCAAAAATTTTTATTATAAACATCCTCGAGGACCCAATGGGAGTCAAAAGTACATGTAGGTAAAGAGAAGACAATGCTGTCTTCACTATATTTATCTCAAAGATATTCTCTATTTTTCTAATCTATTTTTCCTTTTTACTGTTGACAGTCTTATAATTTTCATGTCTTTCAGGCCTACAATTTTACAATCATGCTTTATTGATAAACTGAAGCTTGGTTTACAGTACTTTCTAGAGGCTCAGCTAAAAATCAGACTCTTATAAAAACCTGCGTCCACACATGCATATGCACATGTATGAAGGCTATCACCCAGCAAATTTACAGCTGGGTACTTAAAACCAAGACAAGCATTAGAAATGAAATACGACCAGCACTTCATAAACAGAGCACTGGGAGAGAGAAATTGTGTCACATCCAAAATGATGAGATCCTCCTCCCTCATCTTGGGCTGTGCCTCCTTGGCATTACAGCTACATGAAAGCTTTCCAGTTTTCTTTTAGAGTAATTTATTTTATGGTATTTTAGGCATCCCAGCTTTAAATTCCACCCCAAACTCTCATCTAAGCCTTCGTTGCCTTAGTCCTCGAGTAACGCAGATCTCCTTGGCTGTGCCTCTGCTTGCCCCAAGTTATCCTGCTCCTCCCTGCCCACAGGAGCCCCAAACCAGTGGTGGCAGCATAAAGTCACCACCTTTATCATCAACACTCTTTAAATTGAAGTGTCCTCTAATCCCCAGTGTCACCACATTGTGTCCTGCCCCTTCTGCCTGGCTAGAGGAGACTTCCTGGGTGCTTCTTTCATCCAGGGCTGACTGTGGTGCACATAAATCAGGTGTTGCTGGCTGTGAAGAGGTTTAAGAGAGAAAGAGGCAAATCCTGGTGCCAGCATTGCTGCCAGACTTCACAATTACTGGTGAAAAGGGGCTGCAAGGAGTAAATGACATTTATGGCAATCTCATACAACCCTTTATGCTGTCTTCAACCTTGACTTTATGGGTGGATTGACTGAGAAAAACTGAATCACAAGGTCATTTCCTCCTTCATGAGCCTTCTCAAGAACCATTTCTAAGGGGGTACCTGGAGGAAATTAGCCATTATATGGTGGAAAGGGCAAAAGGGTCACTAGCCCAGCTTAGTCTGAAGGGACAATTTCCATGAACTCTCTCTATCTTGTCTGTAAACTGAGTGATCTCAAGGCAGGGTGTGTCCACAGGTCTGTTGGGGAACACTCCCTGGGACTGCTACTGGAACACTATCATTACAAAAAAACCCCACAGCAGCAATATTTGGGCCTTCATTAAAAAAATCCATATGAATGATATTTGTCAAATAGGCAATTGATACCATCCTGTGCCATGAGGGTTTCATAAAGGAGCCTAAAAATGCCCCAGATTGCCTGAATGCATTGGCGAGCTTGGACTCCAATCTACATTTTTGCACTTAATGTGCATTCTAGAAATATTTCCCTACTACGTTTAATGAATCTGGGAGCAAATTAATTTAGAAAAATAAATTCAAATAGACTTTTCTGAATCAATATTGCAGCATTTCACATTCTTGATAACTTGAATCATAGTGCTGAAGCAATATTCAGCTGCTGTAAATTGCCACAGCTCCACTGAAGCCAATAAAGTTACAGTAATTTATTTCATCTGAGGATGTGATTTTTTACAGAATAGTCCAGACCTTACTTAATTGTGGGGTTTGTTCATTTATTTGTTTTAATAAATGGAGAAAAAAGGGCAGACTCCTGCATTTGCAGGCAGAATGAAGTGATTACTTCTGCAAGTAAAATGGGGGTACCAGTAGCAGAACTAGATTGTCAGCAACTAGTATTTTGTAAGGAAAAGAGCTCAACCCAAGAACAGAAACAGGGAAGCTGTGCATCTTCTTTTCTCTTTCTTTCTTCCTATAAGAGAAAAATCTGAGTTATGGAAACACACTGGAGACATATCAAGATTTTGTATGATGTAATTTCATTAAAGTGCACTAAAACTGCAAAATACGTGCGTGTCCCAGTGAGGTTTTCTGGTGGCCCCTAGAACCTGGATTTAATGCTGGTTAGAAAGAGAATTTCAGAGAATGGACATATACACAAGGATTTTTCTTACTGCACAAACTGGCAACTTGGGAACTGCTCATTGAGGAGTTTCCTGATCTGGGTTGGATGTTTCTAGTCCAGAGGTGTGAGTAGCCCTGCATTCAGTGAGTCCCACTGACTCTTGGCACCAAATTTATTCTGTAGCTTCCACAGGATCCTGTGAGAATTAATTCCCTGGCCTTGTGTGAAAAGATCTTTTTTTCTCTCTGCTCTCAAACTGGTGGTTGATAATTTCATTATCAGTCTACCTGCTGTTGTATTGTGAGAAACAGTGAATAAATCACTTCCCATTCTTCATATCTACCTCAGCCATGTTCCATCTCTGTCCTCTATTATCTAGTCCATTATTATGTATTATCTGTCACCTAGTCTATCCACTCTCCTTGTCACAAAACTGTGGAGTAAATTTGGTCTTCCCATCTCTGTCTTAGTTCCAGTACACCCCTTTGAGACAGGGTGAAATGAATAATAAGTACATAATGTACAGCAATAATATACAGTAGCATAACACTTTTTGATTTTTCTTCTCTTTGCCTCTCCTAATAATTCTTAATATTCTTTGTTTCCAAGTTCCTGAGCATTGATGTGTCAGGTATTCAAAGTGTTCAGTGAATCCTGAAGGACTCCAAGTATTCTTCTTAAATGACAAGAAGTAAATTACCACCTAAGTGACCGTGTGCATGCAGTTACTGACATCTATGCACACGTGTGTCTGCACTGCCTGCTGCTGCATCAGCCTTCATCACACTGCAGCTACTAATATGGAATTAAATACAAACACTCATGATCTCCTGAAATACTTCACAATCTACAGCTTTAGATTAGCCTTTTACAAATAATTTTGTAGAAACCAGTGTTATCACTGCCCTTCTTCTCTGCTTCCTGCAATGCTTATGAATATGTTGAGGAGCCCTGGGCCCAGGTCCAATCCATTAGTAGCACCATAAGTGACAGCATTATACTGTGAAGAATCTAATTATTCTTGTCTTTTCTTCCTCCTTTTTTTTTTTCTATTTTTAAGCATCTACTAATTGATCATTGTCATTTATGCTGTGAATATTTAGTTTTTTTAAGGGCTGTTAACTCACGGCAGTGGCAATGACTCATTGCCATTTTTTGGGCAATACAAAAAGACTGTATTAGCTCTAATGTTCTTTTGCTCCTCACCTCTTCTAAGAACTGTGTGATACATGAGGCTGTGTGATACATGATTGCCTGTTGCAAAAGCCATGCTGTCTTTTCCTTGGTATTCCTCACACATCTTTTTTTTTGGTTTTTTTTTGTTTTTTAAACTACTATAGTTTCTAATCTTTGCAGTCCAGAAACTTTATTGGTCACTGGTCCCCATGATAACTCTTCAAAAAATTTTTGCTACCACTTCATCAGGTTGCTTTAAAACCTCATTTCAGGACACTGTAATTTGAAGCAGTGCCCTCCTTTCCTCTTCCAGGGCCTCCATGCAGAAAGTAGTGAGTAAAGTTGATTGTAAGCATGTATGTAAAAGATCCTCCCTTTTCTGGGACCTCAAGTTTTTGACCATATCTTTCTTCCTTTAAAGATGTTTTTCTCCTTGTGATGCAGTTCTCTGGGGGGGAAAAAAGGGGGCCTTTTCCAAATTGATTGTTTATTTCCTACCTTCTCACTTGTCATTCCATCTCCTGCGCTGTGTATAGAGCACTAATGTCCTCTGGTAATGACAGCACTGCCATGCACTGCTGCCTTCAGCCTTTATTGAAGCTGCATCAATTTTATACCTTGCCCTGACTTGCCCTGACAGTTACCTTCAGATTTTTCTATTGTGCTTCATATCGTGAATATTTACCCATTAGTTCCAAATTATTTTCAGTGTGGAAACAGATATTCCTGATTTTGCCTCATTTCCCCCCCTCTCTCTCACACACACGAGCATGCACACAGCCCTGACTCCTTAATGGTGGATAAAATCACTGTTTTCCCTACGAGAGCAAAGAAATAGGGAGATGTCTTGAGCTGGAAGAAATTGATTTCTTCAAGGACTACCTTGGAAGATACATGGTTTATTTTGCACAACAAGTGGGAGTGTAGTCATCTGACTTGCTGGTGACACATCCCAGGCACTGACGGGGCACTCAGAATATTTCGCAGGCAGAACTTTTAAACTTTTTTTAATCCATTTTAAACTGGATTAGTTCCACAGTACAGAGTGCAAAATCATATATGGACATGTGAGTTATAAGAACACTTGCTGCCATTAGGTGCCTGCTATTAAAGGCCTTTCTGCTGGAATGGCAGAGCAAAGACAAGATAAAGACACGTAACCTTGCATAGGGGCTGTCAACATGACAGAAAACTCAAAGACCCTGGAAACCCAAGATGGATTAGGTGAGTGATTTCCTGCAGAGAGAGGGGTGTACACATCCACGCTGGCAGGCACCGCATAATTTGGTCACCCGGGATCAAAACCGATTGCTTTAAAGTGGAATGCATGATTGACAAGGGCTATTAAGATGGTTAGAAAAATGGAGAGCATAATATATGAAGGGATACTAGAAGAGCCTGGCTTGATTAATTTACTGGAATGGGGGTGACAGGATGCATGGTTTCTGTTGATAGACACCTCAGTGGGGTGAATGCTAAACAGGCAGAAAAGAATTGTGGCCAGGGAGAGAAGCTGGCAGGAGAACAAACAAGGCACCTGACTTGTGGGAGAAATGAAGCCTGAATCTCTGGGAAAGGCCCTGAGCTGATGGGCAGGGGAGCTTTTGGAGGCTTGGAGCACCCTGGCAAAGAAATAAACCCTTTCTGAGAGGATGAACAGTGTCCTCACCACCTGCAGGTGAAGACTCAGAGTTCCTCCTGCTTTTCCTACCAGCTCACTGTGCATCCTGAGACATAACTTGCTGTTCACTGGGCTCTGGTCTCCACACTGGTAAAATCTAGGTAATTCTGCTGATGGCTTCTGAAAAGAAGGTTGAGACCTGCCAGCAGTGAGGGCTAAGCAGCATAAAGGTGTTGTTATTCTCATTTCCAGCTACTTCAAAGGAAAGGAGAATCTGCCTTTGCAGCCATGAGGTGTGCGAGGGGGTGACAACAAGGGCTGAGAGAACAATGGCTGCGTTACCTGCACAGCTGCAGGCACAACCCCGAGTGTTTTATACAGAGAATATAAGTTAAAGAATCTTTATTTACTTTTTAATAATTCACCTCTGCAGGTATCACCAATGATGCTTTGAAATTAATAAATTTCCTGACAGCAGGGACTGTAACTCTCTGCATCTTTTTTCCCCAACATTTCCTTTTGATCATTGCCTTTTCCACAATAAGCATCTATACTGAAAGTAGCTGCCTCTTGCTCATAGATGAATAGCTGCCTTCATGGTCTGTGCCACATTTATTTTAACTTGGTCAGACTGGCTAAAATTAGATGACTGCTACTGAAATCTAAAATTCAAAGAAGGTCAAAGTTAGCCAGATTAGTGTGTTGTCAGCTGTATTTTAAAATCTTAAAAGATAAAAGAAAGTCCTAAAACGTTGGTGTAGTCCCCACGAACTAGGGAACATTAATCATGTATGAGGGGAAAAAATGCAGCTGATCCCACAAATATTTCCAAAGATAAATTTATGGAACCACTGCTCACCCACAGATGCATTCCTTCATCTGTGTTGTCAACAGTACCTATTTTAATTGGGATCCTTTTGGTGTCTCTGCTCTTTGGCCATACCTCCATCCCCTGCAGGCTTTCTAACTCCGAGAAGCACCAACAGACTGGCATTGAAATTGTTAGCTGGGATTTCACCTGGGGCACGAGGCTGCCAGGCTGGGGTCGATGTGGTTTGTTGAAAGCATTTTCAGCTCCAGTTTGACTGATGTGGGAAATTCTTGACTACATACTGGAACTTTTATAGCACTGGGAGTACTGGGAGATCTTGTTTTTCTTGGTGAAAAATGTTTCCTTCTTGCTCTGTCACGAGATGTTTAAACAAATAATACTAATGTCATTTTGTAGCAATATTTCTTCTGTGTAGACTCAGAAATGCATGTGCAGCACTGTGTTTAGTCACTCTTTTCCATACAAGGGTGGGTTACCTCAGTTTTCTGATAGAAAGAAATTATTGCATGTCGCAGAAAAAACTCTCAGTTTAAGGGCAGATGTCTCCAGGTGCAACAGGACAAGATTCTCCCTTATTTGCACTGTTAAATTTCTCAGGCTATTCAGATGCACGCCTGACTGCACTGACGAATCCTAATAAAATGAGATTGCCAAACAGAAAAAGGAAAAAAAATTAAACAAGATAAAAGGGCTTTAAGCTCAAAAGTTCATTGAGACTGTTTGAAGTACTAAAAGGATGATTGTTTGACAATGCCAAGTGTGGTCTTTAGCTTTTTGTCTAGAGGAAGCTCCTCCTGGTTAAGTACAAGCATCCATCTCTATCAGGAAACTCACTGATCCAAGGCAGCACAAAATTTTTGCCTTCAACATGACTTTCATGGTTTCCCTCCCAGTTTGCTTCATCTTAAGGTACTTTCTCCCTGGTGCCTTCAGTCCGAAATATGCCAGTGGTACTTCAGTGGTACCCCTTGTTTGCTCAGAACAGCTGTACAAATAACAAGACATTTCTATTTTGAGCTTAAAGTTGAAGGCAGCACTGTGCACACATGGATATTCAAAAACCTAAATGTGGGCTCATTGTAACAATGACAAATCAGGGATATCATCAGTTCTTTTGCAAACACTGAAACTGGAGTTTGTCTTATGCTGCTTCATGTGACTTAAGCTTTTAGGGTAAGTCACTGATGTCCCCTCCACAGCCAAGGGAGTGGGAAATACACTTCTGGAGGAAAAGCCCATCCAGTTTATGTTGTCTGTGCCCACAGTGAGCAAAATTTAAAAAGCTTTTATTAGTGACTGAGCCTTTAGACAATCCCACCTTCACTGCCACTTTTTTTTTAACTGGGCAATTGGCATCCATGCTTTGCAAGTTTTTACCTTGGGGAAGGTATTTTTATTATGGCTCACCCAAAAAAAAGAACCTGTTTGAAGTAAAAAAAGTTTGTTTTGTCAGACCTTGTCACACACGTTGCCTCTTTGCCAAACCAAACACCAGTGCTCACCAGTTACTCCTGGTTTCATGCAATAAGATAATTCTGACACACTGAACAGCAAAGCGAAGCATTCCCATCACTGGTGGGTGTTAGACAGAACCTGGTGGCTGACTTAACTGCAGTTCCTTCCAGCCCCTTTCCTATACATCTCTGGAATCACTAAAACACCAAAACCATAAATAATCTGAAATGACTGAGAGATGGGGAAGAGGGTTACAGTGAGCAAACAGTGAGCGTTCAGTGAAAAAAGAAGAAAAATAGAAACCCATGCATTTTTTAACGTTCCAGCCACATGCCAGTTCCCCAGTCCTCCTGAAAGGCTTATTTCAAGATGTTAGTACTGCCTTACTTGACAGCCTGCTGCTTCCAAACTCAGAATTCCTGGTGAGCTGCAGTCTGCAGCTAAGATTTGAGCATTCAGAAAGGACTGTAACTGAATTTCAATGCATGTAACTCTTAAATTACACAGTGCTGTAAAGTATTGATGTTTATACTTGATAGCTTTAATATTACTATTTATGTCTCAATAAATTATACTTGAGGAAGTAAAAAATGGAAAAGCCAGACTGCATTAATATCTACACTAAACATAAATCTCAAAATATAATTGATACGGATATTAGCAGTGCAATTTCAATAATATTAAACACGCCTATGGCTTGTGATAGGATCTTCTAAATGCAGTGTACAAGGGATAAAGTGAATCAGGTAAGAAATATTTTTTGCAGAAGAGCTGGTTTGAATGGAAGATTAAACCCCAGGTATTGGATACCAGACACTGATCTGAAGTAGGAAACTTAAGACTTTTGATAAACCAAAGCAAGCTAAAAATAAATTGTTTTTAATATGACACTAAAATGTGCCTCAAATTTGAGGTCTTCAAATTAATCACATAATCATTGTGGGGTTTGCAGTGGAGCATACTTACATTATTTTCTCCGGAGGGAAGACGACTTTTTACTTGCCAGTCATGGTCCACAAAAATTGGAGATGGAAAACATCTCCTTAAAGTAAAAGTATTTCTATTAAATGTTTAAAAATAAGCACCTTATAGCAGGAGTTATCTGGCAAGCCAACTGCAGGCTTGTTGATGCCTCAGATTTTATTTCTGAAACAGCAGGGCACTGCATATCACCCTGAACAGGGCTGTGTTTCTACAACAGTAAATCAGTATTCAGCTCCTCTTCACAATCTGACTTACGAGACTGTTCTTCACATTATTTGTGCTTATTATGGGCTAGGGGAAGCTGAGAAACTCACAAAACGAGCTTATCTTTTGTGTTAGGGTGAGAAGTGCTTTAAATTGTTTCAACCATGAACTCCATAGATAGTGTAGCTACCCATATGTGAAATTACATTCCATAAAATGGCAATTTCACTCAAATCCATTAGTGAATTTTCTAGCCTCCATGGGTTCCAGCATGGTTTTAATTTGGGTAGGGCACCTGCAGAGAAGAAGAGGACTGTTATTTGAAAAACATCATTGTATAGGGACAGACCTTCCTGCTCTGTGGAGGTGTCTGAGGAAACCTCTGGAAAAGTTGTCAGGACTGACCCTTCTCACTTCTTGGTGAACTCTCATGTATGAGGGAATGGGGTGGTGGAGCATGAGGTGGGGGTCTTGCTTCTTTGGGTGCAGGAAAAATAAGACCAGGAATTTCACACAAATTAATTTCACTGCTAGATTCAGCCTACAGATTGCTTTAAAACTTTCATTGGTTTACCACAGTAATATGATAGTGTCAACAAATTTAATTGCTATTTCTCTAGGTTGTTTAAAGATGTTTGAAAGTCTGAGTTGCCTTTGTGGCCTTCGGTGAATGCCATGCAGCAAAACTTTGGAAGAAAAATATTAAAATCCTGAAATAACTGATTGTAGAAATAAAGACAATAAAGCTTCTTTTTTAATTCCATTTTCTCAGCTCTTGACATGATTACAGCATCTTCAGCATGTAGAAAATATTCAAGTATCTTCTGAAAGGAAGCTGCATCATGGTAAAATTTCACTAGTCAAGCCGGGCTTTCACTGTACATGAGGATTACATGGCGTAACAAAGCATGTATGGATACATCCAGAAAACATAGTGGGAGCCTGAAGGAAGTGGTATTGGTGGGGCTTGATGCTAGCTGGAGTCCAGACAAAATTTATAACTTGGTTCATGAAATAGAAGTCCGGCACCATAAGTGGAAAAGAATGTTTTGGGCTCGATAAGGTAAGCACGCGTTTTTGTGTGGATGGCATGCTCATCCATTACATGTAAATTGAACCACTAATATTTTCCATGTGACTTTATATTCCAGGAAACTTGTTCAGGATGATTCATTCCATTTACTAGTGTAGTTTTATGCTGGCATTACATAATACCAGGGTGCTACTGCACAAGTTAGCAGCTGACTTCTGAGCAGAGTTTAATAATGATTGCATGTGCAAAGAGCCGCTCTAGAGCCGGCCAAAACAAACTGGAAGCAACTCGTTGTCTCAGAATTAGAGTTAAATCCCTAACTGATTTGGGTCTGCATTGCCTGAAGGCACTTGACCTTTTTCTATCAAACACTCACAATTGAGATTAGCAGCATGACATGGCTTTTTTGATGTAAAAGATAGACGTCAGTAAGGGGTTTTCTAAGAAATGTTTCTTATTCTGGACTGTTTTTCCTGCTGCCATGAATATCAGAGCTAATTTCTCCATAAATGCTGTAAATGTTTTTTTTCCAGAATTCAGAAATTTGAGAAGAATCTGGAGCAATGTTGAGATGGGCTTGTTTGCAAGCTGTAATGAAGTAATGGTGTCAGCCCAAGATGTGATGCTGCAGGCTGGCACTGACCTCATGAGAGATTCATCTCCTTTAACTGCAGATGTATCCAAGTATAACGTTTCACCCAGACTGGTTTCTTTTGAGTGAACCTGTGTCTATGGTAGCTGGGAAAAAAATTCCCTGAATGAGGACACCTAGCTCACACTTGATGTCTTGCATAAATTTTGACTATCTTTAAATTTATATCTTGGAGATGTTAATTATTGGAAATATTTGCACCATGTAATTTCCTGCTCTTCTACTGATAATTGAAATACAATAATTAGCAATTTGCCATGTATAACGGAAAAATACGACGTCCCTCATAAAAACCGAATTTTGGGTTTTATATCCAGCTCTCCTTTTTGTCTTGTTTTTCAGTATCTTAAAGGAGAGAAGGAAAACATGATAGACAGAAATACTCCAGATCTCAGACCACCATCTGCACCCTTAACTCACTGTTTTTTTTTTTCCTTTTCCCTTTTCTTGCCTTCTGTTACCATTACTCACCAGATCTGGGATCTTATTATCCCCTTCCCCTCCTAGCCAGACTCTGAGCAGGAGCACAGAGCATGGATCAGTGTCGGAATATCTCCTCACAGCTCAGCAGCCTTGCTGGCTCCCATGCATGGAGAAGTTTGGATTTCCCAGCAGTTTAGTGCTGTGATTTTTCACATTTGTCTTCCAGGCAGTTCCTCATCTCAGGCCTAATGTGCCCAGCCAGGCGTGGAGCTGAGGACAGGCACACCGGGAGAGGAGCAGGGAGCCTGTTGCCTGTGAAAGAAAGCCTTTGAGGCTTTGTTCTCCAGGGCTCTGGGAGCTGAGGAGATGCTCCAAAAATCCAACACAAACAGGTCCAAGGGTGCTGCCCTGTCCCTATACCCAGCTCCCTGAGGCTGGTGCGCAGTACTGTGACTTCTGGATACTGGAAAAAAACCCACCAACACAGAAATTGCTTGATAACAAGCAAAAACTCACAGGAATGAAATAAAAAGAGAAATAAAAAGCTCAAGACATTTTTGTCACACGCATCTAGCTTGCTTCCTAATTCCTGCCAGTCTATTTTTTCCTTCCACAAAGTCATAGTTTCTGGCATACTCCGCAGTCTGATGGTGCTACAATGACTTTTTTTTAAGGACATCTCCCTTTGGAATATTTGTGTGTGTGGTTTCTTTGTTCTGTGAGCAGAATATGCCTGCCAGCGAGACAGAATCTCATTTAGTTACAAAATACACTGATTCTCTTAATGAAGTTGTGGATCTGCTCTGCAGATGAGGGTCTCCTCAGCTTCTCTCAGTAGGACAATTACAGTTTGTTTTAAAAGTACAAAAATTCTCTGAGGCACCAACTCCTTCAGTTTTTTTGCAGGTTTTGTTGAATTATATTATTTTTTTTTAACACAGTGCCACAAACTGGCCCTGCATTCCATCCTGAGAGGAGAGCCTTAGTTCTTTTGGGGGATGTTTCAGTCTTCATTTATCACATTACTATTCTGCAGGGGTTTGCTTGAGCAGTCAGAATTGAGTTGTGTCACTTGAGCATGCATTTTAAATTAAGATGGGGTCATCCACTTCTGTGTTTGATAATCATCAGTTGCTTGAAGCGTACAAGAAATGTGCTCAGACAGGTAGGCTTGAGCTTTCTGGTGATGAAAATTGCACAAATCTTAAGACTTATTAGGCCATGCAATTAAACACTTGTTCTTTTTTGTTTATGCCCTGTAGGTGTATTTTTCATGCAGTATGGCTCTTCCTGTAAAGACAAATCTGACAATTATGAACAGAGGCATTTATCCTTGCTTTCTCCTATGAATTCAGCTCCTCTTCCTGAGTTTCAGCTTAAAAAATGTTTAAACTACTTAACTGCATCTGCTGCTCATTCTGGCCACACCAGTTGCTTCTTACCATTGTACCCATATTCCATCAGGCATTTGCAAAGCTAAAGGTGCTCTGGAGTGGCAGAACTTCCCATCTTGTAACATCCATGCCACATATTTATCCCATCTTTGGCCCTTTCAGTGTGTTCTTATTAGAATTAGGGCTGATGTTGTTTCCATTCCGAGCAGGAGTGCCTATAGGGCCCAGATGAGACCGGCAGAGAGCTGAGCTAAGCACAGGGTTTACATAATATGTCAATCCCTGCCCTCAAAAGCTTGTGAGCCGAATAAACAGGACCAAGAGCAGGAGGAAAGAAGAGACGTGAAGTGACAGGTCAAGAATTTACAGCAAAAGTCTGTGAGAGCAGTGGGACCAGAACAGAGGTTTTCAGAGCCCTAGGGTAGCCCCTGTTGCACCAAGTGGGGGGTATTTTATGAAGAGGATCCATAGGCTCTGAGGATTCAATTATTTTTCTGTTGCCTTCCCTCTGCTGCCCTTACATGTGACCGGCAGCAGCTGTGGTGCTGGCTATTGCCAAAGTAGTAAATAGAGTCTTTTATCCCCACTGAAAGGAGAGTGAATGATGTAATTTGGCTTCCCTTCCCTCCTGCTGACTGCCAAGACATTATTTCTGTATCAGTGCACATGGCCATTTGGCACCAAACAAGACCCCTCTCTTTGTGGAAGTGGAGGCAGGATGTTAATTCTTTTTGATGTACCAGTAACGTATCTGGAGCCGTGCAGCCCCGTTTCTTTCAGGAGGCAACTGACTCCCAGTGTTCCCGGACAAAGACGGCACAAAAAAGGAGTGTGGGCTCCTTTCACTGCATGTGGAGAGCCCGAGGAGGTAACCACGCACCTTCTCCTGACCACAGTTCGATTTTGTTGTGTGCTTTCAGTTTCAGTGGGATAGCGAGGCTGTTTGTGTTGCCTGTTGGGGTGGTTCTGCTCCAGAGCACCTCTGCATTAATTCATTAAACTTCTTTGTTCCACAGCCTATAAATTTAAGCGGTATCCCCTTTAAAGGCTGGAAGAAGGATTCAGATACTGTGTAACGTAGGAAGGCATATGGCACCCACAAGGCTGTATTTCTGCCTACCCTGCCTCTGTCTTCCAACCATATGAAAATATTCTTACTCCAGTGGCTTTACATCAGGTCATTAACTTTGGTTTATTGCCTGTGAAGACAGTTCTGTGAACTTTACTTCTGGATTTTTGTGAACAGGAACAATTTGCTGGAAAGGGAGGGGAAGGAGAGTAGTTGCCTTCTGATGCCAGTCCAGATTTATGTGTTTCGCTTGTCTGAGACCTGGAATTACTGTTTCCTCCTTGAGACCTCCTGCACCTCATCACTGAATGAGGTGAGGGTATCAGGCAATCTTTTTTTTTCTCTCTTAGGAAAACATAAGAAAGTCTTGGACAAAAGAATGCCAGCAAAGCTGCTAAAATCAGCAGGCAAGTGATGGTGAGTGTCTTTTTCATCCTGTGTCTGCCTGTTAGGAAAGAAAGAGGTTGCTTTCATTCAGATAGGAGACACATAACAAAGTAACAGAGTCTGCAGTCTTAGGATGAAAAACCGAAAAAAAGCACCATTCTGTCTCAGTTTGAACTGGCTAAAAGAGTACTTGCAGAGTGTCCACCACAACACACGAGGAAATTCACTGAGTGAGAGAACAAGCTGGTCCAGAGCCTCTTCCCAGCCCTGTTCCTCTAAACAGGACACAATCAACAAGACATGATTTTTAACTGCACATTAATTATAAGCTTGACAGTTCTCTCTTTCAGTTTTACTGCATTTTCAGCTTACCTAAGTTGCCAGAGGCAGCTCACACGTCTGCTCACAGGAGTGATGTGAATGAATGGTTCAAGGTTTTCATGGCCTCTGTGAGCTCTGTTGGAGGCTCATTCCTTCCTTTGCTGTTTGGCAGTCAGAGCAAAGAGACAGACTGGACACGCCTGCATCTGTAGCATCCAGACTCTCCAGGGGTTATGTTCATTGCTCCACACTCAGGGTAAATCCAGTGGATACTTGAGCACTCAGAAGCGACTCCAGAACTGGAGAGCAGGGGTAGCAGAGAGGGCCCCAGTTTCAGTCTTTGCATGTGGATGATACTGGTCAAAAATGCCTGGGGCTGGTGTCCAGGGGCAGCCCAGTCACCAAAATGGACTCTTTGGGGTATGACTGCCCTTGATCTCATCCTGCCAGGGTATTGCTCCTGCTCCCACCACTCCCTCTTCGCCACACCAGTGCCATGGGACTGAACTGCAGAGGTGCAGGTGAGCAGCACAGAGAGCAATGCAGCAGGGCCTCAGCCTTTTCTTGTGCTGCAGGATGAAACCTGTTCAGGCAGAAGGCTGGATTTGTCCCTTCAGGCACAGAGAGAAACACAGTTTCCCACTTCTCTCCCCACTTACCCACCCCTGCCCCCAAATCCCTTGGTTGCACCTTCTATATCCATTTCTCACACACATCTTTTATTCCCTGAGCATCTTCTCTTACCTTCTTCTGTTTCCACTGAGAAAATGCTTTTTAAAATAATTTTTCTCAAGAGGAGTGTTTGGCTAGAAGACAAGTGTGTGCATGTTTATTTTTCCAGTAGTAGGATCACTGCAGCCAGTCAGGGCCGATCTGATGCAGAAGGGCTCAAACTCAGACTCCCTGATTCCACCTCAGAAAAAGTGCTTGACCCACGATGAGTGGAGAGTTTTGCCACTCAGAGGTGAATCTGCTTCTTCTGAGAAAAGGAACAGAGTTCAGGGGACAGCCCCAGAGGACCTGGCTTTTGCTTCTGCTGTTTCCAAGGGAAGGAGAATGAGTGCTGCAGATGTGAGGGGCTGTCCCATCATGTTTTGCTGCCACCTTGGCCATTAATATCCTCTTTGGGAGCAGTCTGGCCATTAATAGGAAAAATTGGTGGTGGTACTGATGCCTTCAGCCACAGCCTGCTTTGTGGGTGCCTGTACCTCAGCATGTGTGGGAGGCAAAACAGCTGAGGAAAGGGTGTCCCCAGAGCTTGCTCCCTGCTTCCATCCGAATTGCCCTTGGCCAGTGTGGCACTACCAGCTTGTCAAGTGCCTGTCTGTGGCTGCATGGGCACAGAGCTCAGCAATTCAGCCTCTCACAGGCCTCTCATTCCTGACTGTCAGCTGCTTCAGCTCTGTGTCTCTGGCTCACAGGGTTGCCCAGGGTAATCACTCAGCCAAGCTTCCTGCTAACTTGTCCAAATAGGTTTTTATCCTGTCAAAAATGCATGGATACTCTGTTAATTTAATAATTCGCTGAGGCAGGATCTTATGCAATATCATTCATAACAGCTGTTTTCCTTAACTACCTTTGCTGCACAGTGAGACCTGGGAGTGACAACAGTGGATCTAAATCTTGCCTTCATTAGAAATGAACGTGAAACTCAACCAACACTTGTGCTAGATTCAGCAATGGCATTAATGGCAAGAGCCAGAGGCTGTGGAAAACCAACTCAAACTTTCATTAAGGAAAATACTGGATTGTGGATTTGGATTCCAAAATGCAAGTTTTGGAAGAGAAAGTATGAGCTGGTCCAAACATCACACCTCCAGCAGAGTCCTCAGCCTCTGAACTTCATTTGGCACTGCTTAAAATGACAGATAATCCTGTGAAAGGTCTGGAAACTCCTGAGATACGGACTCAAGGAGGAAGATTCACATCTGCAATCCAGAATGGGAGCTAGAAGTAACTTGTGGAGCAGAGCCTTTCCCTGTACAGGAAGGTTTGTATGCACTTCTCCCTGAGTCGCCTCTGATGCTGAGGCAGCGAGTAACAGTTGACTTTTGTTTTCAGGACTTAGCTCACTCTCCCTGCTAATGCTTCTGTGGAAGAGACACACAGGGACCTGTTCTGAGCCCTGCCTGCTTCTGTGTTTGGGGCAGAAAACAAGATGCAGAGTGTCCTCTCTGCCAGAGACAGGATGTCCTCAGCCACTCGGTGAATGAGGAAGATTTTCCTCTCTGGTCTCTATGTGTGTGTCCACAATATCTTAGCTTTAAACCCCTCCACAGTTTATAGGAAGCATTGAAACCCTCTGTCTTCAGGGCTGGCCACTTGGCTGTATCGTCACTAATATTCTAAAAACAAAGTCCCACAGCCCTGTGGATACTCTTAAGCTGGAGCTTTGTCTCCAATGTCTCTGCCATAGTCAGAGAAGGCTCTAAGTACATCAGCATGGCACTGTCACAAATGATACAATTATTCCTGCATACAGCACTGTTTCAAAGATGCTTATTTTATCAGCCAGTGCATTTCGGTGGAATTTATTTCCCCTCTCCTGTTATTCATTTACTTCTCTTCTTTTCATTGCAATAAAACCAAACAGAGGGGGAAAATCTGGATGTCAGTTCAAAATGTTGTAGTAAATAATGCACAGTAATGTAAGGAGAAATTGCTTTCTGTTGACTGCAGCTCATGCAGGGGACTGCATGCAGCTCAGCCCGGATAAACATGGTCAGCTCTGGATACACAAATTTAAAGTCTGTCTGTCTTCTGTTTCAACCCTGTCTGATGTTATTTAGGCTACATGAAAACTAGTGCCAGGTATTGACCCAGAGTGGGGAAATGGATGGCACAGCTGGCTGACAGAGGATGGTTATTGTTTTCATCTCAGCCTTTTTCCTCCTTCACTGTTTTTGTCACTGAGAAAAAGAAAACACAGAAGTGAAATGTGAAACCTTCCAGTTGCCTACATCTGTTAACCAATTTATTTTTTTAAGGTAGAGGAAATGGGAGAGTAGAAAAGATGAAGGTAGGAGTATGTCTTAATCTACAGGAGAGCCAGGTCAGCAAATAAATGTAATCATTGTTAGAGTCAGTGCGATCTGTGTCAGTCGCGTTACCCTGTTGAACCAGTGACCCGTGGCTCCCACCTGGAGTGTGGCTGGAAATAATCGTTCTAACAATGCCCAGGACTGCAGATGGAGCACAGCCTTCCTGAGGCTGCAAACTGTGATTGAAAACTATCCGGATTATGGAAACTAAAACCAACCAAACAAATGGGAAAACAGCAACCCCTGTCTCTGCAGCTGGCTGACAGAACATTAATTCAGATACCATTCAAAACATTAATCTTTACTTAGTTTCCAAATCTGAGCTGAAGCAGGCAGGCTACAGTTTCTGGATTTAGTATCGTAACTTGTGGTCTTTAAAGTTGCTTTTAATCTTTTTGATCCATGACAGGGTAAAATATCAGGGTGTGTCAGAGCTGGCAGCTCTGCAGTGGATAGTCTGGCTTGTAAATGCTTTGTCTTGGATTACCAAATGGGCCAGGGAGAAAAAGGTGCTGGTTAAGAGGGGCTCAGGCTATTAATTACATTTAATATAATGGTCTGCTGAATACAGTGATTGCACAGTGATGAGAGGAGGAGGAGTTGGGAGGAATCTTTCTGCTTCCACCTCGTACTTCTTAAATGATAAAGCATAAATTTTCATGCCACACCATGCACGGTCTGTGTTTATTATTGTTTAGATAGCTGGCCTTGCAGAGTATGGCTCATGAGTGTGGATGATTTGAAAATAATGACTCTGACATTATATGACCTTTTGGTACATTGACAGCCACTCCAGACTACATGCTATTTTCTGAATAAAAGAATTTTTGTTTTTTCTGGGGAAGTCTGTTGATGGAAGAGCTTTAAATGTAATAAAGCTAGACTTATAGTCAAAGTGACAGCCCTTGTTGTGGAACTCGCTGTAGGGGACACGAGATGATTTCTGTGCACGATAATGCATTTGCTTTTAAATGCCATCACTAGATTGATAATTATAGAATTCTTCATATTGTGCCTGGCAGGGTGTCAAGGCTGAATCTTACCAGTCTGTAAGAGTGGGAGATAGAAAAGTATGCTGTGAACAAGAAGAGTTCAGTCACTTTATGCATGCAGCTGCTAAATGTATTTAAGATGTTACAGGAGAGAGACTTTAGTCTTTTCAAAGTCAGCGTAAACCTGATGCTTTATTCACACTCGGAGTATTGGCAGGAAGGCTTTTGGGAGCTCTTTGTTGCAAACCATCCATAAGTGACCACCACACAAAGCCTGTCCTCTCCCACTTTGGTTAGGTATGTGGCAATTGGTTTAATTCCTTGCATCCAGCTTCTACTGCTGCCATTTTTAGAGGCCCAGGGATGCTTGAAAGTCCTTTCTTTTCACTTTCAAAATACAGAGAAATAACAGTGAGGAGGACAAAACATCTGGAGCATCAAGAAGATATTCAGTATCTGCAGGAGGCAGAGGATGGAAAAGAGGAGGTACTCCGCTGGTCATGTTCAACTACCAACTTCCTTAATCAACTTATTCTGAATAAAATAATAGGTGGAAATTTTGAGAAGTCCATGACCTATGGAGCGATAAATGAAACAAAATAAAAGGGCATGAATTCATAATTGGGTTTTGTGTATTGGGTACACTGAAAATCATGGTTGCAATTGCCCAGACACAATCAATGTCATCAGCACAGCTCCCTTTGCTGATTGCAAACCCTCAGTGTGTTTGCTGCTGTGTACCACACTCCCCAGGCAATGTGGTTGAAGCCTTGTGAATGCTGCTGGCGAAGAGCGGGATTTTTTAAGTGCCTTAGTAATTTAAATATGCCAGTGTTCACTCACTGTGAGACATCTGTTTTTAAGCAGGTAAAAAGGAAATTAATCAAAAATGAAACCCCTTTTTGGGTGGACAAGCTGTCTGTGAATGCTTAGATAAATATGTTGAATGGTTTCTGTACGAAAAAAAAGGGGGATGCTATTAAAGATATAAATATGTTTTATCTGGACTTTAAAATACAGTATTTTGGTATTCTTTCATTTCAGGATGTCAATTTTCTTTTTTTCTTTAAAAATGCCCAAATTATTTAAAGGATCTCTAAACACTAATCATAACTCAGCACTTCCTTATGCATCAAATAAAACATTTCCACATTTGTCTAAAATTTTCTTTCTCATTCCCCACCCACAGTGTCTCAGATTGGGAACTAAACCAAAAATGCATTATTCATCCAGACCTTTTCAAAATTCCATCTGTGGTCATCCAAAGACCCTGAAAAGGGCAGAGCACCCTGTGAGGGTATGCTGAGGATCTTCCTTCCCACTCTGGTGAGGAGCTCGTGCTCACAATGTGAAAAGCCAGATGCCCATTGTGTAAGTCACTGGCTGTGGGGACAATGAGTGCCAGAAGGAGAGGTTGGAAGCTTGCCTGAGCCTTCTCTAGAGCTGTTGAGAGCCAGCAATGAAAAAATATGTGTGCACCCCTCATTTCTCAGCAGGAAAAAAAAACAGCCCAAGAGGAATCAAGGCAGGAGAACCAAAAATTCAGCAGAAAAAGTATGAGAAGGATGATAAATAGAGAAAAAAAGGCACATCCTCCACAGTAAGCAGAAGTAAGACAACGGAAAACAGTCTGTTGGCACTGTGTGCCAGTGCACAAAGCTGGAACATGAATGGCAGGGAGCCTGGGAGTTGTATCTGCACCATGAGGTGTCACACGGGGGCAAAGCCGGACGGCCACGGTGGAAAATTCGCCTGACTGACAAAGACCAGCTCCTTCCAAGAATACTTCTGTTGTGGGACGAGCTCCTTCACAGCCTGTGCAAGGTTGCAGAAAATGTTTTGGGAAGTTATGAAGACAGAATGCAACAAACACACAAGAACACTGTTGCTGTATTTCTGTGCTCAGAAGCACATTCATTCCTTTGTGCTGCCACGTTAACGGAGCGTTCGCTGATAAAGAAAACGCCCTCGCTGTGCACTGCTTCTATTTCCAGTCACAAGTTAAAAATTCTTCCCTTAGGAAGATCCCTCTGTGTTGCGCAGGTGTGTGGGAGATTCTGAGCTTTTTAATGACACTACATCTTATTTTAGTTAGAGAAGTCTGAAGGAAAATTTCTAAATTCAAACAGAGAACTTCAAAAATGACATGATTTTCAAGAGCTCTAAATTCTAGAGGTATGCAAATAACTTTTTTTCCAATTTCTTGGCAAGTGTAAAACAACATCTCCAGCTGATGATATTTTTAGCAAATATAATTTTTTAGGGGGTGAAAATGAAACCAACAATTTTGCAGTCAAAACCTGTTACAAAGCTCCAATAAAAATGTGCATTTCTTTCCAAATGAGAAGCTGCTTATAATATGAAAAGTAAAATGTTTTTGTTTTAAAATATTAAAGTGGACCTTGTTATGGAGTGCAATATTTTATTGAAACTGAGATGAATGAGCAAACATTTCAGTGTCCCAGAATCTGCATTTTTTCATGGAAATGAAATTTCAAGTATTAGCTTTGCCAGGTTTCTTTCAGCTTCCATTGGATGTGACTGATAGATGTTTATTAAAGCAAGTTAATTATTTGTGTACATAAATACGGAATTTGCAATATAATATCACTTTATGGTTTTGTAGTGATTTCTAAACACGAATTTTGAAAGACCAGTGGTGCTGTAGCTTCTTACATAAGCTGCAAAAGCTCCACAGGCACACCAGGTAAGGAAACACAGCAGAGTAAAGTCACTACAGATTTTAATTATGGCAAGTTTGCTTACTGACATCATCACAATTACATCAATAGCTTATTGAAGTAGTTTGGCTTATGAGGCTTAACTTTCCTCAAATAGAACAGCTGCTGATCTGATGAAGCACTGAACTGCTCAGTTTCTCTTGGTTCTCTTATTCTTGTTATTCACCTTCCTATAACACTTGCTTGGTTTTGCAGGCAGTGTTATTTTCATACATCAGTCTCTTTCACAAAGCAAAATGTAAAAAACCTGACACATTTTCCCTGGCACTTCTTCTCCCACTCTCACTTTTCTTTTTTTAATTGATGTCTTCTAAATTGCTAAATCAGGAGTACACTGCCATCTTTCTCTGCTGGTAGGATATGATGCGCTGAGCTGTCTACACCAAGGACACCATCAGATAAGGTGGTCTGTGGGTGACCAAAACCTTGTTTCAAAGTCTCTTGTGACTGATGATTGTGTCCTCTGGTATCTAATTTGTCATAAGATCTGACTGAAGTTTATCCCTACAGCTGAAGGTTTCATACCATCTGCTTCTTCAATTCTTCTTCCTCTGTTTCTCTCACTCTCTGATGTCTTACAGTGTGCTCTAACATGGGCTGGTTTTAAACACACTCACTCCCGTGGCAGCACTATGAGAGTTTGACTCTTTACCAGCCCTCCTTTCTTCATAGGTCTGGAAGGAGTATTTTTTTTCCAAACTTTTATATCTATGTTAGATTTGATTGAAATTATCCAATATTTAAAAACAAAAAATAGTTTGGCGTAGGAAACAACCTGAGTGCTGAACACACATTCCTATAGACACTCACACCCAAATATATGCAGCATGAAGCAAGGATAACACATCTCAGAGGCATCACATTCCATATAAGTCAACACTTCTGGAGATACTGAACATCTGTGTGAACACTGACAAATTTTAAGTTTCTTGTGTCTCAGCAGTTTCCTCATGATAAGCTCATTGTGATGCAGGCAAGTGTTAAAAGAAATGAAGTCAATGACTCTGTGATGAACCCTTTGATAAAGCACACTTGAAAGTTCCCTCCCCAAAAATACGTGAAGACATTAAGTAGTGAGGTAGAAGGGTCAAGTTCATCTCATGGACTGATATCTGATCAAAAGACAGGAAATAAATCTGAGTAGAAAAGCACGGTTATCACAGCAGAGAAAACACTGCAAGAGGTGGCCACTGAGATCTGTGCTGGAGCTTGTGCTCTCCAGTGTATTAGTAAACGATCTGGAAAGAGGAACAAAGAGGAAAAGTGAAGCCTTTGCTGAGGAGTAATAAAAACTAAAATTGACTGTGAAGACTTGCAGGAGGATGGCTGAGTGATGGGCAATAAAACAGCAGGTGAAATTATCTTTCGATCCACTGAAAACCTGATGCACATGGAGAAAAATAATCCCACCTATACATAAAGAGGGACAAGTCCCACAGGAGGTGCTGCTATTCAAGGATTAGATATTCAGATCAGTGTAAGTTGCTCTGTGACTATGATTCACTGTTCCAGGGCAGTCCTACAGAGCGCTACAAATTTTTAAGAAAGAAAGAGAAAAGAAGGAAAAAACAGGAAAAAACCCCAAACATGAAAGGAAAGCAAAGCATGTCTGTAAATCAGCAAGTAAAGCAGTGATGTCTCTAAATTTTGCAGTTGCAGTCTTGTCTTTGAGACCAGAAAGTAACCAACAAAAGTACTTTTGTTATGGAATAGTTTCTGTACAATGAGCAACTAAATAGATTAGTTATTTTCTGTAAAGAAAAATGAGATACATATAAAAAATACATACACAAAAAATATATGTGATGCTGAAAAGAGAAATTATGCCTTGTACCACAAAAGGAGTGGCTTTCAAATTAAACCATCAAACTAAGGTTTGAAAAGAAAGAAGAGGCAGAGTTTTCCACACAGTGCATAATTAAACAGCAGAGCTTACTGCCACAGGGTGTTGCAGAAGCCAAGAGTATAAATTAACAAAGCAATTAGACAAGCTCACAGATGAAAACTCCATCCCTGGTTGCTAAACATCAAGATGCTAATTCACTTCAGGCCTAAAAAGTCTCCGTTTCACATTTGTGCTGCTCTGGTATTTTGTTCTCAAGCTGCTGTTCCTGCTTGACACCAGACATGGGATTTGGGGATAGATGGGCTTCATGTTTGGCCTCAGAACCTCCCTTATGGTCTTAACTGCAACTCAGGGAAATAGGAGGTGAGATAATCAAGGTCACTTCGGATATGGCCATGAGAAGTGGAATTAGAACTCAAAAAGTCTTATTTTCTTAACTCACTGACATGCAGCTTCTTTTTTTTGTTCCTGTATTTCACTATTCTGCAAGACCTGCTCTCATTCTTCATAGGTTGTAGACTGCAGTTAAATACCTCCAGGATAGTCTGGGAGTATTTGGATGGGAGCCTGGCCTCTGAGAAATATGTATGAGTATAAACAGATCAAACAGAATTTACCACAGCCTTGTGCATCACTTCTGAATTTTGGCAGACATCTCAAGAGGCAATCATCTGGTGCAACAGGGAAGGAACTGCTAATAGTGCTCTGAGGCCACTGAAAAATTTAAATTCTTCCTAATCCTCTAGGGAATTGATTGGAAGATATGCAGTTATGAAAATGTTCTTGGAACTCTGGAAACAATTTTCTTTATATCAGGTTGCCTAAGAACTAGAATGGAGTAGAATGTTTCAAGGGTTTTGAAGACAGGGATAATAATTGACATTTCTCCAGAAAATGATCATACCATTAATGCTGTGAGTGGCTTCAAATGGGAAGGTATCTGTAAAAGCTGGAGCAAAGAATCTTACTGAAAATAAGCTGCTTCCTAAAAAAGGAAATAAAAGTCACAGGAGGCTCAGACCAAGGCTGCAAATCAATGAATCTGTGATCCAAGTGCAGATTTTAGTCAATGGGAGTGAACCTATGTAGAGGAAAGTGCATTTGGACTCTGGGGTCCACTGAGGGTACTTTTAAATTTAATTATAGCCTAAATACCATTATTCATTGGGAAATAAAAAGGCTTTTAGAATGTCAAGCCTTCTTCGTGGTGCTCTCACTAGTGCCAGGGGATATTGCGACGATAGGGAAGAGATGATAGCCACTTGATGCCAATTATTTCGTATTCAATTACAACTAATATGGTGCACACAGTGTAAATCAGGAAAGAATTTTAAAGAAAAAAAATTATATTCAAACAAAACATATTTGTAGAGTGGTTATTCTGTTTACTGCAACACACTATTGAACTTCATCTGCTTTTCACTTCCTAGAGCGCTGCAACTGCCCTCCTCAGAAGGAGGAAAATCAGAGACAAAACTGTTTCACACAATGGAGGGTCTGAGAGGCAGAAGGGGAGGAAGCAGGAGGCAGGTTTTGTGGGAATAACACTGGAGACTCTGTGGCCAGAGATTTCCTGTGTGTCACTTAGGCATGACTGGGGATTGATTTTTAAATGCAATAGTAAGCAGCATAAATGGGTACTGAGTAATCTGAGAAATCAGGCAGTGGAAATGCCCCTGTGCCCCAACCCTTACATTAAGTGCCCCTGTTAGACTTTCCCCTGTCAGTGTTGCTGAGTGTGATGTGCCTGAAATACTCAGGCAAAGGAGTCTGAGGCAGAGCCACATCCATGAGCAAAGGAGCCACAGGGCAGTCCCGGCTTTGTGGGACTGAATTAGACCATTCCTCATTGAGCTAAATTATGCAACTGCCTGAGTACGGACCATTCCTTAAAACATGTATACAGAGAAGTGGGAGGATGTATCTAAGGATTGTTTACCTTTTCAGGGTGAATTTTGTGATGCTATCAGTGGGATTTTTTTTTGAAGAGATGTTTATGTGTAGGACGGATACGCAGAGAAAGCCTTAGACTGTTGCCACTGAGTTATAAACAGATGAAATCACGCAGAGCATTCAAGGTGAATCACGCCTTGTTTTAAGATAAGGCAGTCAACTTGTGTGGATTAGTTTTGGTATCAAAACAAGCCAGGGACCTTCCCAGTGGTGATGAGGATCTAAGCCTCTGCCCCAGGTTCCCATTAGGGTTCATTAAGGTTAGGGTTGGGTTCAGAGCACCACATAGCCTATAGCTCTAGGGACACTGGGCCTGGAAAAGGTGTGTTAAGTGGGGCATGGGCCACATGTGGTGCTGGAGACATCAGCATGAGGATTAGGGTGAGGGCGAGAAAAAAAGACAGCAGAGTCAGAACAGGCGTAGTTCATGTACAGGTGCAGGAATTCTCTGACATCACATTTCACATTATTAACCTCTGCATTATTAACAGAGAACCTGTAACTTCCCCTGTGTAAGGCAGATGTGGTGAGAGCAGGGTGTTACTGTAGCCATTAAAGGGGACATATCCCAGGAGCTCAGAGCTGATTTAGCCCTCTCTAACTCATTTCTTCCCCCTGACTACTTTTGTTGCATGAGTGAATGGAGGGGTCACGGCTGTGGCATTCGTGTCCCCTGGAGACCTCGGTCTCTGTCGGCAGCTGGCACAGGTTGCTCCAACTTCTGCCACGGGACTGGACCAGCACACAGAGAGCTGAGGTCAGGCCTTTTTTGCCTTTTAGGCTGGGCTGTGCTGCTGCTCAGCCACAGCTGGGAATCTGGGTCATGGTGTCTTGCTCCGGATGCAGCGCAGGACTGTGCTTATTGAGGAGAGGTTAATCTCTGTGTATGATTGTGTCTGCAGATTGTGCCAAAAGTTCATGTCTAATAATAGCCTCTCTCCAACAGATGTTCCAGGAATTAATCAGCTCTCAAGTGTTTGGTTGCGACTTCATTTCTCTAAGTATAAATTAAATGACATGCAAAGGTAGCTGGTTTAGACCAGGAAGTGGGTAGCCATGGAGCAATTCCCTGTGTCTTCATCACACCAATCAGACGTGGAAAACCACTCATCAGATCATCTGCTCCCTTGTAGCTACCTTTGAAAAACTGTCTACTAAAAATATTACCTAGAGTCTTGTTCAGCCTGTGCTTTAATTTGCATTTAGTGTGATGCATTTTTTATCTAAATTAATTCCAATCACCCACCTTTACCACCAGTATCTTTGACAATGGATTAAAAGCATCATTAATCTTAAAAAAGGAGCAGTCAGTGAGATCATCTAAGAAAAATACAAATGAATTTAGGTTTCTGACTGTCCTAAAAGTTCCCCCTCAGCAACATCTCCATTCTCTAAAAGTTTCCAGCAGTAATTGATTTTGCAATACACCTCAGAGCACATCAATTTTGTGCTATTTGTTGTAAATGCCGAAGCTGATGCATTACCCACACTGGCAACCTCCCTCCTTTTAAACCCGCCTTGGGAGTTTCCATTGAACTGGGCTCTGGCAACACACTGGAGGAGTTCTTCCCGTTCCCCCAGGGAAAACACGCAGTGACTCAGTGGTTTGCAACCACTTCTCCTCACAAGACCTTGGCCAGGCTCACGCTCCATTGTTCAGCGGGGCCCACAGCTCAGGCAGCCCCAGGCTCCGATGAACTGGACAAAGCTCATGGCAGCCCTGACTGTCCCTTGGCAGCCCCCTGGGGCTTTCCCACTTGCCCATGGCCCTGGAGCCCCAGTCAGCACCCAGGGATGCTGCAGCAGGGCTGGCCTCCAGATCCCCAAGCCCTGCCCAGCTGAGCCATGCCCACCCATGAACTCACATCCCAGCCTAGCCTTGGTCCTGCCCTCACCCAGGGAGGTGCCCAGTGTCCCCGGCTTCTCCTGGCTGAGAATGGGATAGATGCTGTCCCTGTCATAGGGATCCCCCAGTGCTCCCATTCCCAGGGAGCTGCCAGCCTGGCTGCACCCTCGTGGTGGTTGGAAATGCCAGAATGAGCTGGTTTTGGCTGGGCTGCAGATAATTTTCTTCCCAGTGGCTGGTATGGGGCAGTGTTTTGGGTTTGTGCTGAAGGCAGTGATGATAATATAGAGATGTTTTTGTTATTGCTGAGCAGGGCTTACACAGAACCAAGGCCTTTCCTGCTTTTCCTGCTGCCACACTGGTGAGGAGACCGGTGTGCATGGGAGGCTGGGAGGAGACACAGCCAGGACAGGAGACCCACCCTGAGCAAAGGGATATTCCAGACCATGTGCCACCCTGGATCAGTGTACAAAGCTGGGGGAGGAAGGAGGGGACATTTGGAGTGATGGTGTTTGTCTGCCCAAGTCACTGATGTGTGGGATGGGGCCCTGCTCTCCTGGAGATGGCCAAACACCTGCCCAGCCATGGGAAGCACTGAATGAATTCCTCGTTTTGCTTTGCTTGTGTGCATGGCTTTTGCTTTCCCTATTAAACTCTCTCTATCCCAATCCATGAGTTCTCTGTCTCTTACCTTTCCGATTCCCGCCCTGATCCTGCTGGTGGGGGATTGAGAGAGGCTGCCTGTGTCTCGGCTGGGGTGAAACCACCACACAGAGCCGAGAAGGCCCTCAGATGATGCTATTCCTGTGTTCCAGTGCCTGGACAGCCGTGCCAGACCCTGCAATAAGAAGATTTATGCTTTGCCACATGCCAGGAACCCCAGGAGAGGCCCGCTGGCCTCCAAGTGTGTCTGTAATTCCTTTCCTGCCATGATTATTTTCTCATTAGCCCTTGGCAGGCGATTGTGAGCATTGCCCTGAGCCACATTCACCAAGCAGGGGCCTGGTGCGTCCCTGCCTGGGCAGGGCCCATCCCAGTGTCCATCCCAGTATCTCCCTGGAGCTCTGCCACCCCTGATACAGCCCCTGCTGATGAGAGGGGAAGGGGCAGTGCTCGAGGGGGGACAGGGAGATGCTCTGCTCTGGCAGGATGGATGGCGGGTCTGCTCGCTCCACGTCCGACCTCAGATAAATCCTCATCAGGGATGCATGGCCAGGCTCCTCCTTTGCCAGGGTTTAATACATTACATTCTTAACGGAGGAAAAAAAGTTAATTACTTTCCAGATGCATTAGGGGAGTAGCTGTGAGTGCTTTCCTGTTCATCTTTTATTTATTATATATTACCTAACTGTTTAAAAATTTATTGTTGTGATGACTGTAATTGTTTGGGTTACAACAGTCCATGCTTACTGTATGTTTTATTTTCAGAGCCTCTACCATATACCTTGCAAGACAGGAAACTGGGAGCCTAAATGTCATTTTGTGAACAAGAAAAATGCTTCCCTCTGCCTCGAGAATGTTTAGGGCCAGACTCATTCCTCGAACTTCATTTTTGTATTGCTGTGTTATGAATTTCTGGCCAGAGCACTTAAGGGCACTGATTTGCAAAGCCAAAGAGGAATCAATATTTTCCTCTTTACAGGCAAACCATCACATAAAGAAATTACGAAATATCTGAATGTAGTGGTCCAGCCAGGTACTTTCTCCACAGGCATACCACCATTTTTCTCTGCTGTTGAAAAATGCTTACCTTATGTCCTATTCAATATTATAATTGTTTCTAATAATTCCCTTAAAATTAAATCATCTGGAGTCAGGTTCCCTATTGCTTACATCCATTGGTACCCTCTATTCCATAAGATAATTTATGTCTGCATGCGAAGAAGAGGATTTATTTATATTTTGAGTAAAATTAACCCTTAAAAAAGCCATTAAAAAAACCCCAAAGAAGTAACCCACTAACATAAATCTCATTTGTTCTGTTTGTGAATTTTTTCTGTATCTCAGTTTAAGCCCATTTATAACTTGATATATTTTTTAACTTTATTAATTTTTCCTCTTCTTCCTTTTCATGCATTTTAGTAGCAGAGTTCTTCTTAAAGCCTCAAAATATCCCCAAATAGAAAAAAAAAAAGATTCCTTGAAATAAAATCTGCTTCATCACCGTCTTGTCATCCAGCCTACGAGACAGTGTTTCTACTGACTTCTCTAAGCTGTGGATAAGGCCCCATATGTCTTAATTACAGAGCTTAGCATAAGCTCTTTGCACAGAGAGCAGCTTTGTCACTCTGCTGTTCTGTGCTCCATTATCTGTGGGAGGCTGGTGTCTGGAAAACAGTTTTGACAAGGACGTCACTGGTCATGTAGCAACAGAGAATCCTGGCCCAAAGAGTTTGCAAGCTGTGCAGGGAAGATGGACAAAATGTGGTGGGGGAGGGAGACCCCCGCGGAAGGAAAGGACTTTGTTCAGGGTTGCATCAGAGATTTGGAATAGGGCTGCTGTGCTCCAGAAAACCAGGTCACAGACTGATGAGATCACTCCACTGTGAGAGGAAGCCGAGTCTTTATTGAATTTCCGTGACCATGTAGATTCCTTTCCCAGTATCTTTGAACACTGTTTTGCAAACCACATCAAAGTTTGACCCAAAGTTTCTGAATCCTGTCTTTAACCATTTCTATTGGTGTTGCATCTTTTTGCAATCATTTGAGGACCAAAGACTGCCATTGCATGATATTTCTTCTTTGGGATGAGGTTGTGTTGGCCCTCTGTGTCCCTCATGTGACACTATCTCTTCCAAACCCAGTGCTGAGGACAGCAGAGTCTTTTTGAACCTGGAGGTCCCAGCTGCTTCAGGTCAGCCTGCCAGCATTCCAGGGATACCTTTGGTTGTTTCAATGCCAGCATGCTCTTGCTGGGCATTAACAGGAATTTGAATTCTTCCTGCCACTCTAGATAAGGCTGTATTACCCTCATGTGTCACAGTGACTGTGGAGCAACCATTCTTTTTAAAAGCTAACATTTTATGAGTGCAGGTTGCTGGTTTGCCAGTGAACTCACAACCCCCTGAACTATTTTCTCTCTTATTCTCATTTTCTGACCAGTCTTCATGACTGTTGGGATTTATAGTTCTCAGAATCAAGACATCTATTCCCCCACAGCTTCAAAAAGCAGTAACTACAGCAGGGGAATCAACCACTGCTGACTTCTCTTGATCCTTTCCCCAGGAGTCCCTGGTATGCAGAAGTATATCTCAGGGCTAAGTCTCCTCTTCTCAGCAACCCATCCAGGAAGCCTGAGCCAGATGCTTCACAATAGTAATGCTGATGCTTTCAGTAAGCAACACTTTAATAGCGCATGTAACCTGAGGCTGCCTCAGGCATCAGCTCATTGTAGTCCCTCAAGGCCTCCCAGATATGAGCACAGACTGGGAGAAGAAGTCATTGAGAGCAGCCCTGAGGAGAAGGACTTGGGGGCTCTCGTGGGTGAGGAGCTGGACATGAACCAACAGTGTGCATTCACAGCCCAGATTCCAAACACGTCCTGGGCTGCATCCCCAGCACTGTGGGCAGCAGGCCAAAGGAGGGAATTTTGTCCCTCTGCTCTGCCCTCATTAAACCCCACCCACAGTGCTGTGTCCAGCTCTGGGGACCCCAGTACAAGAAAGACATGGACCTGCTGGAGCAGGCCCAGAGGAGATCAGGAAAAGGACCAGAGAGCCAGAGCAACTCTGCCATGAAGACAGGTTGAGAGAACTGGGGTTGTTCAGCCTGGAGAAAAGGCTTCAGGGAGAACTCTGCAACCTTTCAGTACCTTAAGGGGGCTTATAAAAAGGAGAGAGAGGGACTTTTTAATATGGGCAGGTAGTGACAGGACAAGGGAAACTTGTTTTAACCTGGAAGACGACAGGTTTACATTAGATGTTAGGATGAAATTTTTTGCTCAAAGGGTGGTGAAGTACTGGAACAGGTTGCCCAGAGAAGCTAGCACTGCCCCATCCTTGGAAGTGTTCAAGGCCAGGTTGGATGGAGCTCTGAGAAACCTGGTCTAGTAAATGTCATCCCAACGCACGGCAAGGGGCTTGGAACTAGATGATCTTTAAGGTCCCTCCCAACCCAAACCATTCTATGATCCTACTGTCAGGGGACAGATACAAAATCTAAACAGGTTCCATCCAGTTTGTACCTCTGTGGGTATGGACTGACTTTTCTTCTAATACAAACAAGAGAAGCAAGGCCGCTCAACCTAAAGAGGACCAACATCCATCCACCCATCCATCCATCCATCCATCCATCCACCCACCCATCCATCCATCCATCCATCCATCCATCCATCCATCCATCCACCCATCCATCCATCCATCC
>VXBT01008393.1:1089753-1128577 GCA_013400235.1 Oriolus oriolus | reverse complement strand
TCCATCCATCCATCCATCCATCCGTCCATCCATCCATCCATCCATCCATCCATCCATCCATCCATCCATCCATCCATCCATCCATCCATCCATCCACCCACCCATCCATCCATTCATCCATCCATCCATCCATCCATCCATCCACCCATCCATCCATCCATCCATCCATCCATCCATCCATCCATCCATCCATCCATCCATCCCCCTGCCCATTTATCCTTTCAGACCACACCAAGCCAGGACTTTAAATGGATCTTCCTAATCATCTTCCAAAGCATCCTGCATCTAAGTGAGGTGACAGAATTTCTCCCCCTCCCTAACTCTTTCGCTGGAAGCCATTTATGTCTTTCAGGCAGAATGCCTTTGCCTTAGAAGGGTTCATGACATTCATGTGTAGTTTCTTTCAAAGAGGGAAGCTCGATGCTCTGCCCAGGTCTTTCAAAGTATTCTTCATAGGAGTGTGCCAGGGGCCATCAAGTACCTTTAAAAGCCGATACGAAATTCCAGTTTTCCCTGACACTTATATCTCATTCAAGTTCCTCAATCCCTTCAGTCCACCTGCTATGAGATTGTGAGGGCTCTCTGCCTTCAACCTGACTTCTCTACCTTTCCTCTGCATGCAGTTTTGGTTCTCCTTTCTCAGCCTTTTGGGTTTGTGGAATATTTCTTTTTCCCAGGAAATCCAGTATCTGTGGCAGTCCAAGATCTGCCATGTCACCTGTTCCCTCTGCTCTTAGAAATCACTTTGTTCACCTATTACTCAGCCTGTCTCCTGGCTGTGGGTCTTAAGACAGCAGATTGCAAATACCACGTGCTGGGTAACAGCTTGCAGTCACTCTGGGTTTATACAACTAAAAGGGCTGGAACTGCAGACTGCCCAGTGAAAGCTTCTTCCACACCTCTCCTGCCTTCCACCTTTTAGCTGCATTTCGTGCAAAGAGAGAAGTTCTAAATATTCTTACAGAGCTCTGAGAAGTTGTGCTCTCCAGCAAATAGCAGCTCAAGAGAAAACTACCTAGACTATTTCTTTTCTTTATTTGTCTTTTTTCTCCTCCTAATTCTGAAATGTTAGCTATTAAAAAAATGTTTATAAGAGTTTATTGCTTGTGGTGCTTCTTTCCTGGAATGCAAAGCAGTTAAAAAAGTAGTTTAGGATGCCTTCTGGAAGTATCATATGTGTTTTCCAGGAAATGTTATGATAGCTTGTGGTGCCATAGTGCTTGGTTTCCATTAACTAATAGTAATGGCTTGATGTTGTGATAACTCATGCTAAGAGAAAATGCAGCGTTTAACTAAAGCTACAATAACATCTCACTGTAGTGTTATAAAGAACTCCTTACTGAAGTAAATGCCAGCACAGTTTATGCAAATGTAGTCTGCTCTGGATATGTGCACCTTAAGCTTCAGCTACCTCTTCCCTTGGAAAATCTGACTCATCTCCCGTGGGAACTGACCCTGGCATTGTGGCTTGTGGTCCTGTAACTCTCCTGTTGTATTAAGGTCAGTAATGACAACACTGCATCATTCTCGAACAAAATAGCGACTTTGGAAATCATGAGCCAATATATCTTTCTGTAACTCTGTAGGATCTCTCAGAGATATTTTATTAGGAATGTGATGAAGGTAGTATAACCCCCTCCTACTTCCACAAACCCGAGGGGGATGCCTGCCTTCCATAAACTCATTTTAAGTCACAGCATTGAGAACAGTGCTTAGCCATATCTTTACCAGAGGTTTGCTGGCTGTGCAACACCATATCCATAGTTACATCACTGCAAACACTTACAGCTGTGACAAGGTCACTGTTACAGAAGAAAAAAAGCAGAAAGCCTTTGCAGCAGTTACTGTTTCCTTTCCCAAGTGTGATAACATTTTCTGATTTTATGGATCACGCCATCCATCTTTGCAATTCACACATTTCAAGGAACTAGGCCCTAATTCCTTGGAGCCACCATTCTCCTTCCATTTGGAACAGAAAATATCAACTATTGACTGTTACATAGTTCAGTTATTTGCTACTTTTGCATATGCAGAAAGATCAGTCTGGCAGAGTAAGAGTGAGATGTACTGGAGTATAAGAAATACTTTAAATGGAGGATATTTTCTTTAATTATTCTTCATTAAATTTTGGTCAAATAATTCTAAACCACAGGAGAAATGTTACCCATAGAAACAATACTTAAAAAAGAGCATGATACCTACTATTTGCCTGCCATGAGATGAATCCTTTGCCTTCCTACACATACTTGAACACACACATACACACACACATTTACACAAATTTACTTGGTAAACTAGTGTCTCTGGCACCGACTTAAAAAGCAAAGAGCTCTGTGTAACCACAATTACACCAAGTGAAGCCATAATCAGTTACATATTGTTTGCTGGTCTACTAAGCTGCATCCTCCAGCCTTAAGCTGCAGGTTTGTAGGGGAAGGTGGTGCATCCATTTGAAAAAATGGATGTTGCACCAGGCTGTGTTTATTTGAGAACCCTCGGATTAGCCATGGTCTGTGGTGTTTTTTCCACCTTTTGTACCACTCAGAAGATTCCTTAAAATGTTTAAATTTTCCTACAGGAGCAGCTGCCGGTTCCATATAAAAGGTGCACCTCTGATGCTGAGGGGATTCTAAAAGGCCTCGTGCCTTCCTGTGTCCAGCTGAGATTCCAGTCAGAAGGAGGAGGAAGTGGAGGCAGCTCTGTATATCACTCCACGCTGAGACACAGCAGCCCTGGCTGATAGATTTACTTTAGTGTGAGGACACTTATTCCTCAGGGGGTTTTGGCTGAAAATGATTAAGAGGGAGAGTGAGTAAAAATTCAATCGAACTTTCATGTCAACTTGTGAATCAGGGAGGCCTTCCCAGATGATGATAAAGTAAAGCAAAGAGATGTTTTTCTAGGCAGTTCCTCTAGAGACAAGAGCTTCAGTCAGTCACTTGTTGCATTTAGAAAGCTTGAAGCAGTGGAAGGATAAGTCTGGGATGTGCTGGCAGGTTTCTGCTGGGCCTTGGGGTGAATGTAATGGACCTGCCTCTCCCTGTGTGCCTGAGAGTGAGAGAAGGAACAATGCCAGGCTGAAAGGAGGAAATAAGGGGATTAAACAAAGAGCTCTAATTCTTGAATTAGCACAGTGTGCTGTGTCTGCCCTGAGAGCTGAATACAATGGCTTTCAGTTAAATACATTTTTCTGCTGAGCTGGTTTTTTTGATGGCTCATTGTAATGACTTCCTAAAACACTGAACTTGAATAAATAGAAGGGCTCTCAGGGACTTGCTCCAACCGAGCTTTATTTCTTCCACTCTAACATTCATCATGTTCTTTCCCTCCAGTAACAGTTGCCACAGGAGCCAGTGGAAGGCAATCCCTACCATGCAACAAGGCATGACTTTTGCAGCCCTCACGAACTGCCATGTAGCTACAGCAGGAAATAAAGGCATGTGCCACAGGAGTGCTCAGTTACCTTACATCTCTCATGTTGTGTCAGAACAGAACCAATCTTGGATCAGACCAGAGGAAATGGAGCTACCTGGGCAACCCACTCTTGAGGGGTTTTGAGGCCTGGATATTTGCAGGGGCAGTACTGGAGAGCAGTTAAAGAACTGGATGTACATAATAAAAAATTATTTGCAACAAAGTAATGTAGAAAACTGTAGAAGTAAATGACCCCCCCTTCTCAGCTTAAGTTGTTGCAATGCAAAGGTATTCACACCAGATCTCGTGCAGGAAGCAATGTTTGTAGTAAAAGCAGCCATTCTGTAAAACTGGATTGCTTCCAGGAAAATTTGCAAAGGAACATGAAAGCAAAATGCATCTGCAACATAAAGGGCAGCATTCTGAGGTTAGCAAAGAAGCACTGCTCTTTCCTGGATCCCCTAATACATTTTCAAGCCTAGGTATTATAGCTGACCAGCTAAGAACATGTAAACCACTTTAATTGAACATTTTACTGCATGTTTCCTGGAGCTATGGAGCAGTAATGCCTTCACAGGAAAGATAATAGCTCTGTCTGTACTCTCAGGGGCAGCCCTCAGGCCTTGCTCAGCACCAGGCTTGTCTTCCTCGAATACTGGAAACCTGTTATTCTCATCAGGTATCAAAGGCAGAGTGTGACACAATAGGTTTAAACTGCTCCTGGAAAAATGCAGGTTACGTAACGAAAGGAGTGCTCTAAAGGGGAAAAACTACAGGCAGCTGAACACAGTACAGCTGGGTGATTAAGCAGGGTCTTCATGGGAGATATTTAAAGTTTAATCCTAGCATAAGTGATTTTTAGCAAGCAGCATCTGAGGGGGTGTGTTTGTGTTTAATGCATTCTCTAGCACAGAATTAAAAATTTGCTTGGTTTACCTAATCTGGGTGAGGGATGGGGGAGGAGAAGGTGTTCAGTTTGAAAATCAGCCCTGAATTCTGTAGGTCCAAGTGTTCCCGGCTTTCACTGGTAAAATAGAAAAGCTGTCCAATGAAAACATTCAAAAACTCTTCCAGCAATATCTATCCTTTCTCCTTGGAAAGAGCACTTCAAGTCTGTTACCAGCATAAAATTCACCAGTTGTTCTCCAGAAGAGCATTGCAGCCTGTTGAAATTTGTTTTCCTCACCTCACTGAACTTAACACAAAAATAATAATTAGGAAAAGAAGTTTTTTGAACTGTTTGAATGGTTTGCATGCTGTATTATTTACTGGTAGGAAGAAAACAGGCTCAGCTGGGTATTTATTTTGCCTTGAACCTGTTCCACTCATTCTCTACAAAGTTTTAAATTCGTTTTTTTTTTAGTTTACTCAGTGGAAATAAGGGTAAGGAAGAGAATGGCAGCAGGAAGGAAGAGTGCTAAAAGAAAAGAATTGAAAACGACAGCAAATGTGAAGAGTATTTTTTCTATTTTCTTCTCCTTTACAGGAACTCTCTGTCATACCAAGAGTGATGCAGCTTGGGTGGTTTCAAGTTTGAAATCAACAGTATGAAAGCAATTAAAATACTCATACCACTGATAATACCTTTTACCAGGAGATCTCAGAGCACTCTATCTTTATCCTTCCCTGTTCTACAGTGCAGCTATTTGAGGAACTGAAATCATCGTTGCCCGCCCATGCATTTCAGCAATCACACAGCATCTTTTTTCTACTTTTTTTTAATTCTTAAATGCTGCCTTAAGGCAATACCAAATGAATGACATTTTTTCCTCTCATCTTAACCAAAATGGAATCTTGGATCCATTTCCAAGAAGTGCTGGCATGCCTTCACATTTCTGCATATATGAAGTGTTTTTATTATAGGTCTGTTTGCTATCCTAAGCAAGATCATGGTAGGAAAGATATATACAATCAGACCTGTGAGTGAATTTAAGGAGTTATTTGGACCGAGGTTGGACAATTCAATAATGCCAGCTCTAGGGCTCCTGATGCAAAATAAAAAGTGATGCAGGCATATAATACAAAGCATTTGTCCAGATAAAACTCTCTCTCCTGGTTCACATTTTCTCATGGGTTTTATGGGTTAATATCCCAGTGTCAGTTTTTATAACAAACCAGATATAATCTATATTCTCACAGCTAGTATAAAAGGAGTATGCATGCGTCAGCTCTTTGCACTACAGTTAATGTGGCAGAGATTTAACTGTATATTCAAGACTGATCTGGATCCAATTTGTAATCCTGGAAAATTCAGAAGTGCAAAGATACAGTATCAGTGATAGTGGGAGTTTGCCCCCATTGCTTCAGAAAATACATGAGTGTTGCTTTATAATTGTTGTAATGAATCAGGCCTTAATATCAATTAGAGAATTCTTGAATAAAGATGAACAGCAATTATTTAGTGTTCCTTATAGAAAGATTCATGACAAGCAAAACTGACCAGTTTAGGTTGGATAAAATCCAAATTAGATTCCATTATTTTCAATAGAAACTGATTTTCCCCCACAAAATTCTGAAATAAAATAATGGAATTATAAAATATATGAAATAAACATGTTTCTCTAGTCTAGTCAGTAAGATGATCAGTCCATTCATGGAAATCTCCACTATAAGAGGACAAAATTGTATTTAGCTACACCGAATGTTTCAAAATATTTCAGTGGTATATATTTCAAGATGATTGAGATTTATATAAAGTTGTCAGTAAGTAGGAATTCTCCTCCCTCACTCAAACAAACTGAACATTTATTTCCAGATGCTTTAAATAAATGAGGCATATTAATCCTTTCGTTTACTTTAAGCACTATCTGACATAACAATAAATTACTTCTTTGGGTCTGAAAAGACGTATGGAAGTAATGGACCTGGACAATGACAGAAAAGCAAAGCCATCTAAACAGAATGGGAAGCTGCAAATAGGGTGTATTCTAGAGCCAGAACCAGAGCTCATTTCCTTCTCTCCGTTATTCAGGTGTGCAAGGGAGGAGAAGGCCCAAACTCGTGCAACTGGGAGGGAGCAGCTTCACGCAGTTATTTATTTAGCAGGTCCATCACTGCCACTGCAGACAGCTCCTGCTCGAGGCAGCTGATGGGGCAAGGACAGGAAACACAGAACAAGAGAGAAAAAGGAAACATCACCTCGATTTTCTGAGCAGGCAAGGGTGATGCAGAGACAAGACAGTGAGGGACTGGAGTGCTCTGAGTGTCCTGGGGCAGGATGGTGGCTCTTCTTCTCCAGAACCACAATTGGCCCTGGAGATTCTGAGATCAGGGCTTTGGTAAGAGATAAGCATTAGCAAGCAGAGAGCCACTGCACATTTTCCTGCAGTGACATGGGGCATGAGACACCAATGACTGGCAGGAAATTCCCTTACAGTGGGGAATCTGAGGCTAAGCAGTAGGAAAAATCCTAACTTTTGCCCTTCTGTGCTTTGTCCTTGTCTCCTCTGATTCCAAAGAGACCTTAAAAAAGATGGGCATGTCCCAGATTTGAAGTGAAAGGAAACAAGAATCTGGCAGTGACTTTTTTTAGAAAAGCTGACGCTCAAGTAATAAAAACAACGTTCACCCAGCTGAGAGACAGCAAAAGAACAGTATTTATTCTTGATTCCTTGAATGTGATCTCGAGTTCTCTGTGCCCAGCTTTCTGATTTCTCCATGCTTCCATTTCCTACCTTTCAAGTGCAGACTGCAGCAGCACAGGCAACCTGCGAACTTCAGGTAAAATTTTTGTCTAGAAGGTATAATCACCTTCCACATTGTGTATCATTAACGTGTGGGAACAGGGTGTATCAGAAACAGACCTTGCTTGGATCTAGATCTTCTCTGATGGAGTTCCAAGTTGTGACACCGAGCCACCAGATGACCTTATCTATCACTAATGTGGACTGTGCTGTGGAACTGGTTAATGGGGTTGCATGCACATTATAACCTAGAAATTCTGGGTTATCACTGATGCTTGCAGCTGCCATGGCAACAGAGTTGGTAGGCATCTCATAAAAAGTCTTTTTTTCTTTTTAAGGACTCCTTGAAGGCAGGAGGCATTTATCATCCAGCATGCACAAACAGGTTTAGCTATGACAACAGTTTGCCTACAAAATGATAGACACTGTCTCCCTTTAGTTTCTCTACAGCTCATATTTTTAGTTCTACGTTCGTACTACTGCATTTAAAAAGATTTTCATTAGAGTCCTTATTTTTATGGCATATAGCTAAGCTAGCTTTTCAGGACTTTCCAGTGTTCAGGTTTCAGCTTTGCAATTCTCCTTGATGTTTCTGGGAGTTGCCCAAAGCCATTTTCCTGGAAGATTTTTGAAAATGTAAGCCTCACTGTCTTTGTCCAGTAACAGTGAAAAAAACCATTTAAGCTAAATCAGTGGAAAAATAAAAGTTTGCTTTTTTCAAATGAGCATAGAACTGCTAAGTGTTCATCCACAGAAAATAAAAGTTTTGATTCCGTATAGCTCTAATATTTTACTTTGAGGAACATTTGCTCTGTGTTCTCTTCTCACATTCCTGGAATAACCCTTGTTTTCCATGTCTTTGACAGGTGGCACTTCTGCAGGTGTGTGCTCACCAAAAGGACTATTTAAACTTTGAGCAAACCACCATAATGTGCAATACACAGTCTCTATCTGGCAGTCCTAAAGTCCTTCAAAAAGCTGAAAACCTCAAGACAGTACAAAAGAGATGAGAATTCCTGTTTGCCCTTTTGGAGAATGGAGACACTGACAAGTTAAGCCATATTAACTGACTCAATAAGCCAATCTCCAACTCTGCCACTGGCCTGAGATCCCCCTTGAACCCATTTCTTGGGATTAATCACAGGATTATCTTTCTTTCCTTCTTAGATGTGCATTTAAAGGACTTGTTAGAGACAGCGTGGAGTGCTGCAGTTGAAAATCTGGTCCAAATTTTTAGAAGACTGGATTATAAGTGCATGGTTTAGGAAGAGTATGGAAGCCTGCCATTTATTATCCTTTATTTGTGTTGTAGGCCAGGCCTCCATTCTGCTAAGTGATCACTTGCAAATCAATTGCAGATGCCTTTGTGGGAAAAAATGGCACACATTCTCTAGAAAGGCATGATTCATGGCATGGCAGAGGTGGAAACTCTTGCTTTCTGCACAGCTCTGGAGCCTCCACCAGTGTTAAAGCCTTAGTGGTAAGTCAGCTCCAGGAGCCTGCTTTTTAAAACAGTCTGGGTATCCTCAGAAACTGAAGGCTGTGCTTAAGGAAGTTTTGTATTTTTCATGAGCCTTCCCTCAAGAACAGAGCTGGGTTGCTGAGTTGTAGGGTCCAAATCATTCAGACCGAGTAGTAAACTGATAACACCCTTTTTGCAATGTCTGAGCCTCTTCCTTTGCTCCTGCATCCCTCTGCTCCCCTTGCACCTCACCTGCCTGACATTTAAGAGCCAGTGGGATCACAATCAAGCTGGTCTGGCTATAGGCCGTTTTTACCATTAATTCAAACAGATTGGAAGAATTAAGATGTTTAAAAGCTCATTTATGTGTGAAACAATAAAGTTACACTCTGAACTGCTTACACAGTATTATCAGGTAGCACCTGGATGCCTCTCTGACACAGGATTAGTGCCTGAGACACGTGTTAAGGTAGGAATTGACTTCTGATTCCGGTGATTTACCCCAAAATTTTTGAGTCAGATGCTCCACAGGTCTTATTTGGTGTTGCCTTTTGAGTCAATGGAGCATACAAGGTCTCTTTATTTGCAGCTTTTGCAAAGCAACCTGGTTTTCCATCCTGTTAAAATTCATAACACTACATGAAGCAGTAGTGGAAGAGTTTCTAAATACTTTTCTAATAGAGACGTACAAAAGCCCTTCAAAGGGAGTGGCTTTGATACTGCCTTGCATGAAGCAATCTTCTTCTGCTTCTCAAAAAACGAAGAAAAAGGCAAACCAGAACCCTGAAACATGAACTAATTAATTTGGACAAAATTAAAATTGACAAACATGGGGCAAAATGCACATTATTGTCATCCATCCTCCATCTTTAGCTTCATGATACCTTTTTTGGACCCAGGTCTGATTCCCTGTGAATGCACTGCCCAGGAAAGAGACCGGGAGATTCCAGATGATCTGGCAGTGGGGTGTGCCCAGCAGTGAGAGTGGCAGCCCCTCAGCCAGGCAGCACTTGCTGATGGATCCAGCACTGTGACTGTGTGTGCCAAGGCTGGCTGCCTCTGGCCCTTGGCAGAGTTAGGTGAAAAAAGTGACATAGCCTGCTGTGAGGGTACTGTAATAAGAAATAATATAAAAATTCTGAGTAGAGCTGGGGACAATGTAGTAGAATGATGTACCTGAAAGCAGGCTCAGTTGTATTTGCTGCTTATGGAGTGACATTTCTTACAAGGATGTTGGATTTGTCTTACATGTGAATGCCCTTGTTCATGTCTCCTGCATTAATCTTATTTTTAACCTTCTTATCAATTTGTTATATATCTGTATCCCATCTACCTTTAGGCATCTGCATAAGGTTTAACAGTCCTTTAAAACCAATGGAAAGAAAAAGTATGCCCAAAAGGTTATTCGGGTTCAGATGAAGTAAATTGCTCACTGGAAATGCCAATGTGTTCTGATTTGTGAATGATTTTAGGTGGCTGCAGCCCAAATACTGTCCTGCCCTTGCTTTTGCTGGGAAGAAATTCACCTCTGAGACTCTACAACAAAAAACTTTCTCTCTTTTCTTTATCTGTGAGTGTTGGTGAGGACCTGGTCCTCAGTTCTTCTTATTCCTCCACACATAAGGGCAACATTTATGTAAATAGCTAATTGCGTTGGGGTTGCATGGCAAAGTTTTTGGTAGTGAGAGGGGCTAGAAAGGTGTATTCTGTGAGAAGCTGCCAGAAGGTTCCCTCATGTCCCACAGAACCCATCCCAGCTGGCTGCAAAACAGATCCACTGCTGGCCAAGGCTGAACCCATCAGTGATGGTGGGAGCACCTCTGGGATAATGCATTTAGGAAGAGGAAAATCTGCTGTGCAATGGCAGCCAGAGGGAGGAGTGAGGAGATGTGAGAGCAACAGCCCTGCAGACACCAAGGGCAGTGAAACAGGAGTGGGGAGGAGGTGCCAAACCTGAGATTCCCCTGCAGCCCATGGAATTACTTGGTGGAGCAGAGTTCCACCTGCAGCCTGTGGAGGAGCCCATGCCAGAGCAGCTGGATGCACCCAAAGAACGCTGCAAACCCGTGGGCTTATTTTTGGTTTATTTTTGTATTTCACCCCTAGATATTAAAGACATCCCATAAATATCAAGGAGAATGCTTTCTATGGGGAGCAACTCAGGAAATTTGAAGCCAGCAAGCTTCCACTTCTCTGGTTGCTCTCAGTGGATTTACATGGCCAGTGTTATGAAAGTGAATGGGAAGCTTCAGGGTGAATATAGCATTTTGGATGTGCACATCCTTGGTATTCAATCGGAGAAAACAGCTGTCAATACTTCCAGAGCTGTGAAAAAGTACTAATCTTCAGAGCTGTCCTGATCTCCAGAAGCAAACCTGGAAGGCAGATGCATGTGAGAACCAGGAGGAGATATATGGAAATAAGAAGGTAAATTTGAGGCAGAAGGCTGACACTTTCTACTTGTAGTTCCTACCATGCATGCAGGGAGTTAAGGCAAAAATAATTATCGTTTCTCCCCACATTTGTCCTAGAGCAGTCTGTGACCTGGATTATTGTGTCTGCCTGCTGGTGGAAAAAACAATAGAGCTGCAGTTCCATTGCAAATTGTACCAGGAGAAAAGACACAGCACAAAGCAAAAGAGTTAAATGTCTGTGGTAAATCATGCAATGACACCAGCCAAGAGTCAGGTACGTCTGGCCTAAAGGACCTACAGCTTGGATAGGGAAAGAACGCAGGTACTGATATGCAGAATTACCAACTCATCATCAGCATGATGGTGAAGCAGAGAGAGTCAAACTGCTTTTTCAAAGGCGCTGCCTTGCATGATGCATTTGTGAGATGATGTGATCTGACAAGTTAGTGAGTGCTTCACCCCTCCTCTGCCAGTGGAGACTTTCTTCCTGCTTCTCAGCAGAGACAGCATTGATTTGCTGAGCTCAGAATAACCCTGTGGGTAAGAGCTGTTGTGCTCTCACACACAGCATTTGCCTGGAAGTTGTCTCTCTGGACAACATTCTGAGAGAGAAAATCCTTCTCACTCATACTGGAATCCAGTAAGGTCAGAGATGCCCTGGGCTGGAAAAGGAAATAAAGAGGATCAAAGGAGGTCATAATGTGTAGAGTTAAACAGAATAACTGTCATGGTCTGTGGAGCCAGTCCACAGTATCAGGTACCTTTCAGGGTCAGCATCAGGTAGCCCTGACTGGTGTCATGGGCAGCTGCCTGGCTTGTAGGTAGCCGGAGGTGGTGAACTGGCACATCAGATGAGCAATACACAATTCCCTTTGCACCCCAAATGGCTCTTCTTCAGCACAAGGCTGGGTGGGGCACAGTTAGAGGAGAGACCCTCTTCTCATCTGCCCAGACACCTTGGACCCAGGTGTCACAAAAATTCAGTTGGGTTAACTGGGGAACTTTTCTACAGTTCGAGCTCCGTATGTTGCCAAGGGTTTGATGAAAATGGGCAAAACTGGATTGAATGAAAATAATTTGGGTGGCAGAATATCATTTAATGGGTTTATCCCGAGATATCAAGGTTTGTTCACAAAGGAAAGTCTGCTATTTTTTCTTCTCCACCACATCACCTGGCCAGCACAGAGCCCTGCAGATTCATTCCTCTTTTAATTCACACTGATTTATGTCAAATCACCACATTACTAGAATATAATGAGAACAACTGTTTGTCTGTAAAAGTATAATGGCCAACTCTTAAAGATAGTTCTAGCTAAGCATCAAGCACCATCTGCCCTGTGTGACAGGTGAAACTACCATATGTTGAGGACCCACCTAGATATATCCCTGTGCTCCAAGTTCTGCACTGCTCTGTGAACAAACATGGTCTTGTCCTGAGGACAGGCAGTACACTCCCATGTGAAAAGAAGCATGGGCCATAACGTGTAGTTTGATTTCACAGCCGTAGAACAGGTGAACAGCATTATAACCAATCCTTTTTACATCTCTGAGGAGTTCTTAAAAAGCTTTTTCATTCTGCAGAGGGTTTACATGGATCTTGTGTAGAGAAGCAGGTGGAGTCTGAGTGTGTGTACACAAGCATATGCACATGGTGCTCATAGGTTGGGGTTTTGACAGCAGTGGGGTCTGTTTATATGGGGACAAGGGAAATATGTTTTCTTTGCTGCCTTGAGGAGCAAGTGAGCAGTGAGTGGGTGGGAGACGTGGGGAGCGCGTCTGTCTCTAATCATTCCCATGCTGGTGGCTGAGGGAGTCACTGAGAGCGCTGCTGCTGCTTCTGTGGCCCAGCCTGTGTGTGCTGTGCTGCACTTCCAAAGTGCCCCTGCTGCAGCTCCAGCCGTGGCTTGTCCATTTTTCCTGGGATGGAGCTGGGAAAAGTGTACAGTCCAGGCACCTCCATGGTCACAAGCACTGCAACAGTGCAGACTGAGAATTGTGACTCAGAAGCATGCAAGAAGCCAGTGACCTGATATACTTTCTCTGGGTTTGTTACTAAACTTCTCTTACAGTTGTGCCCTTACTACTGATCCCCTGTCCCACGCTCCAAACTCCACAACCCTCATTCCTAAGCAAATACATAATTTTAAAGAGGAGTGTGGGCTTCAGCAGCACAGATGGTCAGTGTACTGATAGCTAACTCGATGGGGAAACTGTCCTGTATGGCTCTGTAATCCATAGGGGCAGCTGGGGGCAGGGAGTGGGAAGTGCTCCAGGCACTCATCACTTGCAGGAGCTGAATACTTGAGACTGCAAAGGATCACTTGGAAAGAAGAGCACAGGCAAAGAAAAGGAGCAATATAGTGGAATAAGCAAGGATAGGTGGGGATGTTACAGCACAGGGAAACTCCCGATTGTCTGAATGTGCAGAAAAAGGAAGATGAATTTTGTTCAGGCAAATGCAAACTCTTCAGCTGGAGTAATTCACATTGAAGGAAAAAGATCAAAGAAAACCAGTGAAATTAGTCAGCTGAATTTTAATATGTTACCAAGTAAAGACTAAGGAAAGCCTTACAAATGACGGTAGAAACAATTTATAGAGATCAAAGTTTAGCTAGAGATAAAAGACAGAAAAACAAACTACTATTTTGTAATTTCCTCCCCACCCTTGACAACATTTTTCATGTATTATTTATAAAGAGACAAGCAGGTTTTTTTGGGGGGGGAGAACATCTGTAATGTTTTTAACAGGGGTCCTTAAATTCCAGAAAGCATTTCAGTTGCAGTGGTCTCTGGCAAGTTTGCTATCAATTTCAACAGCATCCGAATTGGGTACATGGTAAATTTAACAATGAAAATAAACCAGACACTTTTAGTTCCTTATGGTGTGTCCCAAATAGCTTATAAAACACAAATGCTTCTTCAGTCATTAGGGATGAACAGGTCCCCTGGCATCCTAAATAGAATGCAAAGCGTGGATCAGACCGGGTAATAAATTGAATTAATGTGGCAAAGACATAGGCTGGTGTCAAACTGATGTTACAGGACTGACTTATATTGAACTACTCCTTGGAGACAGCAGCACAGAGAAATGGCTTGTGCTTCATCTCGAGCACAGCTACCAGGCACTCTGTTGCCATGCTACAGTATCTAGGTGGCATCTTACTGAAGGAAAATCCTGCTTCCCTCAGTGCCAGTCCCCGGCTGGGGTGCTAGCAGGAGGCTGAATGCATCAGCTGAGTGGGTTGTCTTCCTCCAGATGCTGCTTGGACCAGAGGAAGGTGAGGACATGCCACACAGCAGTGCCTCTCCCTCACCATCCCACTCCTGCGATGACTCCTTCACTCTGCGTTCGCACCGGGGGAGAGAGCGTGAAGCTGAGCCATGTGCTGATGCCTTTCACATCCCCCTGTGCCTCAGCTCTCATTTTCTGTGGAACAACTGAGCCCATTTAGCATTTAAATGTGCCTCTGGGGAAATGAAATGGAAGGTGGGATTTGCCAGATGAAACTTCACAACAGCAGATTTAAGGAATGCTGGGAAATCTTTTGGAGGGGAATGTGGAAGGTGGTAAACAGCTAAAAAAAGAGCAAAACATAGCGTGGGAACAAACCAGAGAAGTAGAAAACAAAAATGAAGGTAGGAAAATAAAGGTAGGATGAGTGAAGGTTAAGAAAATATTCCCATGAGTTAGATGAAAGGAATGGCAGTGGTCAGTGACCCACCTTCATCTGGTACTCTTCCATGTTCTCTGTAATCCCTAAATCACACACAATATTTTAGAATTCCCAGTCTTGGAGAGATGCAGTGCCAGGGGCAATGAGAACTAGACCCATACTTTTAAATCTAGAAAGTCCAAAACTTGCTCTGTCAAATTTGGACCCAACCAAACACACATCTTTATGGCTCTAGCAGTTACTCTTCACACTGAAGCAATTTTACAACGTGCTGCAAGTACTGAGCAACTCAGAGGCTGGACTGCACTTGAGAGGCCCACGTACTTTCCAGCCCTCAGTGGTTTGGATGCAATGCACTGCAACACAAGCACTTGACTAAAAATGGCACTTGTGTCTTTCTATGGCTTCATGAGCTCTGATTGGAAACACGCTTTACCTTCAGCCCTTTCCCAGTGTTTCGTGGGTCAGCTTGGGCTCAGCCTGACCGATGTCAACACCAAACCTCCCCTGGAGTTTCTCAAGTTAACTGTGGAGCACATACTGCCTGACATGGAGAGAAGAAACATCATAGAAAGGTAACTCATGAAAGAAAAATCAAGCATGGCCTGCCTCCTTATGCTGCAAAACACAGTTCTCTCCCTGCTGTGGGCTGATCAATATTTGCAGTACGAGACAGACGTGCTCTTTGGGAGTTGTGAGAAGAGCAATGAGCCCGGCATGGCAAAAGCACTAATGGAGCTGCTGCCTTTGTCCTGCCTGACTAGAAGCCCAAATTCAGTTGCTTTAGGTTCTTTTGCAGGACCTAGAAACTGCTGACCCCATAAAACACTATCAGCTCCATGTGACAGCTGCTGCTGCCTCTTCTCACCTTCTCTGTAACACAACGCCCTGCAGTGACAGCCTGACTAGACAGAAAACCCAGAAAGGAGCTCTTTCTGAGCATTCAGAAAAGTCTGACACTTCACCATTATCATCTCAATAAAATGCTGCAGGAAAAAATGAACAAAAAAGGCCCCCAGAGCCTCTTTTGCTACCGGAGGAGCTGCTGCCCTGCGCAGTGTGTCCTCGTGGCCCAGAGGATGCCAGAGCTGTGCACATGGCTCCCCTCCACAGACGTGGGGACACACAAGTTCCACAGGCCTGTTTCACACAACTTTTACAAAATCCACTGAGTGAAGGGTGGTGGAGCTTGAGACCAGCACCAGAGTCCCTCTGGCAGGCTTGGAGCCAGGGTGAGGCCAAGGAGGCCTCCTGGCTGTGGCACTGCCATCCCGGATCCGGCCACAGCAACAGCACAAATGTTTTCTGTGGCACTCACAGGCAAAGCCTCAGACAAATCTTTAGGTGTCACTGTAGACAAAAGCCTTAAGCTACTTCCAGGAACCTGTTCTGGCTCAGAGATCTCAGACAGGAGAGTGCTGCCCATCTGTCCAGCCATGTGGAAGCAAAGACGAGCTTTTAAGATGGAAACTCTGACCTGATCCCACGGGGCTGCAGTGAGCAGAAGAGGTGGACCCGTGGCAGATTACTTACAAGCAAACAACTTCCAATAAATTAAAAAGCTAGCCAACCTACAGGAAGTTTATTGCAGCTATGGCAGCATTAAAACCCCCTTTATATTTACCTGGATATCTTTTAAAAATTGTTTGAAAGTAATAACTATACCAGTGAAGGTCACAGTGTAGTTAAGAGAGGATGAGCCTACATTTCAATTTGGAAAGAGCACTTGGGGAAGCCCTGGAGAAGAAAGTCATCCTGTTCTTGCCAGCCTGCAGTAACCAAGTACAGTGCACATCCAGCCAGGAAGACTGCAAAAAAGACCTTCACCCTACAGTGGGCTGAGGACAGCTGACATGGATTGATTTAAGTAATATGCTATTAAAAGCTCTTCTGAGTGATTGCAACCTATTATGTGGTTTCAGACATTAGCACATTTAAAATGCATATTGTTTAATTGAAGCAGCATTTGAGGTCCTTCACAGCCATTACAGTTGCTCACACTGTGACAATCTGAATGTGGAGCTGTCATTGTGCTGCTGCCTGAACAGAGACAGACAAGAAGAGGAGCAGAGAGGCCACCATTCATGGCACAGAAATGGCCTCTCAGCCTTAATGATACCAACAATTTGTGCCGCTGCAGTGGATGTCACCTTAATCCATAGCTGAGTGACCACGGGGGTGTGTATTCCCGGCCTGGTGTTAATAACAATTCGTACCAGTCCCAGGAATGCACTGGTTCTACACCACTGCATGCATCAAGGCAGTGACTGCAGCCTGCTACTCTACTTCCCGTTTTCTCTCATCTTTCTGTCTGGGTCCCTGTATCAGCTGTGAAAGCAGAGGACATCAGAGGACATACTACTACTACATTATGACACACTGAAGAGAGGAAGACACAGCTATATTTAAATCAATGTTCCATAGAGAGTGTTCTGCGTTGGCAAATAAGTCCTTATACATTTACCTGTCATAAGATTGCCATATATTATCATAGTAACGGTGATACATTTTGGCAATATTTTTCTTCCTTTGCTGTTCACATGCTCCTAATTCCTTTTCAGCTTGACTCCGCTTAACATGCAAATTGTAATTTGCAAACTTAAAATACAAATTCTGTTTGTGAAGATAAGATTGTGTAAATATTATATCTCCCCTGGAAGAGAAGGAGATTATTTTATGTCGTCCTAAACAAATTATTTAGATGATATCAAGTCTGCTTCAGGTTAAAATCTTTGAGATGTAAATATGTTTTAATATGGCATGCTTATACCAAATATATTATAAGCATTTGTGCTATTTTAGCTGGTTTAGAATACTTATAGTAAGAGACATACTGCAGCTAGAAAAACAGTATTAGATTATAGATAGGGAGAAGTGAAAAAAAATTAAATGTCTTAAAAACAGGTATTCAGGCTACAGCTGTCCTTAAAGGCCCATTCTCTGAGGTGACATCTTCCTGTCCCCATGCTGCCCAGCTCACAGGACCAGCTGGAATTTACCTGCCCATTCAGTGGGATTTCTTCCAGTGGAAGCCAAACAGGGCATAGCATGGATAAAGGGAGTAGTGTCCACACCTCACACCCACATCTCAGCCTCGCCTGCTGTCAGGGTGTGGTGAGAGGATTCATCCAGGCAGAGCAGGCTGAGTGATGGGAAATGATCTCAGGCTGAACTGTCCTGAATGTTAAACTTGCACCTTCCATGCTGGGCAGCTCGATGGTGTGCACTGAGAATACCAAGCACTGAAATACTGAGTGTGCTTCAGCTGTCTGTCTGAGAGTAGGAGGAGGAACAGAGTGAGGGAATGCCTCTAAAGGACAGGCAAATGAGTGGAAGCGTTGCTCCAGTATAGTCATGACAAGGTGGGGGAAGATGAGAAAGGTTTAGAGCTAAAACCCCTCCAATTAAGAGGATTAGGCAGCTTCTAGAAGACAGTAAGTCTGAATCATTAATACTGAATGTTAAATCCTGAAAAGAAGGAATCAAAAAGGCAGGGGTTGCGGTTTCAGACTCACCAGGTTGCCACTGAGCTCCAAAGGAGCTGGGAGCCAAAAGCAGCTGCTCCTCACATGGACAAACGCCCACCACAGCAGGAAGGACATGGGGGATCCTGGCTGCTCTGACCTGGGACTATAGCAGCAGCATCAGCGTAGCAGCATCTCCTGCAGGAGATTATCCTGCCATGATGAGGAGCAGCGGCTCTGCTGAGTTCCCAGCTCAGCTGGAGCAAGGTGTGACTGGCTCTCATGGTGCTGCAATATCACTTGGCACAGTTTTGCTTCTCTGAGAGCCAAAGGGTTTCGAATCACAGATCTCAGTGAATTCCAAGCAAGATACTGAGCACCAACATCAGCAATCATGCTGTTACTGCTGAGCCTTAATTCAGGAAGAACTTCCATCTAGGAAGTCCTTGCTTTTGCTGGAAAGATACCACTGGGTTCCAAGTTGCCTTGCAAATGTCTGCTGGACAAACTGGATTTTTGGATTGTGTGTTTTATTGCCATGGAGGAGACCGCTGGTTTAGCCAGTGCAGCTTTCAGTGGCCATGGGCCTGATTCTTCTCTAGACCTGTCTGGAAGTGCTGCTGGTGCAAAGGGTGCAGGAACACAGAGCTGGGGACACTGCAGGGATCAGTGAGATCAGGGTAGGCTGCAGTGCAGTCATACCTGGTGATGTGGAGAGGGGAGTTCTCTCCTCAGGTGGGGAGATATCCCTATCCTTAAAGTGAAGGTAAGTATATAGGTAAGAACAGCCTAAAGATTTTGATAGAGCTGTAGCCCAGCTGCTGTTGGGAAATGAAGAGCAAAACTGAAAATGTTGATATTTTTGGAGAAAAGACGTAGCAGTAAGTAGCTTGATCAGAAAACATTGGGATAAGCCATGATCTATATTAAAGGGGCATTGATTAAGGGGCATTGATTTTGGAGGCTATTAGATTATTTCCACTCTGTGCAGTGGGGACGTTTAGTGCTTTGGCATGGCAGTGTGCATTGGCTGCAGAAGTCTCTGTGAGCAATTTTTCATCCAATCAGAAAAATAAACCTTTCTGAGTACAGCTGCCTAGCACTGCCTTGAGTGGAAGTGCCCACCTTTAAGGAACTTTCAGTGGAAACTCGCTGTATGTTTGCATTAAGGGGTAGCTGCAAAATAATAAAGGTAATTAGTGCATGTTATGAACGAATCACCTGCAAAAAGGCTTTGAATGAGAACTTTAATGCAGACTGAATTTTTATTATTATATTATATAAAGCTTGAAAACAGAAGCTTACACACTGGAACTGCTGAGTAGCCCTGAACTACAGTGCTATGACCAGCTAATTGAATCCATATTCCTTGGCATTCAGAGGATCAATAACTATTAGAAGCAAAGGGCACTGCCTTAAAAGCCCAGTGAGTGCTTCATGCAAGGGGGAGTTCGTGCAATGAAAATGCAGCCACGAAATGGTAGGAATATGTGCCAGGCATCTGCAAGAGGATCATGTCCAAAACAGTTCACTAAGGACAAGCACAGCCAAGCCCTAAGCAAACACCATCATTTATAATATTTTCCTGATTTAGGATGATAAACAGTCTGATGTGCCAGCCTCAAAAATTGCTGTGTTCAGAGAGCCCAAGATGAGCCAAGCAATACTGTCGGACACTAGTACCTTAACCAGGGTGTGAACATGCCAGGGAGCGACTGGGAGAGGGGAACTTATTTATAGCAGCAGCAGGCTGCAAAGCACTGGTGTGGCAAGACTGACTAGTGACTTGTTACTTACTCATGCATGAAAACGACACCTTATGTTCTACAGGCTGCTGCTAAGGAATAACCCCAGGGGCAACCCAGTGGTGGAGAAAAACCCAAGAACCTTCTTGTGGGAGCAATATCCAGCACGAGGTGGTGGTGGCTGCTCCCACCCCTGAACTGGGATCCAGGTGCCCTGGGAGGAAATGGACCAAGGTGCACCATCAGAGAAGCTGGTGCCAGAGCTCTGTTAAACACAGTTACTTGCCCTTCTGAGAGGAAGCTCTGTCAATTCTTCACAAAAAGCCTGCTGCTGTTGTTTTCACACAGCTTTATAGGTTTTCTCATAGCTAAATGCTGTCCCATATTGCTTCTAGTGGTGGGGTCATGTCAGGACACTGTGAGATGCTCTGTGTGTGCCAGTGAGTGAATTTTTCATGCTGGCAGAGGAAGAGGGAGGGAGGAAGGGAGAAGTAGGAATGAGAAATACATGCCTCAGGAATCCCAGGGAAGAGAATTTGTGCCTCCTGCTCATTTTACTGTTTGCAGCTACCTTGTGTAAAACACCAAGTCTTGCTCACAGTTCCATAGAGGGTCTGATGAAGTCATTCAGCACATGCTAACTGCAGGCATGTGAGAGTTTCCATTACAGCTACTTCCATTCACATACACCAATATCCTCAAGAAATTTATTAGATGTCAGTCTAGGAGACGAAAGAGCTCTAAAAGCTCTTGCAGGTCAGAGTCCCTTCAGGATTACCTGGTGTGTGCCACTGGGCCATTTTTGAGGGTTTAGTGCTTTGTCTGTGACTGCTCTCCCTGCTTGTGACAGTTCATCTGTGCTGCTGTACTGAATTGTTTTCTGCCTCTGGGTTGCTTGTAATCGCTTTGCTTTGATTGTTCATTATTTGTTTGATGTCTGTGGCAAGCAAACACACTTTTTCTTTTTTTTCTTTTTTTTCTTTTTTTTCTTTTTTTTCTTTTTTTTTACAGTGCTCTCTGCCAGGTGGCTGAGTTGTGTAAAAAATGAAAAATACAAGCACAGCATGTTTCCAGTGTTTTTCAAAAACATTCAGAAATTTTTAGAAAACTCAGTCTAATCCTCTCTTCTGCCTGTCAGGCCAAAATAATCCAGACAAAAAAAACCCCTCTTGTGATAAAATAAGCGATAATTTCAGGATCAGCAGACACATCTACTACTAGTCAGAAGACTATATGAGAATAAAACACAAAGGGAATCCTTAAATATTCAGACTAGGGCAATTCCTTTGGATGGCCAGCAACTCAGACAAAGTAAGCAGCTGCCCCCAGCAGCAGATTTTGGAAGCATCCAGCCACCCATGGATTTTCTCTGCCCGTGGCACAGACATGCAAATTCAGGCTGCTGCTGCTGCTGAGACAGCGGGAGGGACCCAGGGAGGGCAGCAGTGCTGGGGCAGGCAAAGGGCAGCAGCGCTGACCCCGTCTCTCCCCTGGCAGTGGGAGCCTGACCCTGCAGGGCTCTGTCTGCTTCCCGGGCCCAGCTCCATCCCATCTCCTCTCCCTCTGGCCTCGTGCCGCATCTCTCCTTCTACAGTAACTCTGGCTTATTTCCCTGGGAATCCCTGCAGCTAAAACACAGCATAATCTTTCTCTTTGGAAGTCATCCTGTCTCCATCCCAGGTTTTACTGAGTGCCAGACCCTTTGGATTTTGCAATGCATGTAGCCCTTGCAGGGCAGAGTGGGAAGATGACAAGGTTTATCCTCTGCCTCCAGGGTAATGAGAAGTAAAACAAGAGAGAGAAGAGGCAAGCCTGCTTTGGACTTGGTTTCCTCCACTCTGTTTCTGAAGAAAGAGGAGAGCTTGAGGGGGAGGAGGGATATGGCCCGGGGGGGAGGAGGGAGATAGAGGAAAGAAGTTTTGGCATGTTGTCTTGCCAAAACGTGCGGTACAGATGGGAAGACACAGATGGAGCATTTCTACTGATAGTTCAAGAAATCAAACATGCAGGGAGTTGCAGCAATTGCCTTGTATCACTGTATTGGAACATTCCGTAGCAGCAGCTCTTAAAGAAAACAGGCTGTCACTTCGGCAGTGCTTTGGGAGCCTGCACATGAATACAAACAGTCACCCTAAAAATCTGCTGCAGCATCTCTCGCCTGGCACAATGAGCTGATATATTTTGTTTCAGCTCACATTATGTTTGCTGGCCCATCTGTGAGCACAGAGGATCTAAACCGTGCTCCTTAGCTTAGCAGGCTGAACTTGCCCACGGCATGGTTGCAAAGCAGCAGATGCACGGGAGCAGATCTGCCTTCTTCGTGCTCAGGTGCAGCACAAGTCTGAGATCCAGGATGAATGCTGCATGCAATAGTGGCGCTGGCATGCAGGCAGAGAGGAAGGAAAGGGATCCAGGGAAATGCCATAAACAATTCTGCAGGTACTGTATGTCAAGTCCTCCCATTAGAAGCACTGAAACAACTGAACAGTCCCAGCAGCACAATTCCTGCAAAGGCCTGCCAAGCATCTCCAGTCTAATTAGGCTTTAGGAGAGTCGGCAGGAGGCCTGGATATCCTCTCTGTCAAGAAGAAATCTGACTGGATTCTCTTTTGCCTCTGTGGGAAAGTAGATGCTTCCAGTCCCAGCCTCCTGGCTTCTGTGGGGTCACAGCCCTGTGTGACTCCTGCAGCTGGAGGCAGGGCAGGGAGTGCTGGAGCAGTGCTCTGGCTCTGGCTCACGGCACCATTTCTCTGTGTCCCTGGGAATACCCAGATGGATGCTTTAGAGGAGGCTAACATGGCTAGGACCTTCCTCTAACAGCAGCTAAGCACAGAGGTGTAGTATTTCCTCCAGTATTTCCCTCCACATCCCTCAAGAGGCAGATCTTGGGGAATTTTCCTGTTCTCTTTCTCCTCTTTTACTGTGGGAGACCTGACTTAAGACTATGGAAATATATGTTGGGTTTGCTCATGAAAAAGGTATTCCTTATCCAGCCCTTTGTGTTTTTCTGAGGGCAGCTGTCACCATCACATCTAAGAAGAAAAACAGCTTTTGAAAATAACTTTTTTCCAGATTTTTTGAATCTCAGCACAGGCATTTTTTTGCCTCTCACATTCTGATTTTTATCCTGCTGCAGTAAGCAAATGGGAGTTGGAGAAGTCATTAGTGTCTAATTTAGCCTGGCAATTAGGCAAAATCTAATGGGCTGCTCAGGTTCAGAAGTTAGAACTGCTACTTGTAGGTTCTAATTCTGATGCTGACTTTTTTTTCCTGTGGCCAGGATGAATTCCCTTCTCTTTTTGAAAATTTACTATTCTGTATAAAACTGTATGTTGGGGTTCATTGCTAAGGATTCATAAAGTGCTTTGGAAAGGAAAGGTAGGAAACATTATTTTGCCATTTTAATGTGTGTCTGAATAGCCTTCAACCCTCTACTCCAGACACTTCAAAATCTGTCTTGGGTGGGAGAATTCCTGACCTTAGCAGCCTTACAGTTATAAATTCAGTTACAGCGTTGGTCCAAAAGACACATTGCTCGATGGAACTGAATATTGTGCCAGCATTACTCAGTAACAGCTTTGGCCAGCTGGGGGGATTGCTGGGGTAAAAAAGGTGGCAGTGGTCGCCACATCTGTCAAACATCATTTCCCGTGGATTCTGTGGGTATTTGGAGTCCAGCACAGTGATGGGATTTGGTATATTTTGATATGCAGTGTCAGTGGTCTGTTTTTCTTCCTCTGCATCATATCAGCTTCAAGACCACCATTAAACCAGGACTATATTCGATTAAAAAAGATCCTTGAAAAATATCTTTTTAAAGAGTTTGGGAGAACAAAACAAACCTCTCTCAAATAAATGAAAGGCCCATAACATAAGTTTTCACTTAAAAGCTTCAGCTGAAGCTCCAGCCCCTTGGTTGAATCTCTCTCCAGGAGAAATTCCTCTTCAAGGAAATGAGATAGGAGTGATCCCTGCTTTCCTCTCCCTCTAGGTTGTGAAGGACTCTGTTCTTTGCTTTGAGATGGAGAGAAGATAAAAACTTCAAAGTTATCAACTTCATTTAATGCCTGTGACATCAGCCCCAGAGAGACTGTCTCTCTACAGTGCCACCTTAACCAACATATTTTGGTCACTGAGTCATCCCTGTGGCTTAACTAGCCTTGGTCCTCAGTGATTCTGTTGTCAGGAAGAGAGATTGCCTGAGCTAAAAGAGGGACTAGGCTGAGGACTGGAGTAGAAGCACCAGGCATCAGACAGGAAGGTAAACGTTCACTTGTCCTGGCTGGTGATCCAGAGGGAAAATGAAGATGCTGTGTCACGTACAGAGATGGCAGATGACAAATACTGTGGCTTTGCTAAAGTCTTCTCACACAGGTAGATAGGAGCATTCAAGCCTGCCAGGCAAGGACTGTTAAAAATCTGACTTAAGCCTAACATGTCTTTTCAGAAAACTGAAGAGAAATCAGAAATTTTGAAATTATGCCCCTTTTCCAAATTATAGTTCACTGCCTAGACCACTAAAGCTCACTGTCCTCAGAGACACCGAGTGTAAGGAGCAGCTGAGCCATCTGGGCTGGTTCTCTGCAGTATGGACGTGAGGAAATAGGGCCTGTGCAGAAGATCAGAGGATTTTATGCCACAGAACAGTGGCAAATGAACAATGCTCAGCAATAACCAGCCAGTCTACCATGAGATTCCTGCACTGAGCCTGTCAGCCAGCACTATTCACCTAAAATTCAATGGGAACTGGAAATAATGGACAAAGTAATTCCTGTGACTGTGGTGCTAGGGAGAGACACTGCCTGAGATAGTATGAGTCTCCATTTCACATCTCAGTTCAAAGCTGTGGCAGTACAGAATAATTTAGGTTGGAAAAGACCTTAAAGCTTGTCAAGTCCAACCATAATGGTAATAGGCATGATCTAAAGACTCAAAATCTTCTGTGACCTATGATGTTCCACACGGAGAAATGTGGAGACTTTCATGTGCAGCCAGATACTTGCATGTTTAAAGACATTTCTATAGTCATTGTTTGCAAGTCCTACAGTCAAAGGAAACCTCTCTGGCAAGATTTCATTTCTGATGCCTGTTCTGAACAAGAGAGCACAGAGAAATGAAAACTGACAGATTATGGAGATTTTCAAGCCTTGTTTTCATTTGCTGGTACTCTGGGTTGTTGGTTTTTTTTTAATGGAACTGGGGAGTTATTTTATGTGTAATGCCATAGAAGAGAATTACTTGTTGTGGCTAATTACGTAGTCCTATGATCACTGGCCTGTTCAACATTTTAAATTCTCTGTTTCAAAGTCTTCCTTCTACAGTGGTTTAATTCAGTTAAGCAGATATGTGACAGATATTTATAAGAAGCATGAAAGTGAATAAAATAGGAGAAGTCAGATAAATTAGGAGTCTGGGGATGTTTGCATCAGCTCTTCAAGAGGGCTCTGCTGTGTGAGGAGTTTACTGCCTGGCAGTTTATTTCTAGTTTGTTTCCTCCACACTATCCACTGTTAACTGTGATTAGCCTTTACTGTGATTAACTTTATAAGCATGTGGTGAAGATTTACTTTAAAGAGCACATCTTCCACATAAATTGAATATATCATTCTTATACCTTTGGTAAGAGGAGGCATTTCAGACAACACATGAATATTCAAACCCTCTTTAAAATGGACTGCTTCTGTATTCCAGTATTGTTTTTCCACTCTTTCAAGGACAGGACTACAAATTCAAAAACATTTTTATCTTTGTCTTTCTAAAGTAATCGGGTGTTTAGATCAGTGGTTTCAGGGATAGGCTATTAATTGTATTGCTTTAGGCTCTTCTAGGAGACAAGGATGGCAAGATAAGAACCTAAACAGAAGAGAATCTGGTTTCCAGGACAATCATACCAAATCCAATTTATAAGCTGTTAAACATATGAAGGGCAAGCTGGAAAAAATCTTAGGAAAATTCAGTGGCCTAGGCCCCAAAGCTATTGGCTTTTGATCTTTGTCAGAACTTCGAAGGGAAGGTATTTTCCTGGTTGATACTCACGGATTGTTGTTTACAGCCCAACAAACCAGATACGGTGTAATGATGGAGATAAACACATCTCAGACCTTATAAACATTACAGATGCCACTTTTACTCCCAGGAATCACACTCTATTGTACCATCATGGGACAAAGTTCTCTGGCAGTTGATGTTACCTGGCCCTCGGTTTCTAGCAGCATAGTCAGAGCTATTTATAAAGTACAATAGAATTTTGCCCTACATCCTTGATATAAATGTCAAGTGCCCTGCAGTATTGTGCACTGTTCCTGGAGAAATGATCCATTAAAACCATCCATATGAGAGGAAGTATTCAAAACACTTCCAGAAAGAAATTACATTCTTGTAGGATAATAGAGAAAATTGGCTGACTTGCACAGACTGTATTGACACGCAGCAAAGCTCAGCTCTTCACTAACCATGTCCCCATGCCAGAGCTAAGGACATCCTGCCTGCAAGGGGGACACACAGCCTTCATTTTACCTTCTGGCTCAGACCCTGCGTTACAAGTGAGCAAGGCTGTGCATCTGGACAGAAAGAAAATGTGCAAAGTGCATCAATAATGAGGAATTGAGGCCAATAGAGACGTGCGTGAAACAAAAAAATTTAAAAAAGGCTATCAGGTGCAAATGCAAAATTCGAAAGAGAAGAAGCTCAGTTCACAACACTCTGTGTGTTTCAGAGGATCAGAAGTGGCTGTGTTGGAATTGTAGAGATGAGTTTCCAACCTATCATGGTCTAAGTGTTCCATCGCTTGTGTGCACGTTGGATAATGAAAGGATTTGTTTGAGAGGAGAGGTTTTAAGGAAAGGAGGGCTCTGTAAGCTGCTCAACTTAAAAGAAAAAAGAAAATATGGAAATAGTTGGTTTCATATAATGAAAATATCTTACCAACCTACACTTTGTGTTCTACCAGGCTGCAGTTCCAGCTGGAGAGGGCTCCCTCTTCCCTCTCAGCCTGGCCTGGAGGATGTTAGCATCTACCATTCAACAGCAGTTCTGCTGCTGGATGGAGAGAGAATTTGGTTGGGCTTTCTGTCCGTGTGCTTTGGAAAGGGAGTTAATTCCCTCACCATGAGGGGCCTGCCAGACAAGATATGGTAATTCCTTACAGTGGGCTCAAAGGTGGTTGCAAGCCAATTCAGCCTTATGAATTTCTTATGGGTAAGACACACCCAGTGGCTGCTGCTCCTTTCACATCCTGCTTAGTCTGTTTGGAGGCTGACTGAGGTCATGCAGAGACACTTTCAGCTGCTTTGCACGCTCTGTGCAAAGGGACTATGCTCAAAGGAAACCAACAGTGATTCTTGCCTCGGGAAGAATGGAAATGGTCTCTCCTTTTAAGTTCACCCTGTATTCTACAATTTAAAAACACAGCACTCTCACTCATCCTGGGAGGACATGATTTCTGAAGCTCTTTTCCCAGCTGTTTTCTGACTTAAAAAGGATTCTAACTCACGGCCCTCAGCCATGGTAATGAAAATAACTGATCTGGTTGGAAATGGTGCCAGGCAAGCTTCTGGATTTAAGCAACTTTCCTTTATAAATCTATTCAGTAGTGGGGGATTAGCATGGTCCAGATTCAAAGAAGAGGACACTCCTGTCCACCTGGAGATAACCTCCGAGTGCTCACACTGACCTTCCCTTATGTTCCTGCCCTGGTGCCCTCTGTACTCTCAGTTGTACCACCTCCCCTGCATTATTTTCCTTTAAACTAAAGAAGGGTGGAAATCAGGTTTGTTTAGGCTCCTATTATGTGCTCAAACTTTTAGTGAAGCTGAAAGGGCCTAAGACCACCTGTAGGCTGTGGAGTAGATGTGCTTTGTGCACTCCCTACAGTCTTGGCCCCTCAATTATCCAGATCTGGGATTTGTCCAGCGTACTCCTCAGCTCTCATTTGGGTTGTGTAGTTCCTGTATCCTTAGGAGTACAGGGACTTGGGAGAGGAATGAGGGCTGGTTGACCCTACTGACTGAGGAAGCAGTCATTCTCAGAGCAGGCAATCTACGGGCCAGATGCATGTGGAAGTCACATCTCCTTGCCAAAATGATCTGTCAGAAGTCGCCCTCAGATATCTTCTGCCTGCAAGTAAATGTGACCTAGGACCTTCAAATCCCCTCGATACATGTTCATGAGTGTATTAGAAGACCAAAGGGCAGTTTCTAAGACCTATCCCACCTCTTAAAATATCCAGGCTTCCTCATCCCCTAAGAAGCTTATAAATCACTGCACTCCAGTAAAAGATACAGATGCTTTTTATTTTTTAAAATTACAGCTGCTTTTTGTCTTGCATTAAAGCCTCTTATATTTTCAGAAACTTTCCACTTGAATTATGAAGCAGATCACAGGCCAGCAGAAAACCATTCCCAAAAGGAAAAGGCAACATAATGGAACACAAATTAGAATACACATTCGAGTGCCCAGCACCGAGAGTGGTCTAGAACACAGCACACCCATCACTCGTAAAAATAACAAGCGAGTCCTAACACCCGCACTTTAAAAACTGCAGTGCATCCTAATATATTCCAGATGTGAGCTTGATTAGGGCTGAAGTTAGATGGGTTACAACCTGCCCTTTAAAAGCAGTTCTTTGCCACAGACTGAAGAGGGTAAAGATTTGCTGAAGTTAAGGGAAAGGAGGGAGTAGAACCTTCCCCTGAAAAATACTCCACTAATATGTTACTGGCAATCAAGAAAAGAGTAGTTCCCATTATGAATAGTTTATTTCTTATTGATGTTGGTAGAGCTTCTCACAGGAAGGATGCAGCAGAGAAGGTGGCCGAGTACAATCTCCTATTTGTGCCTGGAACCAGCTGCTTTTTACAAGCAAGTGCTCCCTGGAAGCACCGAGGCATAAACACCTGTGTAACAGCATATAACCAGCTCAGGTTTGCATCGAGGTCTGGCTTGTGTGCATCTAGCAGCCCTAATAAAGCCTTGAACTTTTTCACCATGGCTGAATAACCTGAGCTTGTGCAGCTTCCTTGTGTGGAAATCTGAACGTCACCTGGGGCAGGAACAGGCAGAGGTGTCACACAGCGCTCAAACAGCTTTCTTGAAGGTTGTGTTTGTCCTGGAGCCACAAAAGTAACTCTTGACTTCCCAAGCAAGGATTCCCAGATGTAGTTGTCTCTCCATGGGAAAGCCTCCAAGCTCCCTACTGAGATGAACCCTTTAGGAGTCAGTGAAAGTTGCTTTCTTGCAAGACTGTCAGGGGTCCCCCTGTCTGTGCAGGTGATTGTGGCTCGTGTCCTCTGAGCACTCTCAGAAGTTAAAACATTGATGCCGTTCCCTAAGATCAGATCTGAGCACTGCCTGACTTCCCATGGTGCTTAAGCTCCTGAAGACTTGCTCAGCTTGTGCTGGGCTCACTGTAAGCCAAGGTGGAGCTCTTTGAGAGGGGAGCCTTCCTCGGCTCATCCAGAGGCTGGGCTGAGCACCAAGCTGGGACATCCTCAGGTCTTTCCATAGATTCCAGGGAGAATTCCTCCTGATGTCTGTCAAGGAGGAAGTTCTAAGAACCTTTGCTTTTCCTAGGGTAGAGGATGAGAGGAGACCACTCTTCCTCACCTTTTATAACTTTGAATATAAGTGGATCAGAAATCAATAGAGATGAACACAGCAAAAAATCACCACATATTTCCACCAAAGCCTCAGACCTCAGCAGCTGCACTGAATTTGGTGTGGTAGAAGAACCTTTCTGAATAATTATTGGCAGCTCTAAGAAAGTACTGTATGCTCTGTATAGCACACCAAATATGCCCCTGAGCAGAAAAATGGCTGCATTAGTATTAATGCTGGTCATATTCTGAATTAAATACTTAATTCCTTAGTAAACTTTAAAATGTCAGTATTTTAAAGGCAGCACAGCACCTTCCTGAAAGAGTGGGTGTCTTTAATATGAATACATTTTATTAAATATATTTGTCACCATGAAATAGCTGATGACATTGCAAGCAAGTAGACAGTAAAAGGCATCTGGCTTTCTTCTCCATGTGTTACCAAAGGACCAGCATGCACATTTCAAATAAAATTTGAATTTTTCTGTAATCTTCCAGCATCAGAAAGAGTCAGAGAGTCTTGTATGTGGTGGCTCATCAACCACTTTATGCAGAGCACATCAGCTTTTTAGGAACTGTATCCATTTACATCATCTGAGAACAGCTGAGAATGTCTGTGAGCAAACAAAATGCTGTTAGCCCTCGTGTCTCAGTTAAGAATTTAAGATACAAGTGACTAAACATGCTGGCATCAGTTGTAGAACATCTGGCATGGGGATTGGTCAAAAGCTGGTGAAAGAAAAATGTTGTACCTTGACTTTTTGGGTCATCTTTTGGGATTTTAATTCTTTGGATAATAATTCTTGGGGTCATTCAAACTAATATGAGCCAGCTGTTTCTGGCATTGCAGACTGCAAAAATGAAATGCAGAAAGAATAGAATGGTTTGAAGCCAGAAAAGTAAATTTGCAGTGAGGTACCTACTCTGCTCCTGTCTAGAGCTGATGAGAGCTTGGTCTGATGAGACAATTTAGCTCCCAGTGTCTCCTGTAAGACTGGTGCTGTAAAGAACAGCAACAGAAATGGAGAGATCTGAAAACTGTGGAAAGAGGAAAGAAAGACAAGAGGAGGAGTTAATCTCTAGTTTGCCACAGTTAACTCACATGATTATTTACTTGGGAAATCAAGTGGACAGACAGGGAAGCTGTTTTCCTGGGTGCCAAAAGCCTTAAAATTGTGACATTTTGATAACTATTCCTACTACAGCATATCTCTTGTCATAACTACATGTCCTTGCAAGAAAAACCTGTTCAAGCTGAAATGGGATATGAATAACTGAGAAAGGGCCAACAAATTTTTAAAAGGCAAAGAGGGCAGCAGAGGAGAGGATAAAGAAAAGTGATCTGCAGAATGTAATGAGGAATGGAGGGGAGCACAGAAGTCTTCTGCTCCTTCTGCAAAATACAGAGATCAACAAGGAAATAATTGAAAATCATCAGCCTGGAGAAAGATGTGGATAACAAAGTAGGTTCAAGGAGAAGCTTACACCTGTGGGCAACTGTCCCAGCAGGAGAGTCTGTGCACAGTTGTGTGGCAGCAGAATGACTCCATTTATTACGGTTTAATTTATTGGCTGCTGACAATGTAGTCTGTTCAGAACAAATATAGTGCAGTCTCTGCCCTCACAAGTAGTCAGTTTAGCTGAAAAAAAAAAAGAAAAAAAATCAAGGTCTTTCAGATTTCCTTCAGTGTATTTTAAAGCTAGGGTCTTCAGTGCCTCACTCTTGCATTCACTGCTTTTTATTGGCTATGGCACAAAAGAAGGAAGTTGCTTATTAACCAACTTGACCTCCTTGTTTGCCCATACTTCTTGCAATTCCTTTCTCCTCTTCCTTCCCAGAGGGAAGTGTTTAGGCACCGGCCCGAGGTTAGGATGGAGCTGCTCTGTCCGTGTCCTACACTGAGCCCTTTCTGTTTCACAGAGGTTGGGCCACTGCTGGAGCATGGTGTGGAGAAGAGAGCAGAGAAATCAGTGAAGGCCACAGGGCTCACCCTGTGTAAGGACATTCCTCCTGCTCTGCTCGTTGCAGTGTAATCCTGCAGCCATAAAGTTCACGGCTGTGGTTTTTGTATTGAATGTGGGACTCTCTGTGCATACAAAATATTATAAAACATTCTACACTGCCCAAACTACAGCAACACGGTGTGGAGAGGAAGGCTAATCACCCTTCAAAAACCATGTTTATTCATAAAGTTTTAATGGCAAGGGGAGGGGCTGTTTCAGACCTTTATCACCTGGAGCTGAAGGATGACCCATAAAAAAACTTTCTGTTCACTTAAAGGAAGATAAAATGAGTAGTATCCATCAGAGTTTATCTTGCTGCCTGTTGCTAAAGCTTCTCTTCACAAAATCAGGTTTTGTGTGATGTGGGACACCTATTGCAACCTCTTCAGCTGAGAACAGAGCACGTTAATGACATTTATTGTGCTGCAGTCTGTATGAGGGGTGCCATGGCAGAAAGACAAGTATGTCTAGAGGTGGAACTCTTTGCTACTCATTACCAAGTGGCTGAATTTCTGATGGAGAACATTACATAGTCATTCAAAAGGCAGTAACTCAGGTTGTAACAAAGAACCTGAGACATACTAATAAAAGCCCCATTTCTATTTTATAAGTCACATAATGGATGTCACATTCAGTGCTTCTTATGGTGAACAGGCTACTTATTAAGCATAGTCTATGACTTTATTTCATTTTAAAATTGCCATCTTTTCCAATTATTCTAACTTTTTAGAGTTTTCTCCCTTTTAAATAAGGTTATTTTTAGCATGAACCACAAGTTACAAACAGCAGAAGTTGCTATAGAAACAGAAAAGGCACTTTGTAGAATGAAAATGCAGGAAGAAGTGTTGTTCAGTATTTATCTTCTGCAGACAGTAAGATAGAATCAATACCTATAGGTGTGTGTATGTGTATCCATGCATATATATAGATATAGATGACTTTCTTTACTGTATCTGTGAACCCTTCAGCGCTTGCCGTTGTATCCTAACATTTAGCCAGTTTTTGGCACTTCTGCACAAGCAGTTTATTATCCCCAGCTTTATGCAACTACCCGTAAGGAGGTGCCCTGCATGCATCTTTGAATTCATTCAGCCAAGCCAATGCAAGTCAAACTGATGTTGCAACACAGACAGAGGCAGGTGCCTTGTGTGGGGTGGTGGGGAAGAAAGCTGTTCAGCAGTTTTATTAATATCCCATTATCTGACCCTCATCACACACCACACTGGACATTGCTAGTAGAGGGACTCATCTGGCTCTTTTCCTCCCTACCTAACTGGCCTCTACTGTACAGATGCTCAGATTTTCCTTTAAAGTCCCTTTGCTTGTTTCAGTTGTGAAAATAAACTTCATGATTTAGCAGCTTTAAACTAAGCAAAGGTAATTTCCAGTCACAGGACTTGTGCTGTGCCTGAAGTCTGTTTCTTAAATGCTGTGCCACCTCTAAGCCTCATCAAGGGGGAGGACGATATGGATGGAACATTACATGATTTTCAGCCATTGGGAATCAGCCTCAATGTCTAGTGTAACAGCATGGATTACTGAACTAGATTCAGAGGAAAGAATACTGTGTAGATTACGCTTCATGTATTCATTAGACTGAAAGAAAAAACGTCAGGTGTTTCATAGTCAAGCTGTCTGGAAGACTGGGCCTGAAACATTTTTCACTTCTGCTCTTAAACCTTTATTTAACTTCATTGTTCTTTGTAATGACTCAGCTTTACAATCATTTGGTGCTAATAAATGGTCACAAAAGTAGTCACCAGAGATAATTTAGAAATAGTTGGTCCTGCCCTGAGGAAGGAGAGCCTGTAGGCAAAGGAATGAACTGGGTAGGAACCAAGGGCGGTTCAGGCCTAATTTGGATTTCTTTGAGGCATTTGACTTAGCAAGACATGATATTTTGGTTAAAAAGTTTGTACTGTATGGAATTAACAAAACACATATTAGGTGGCTTAAGAATTAGTCATGTCAGATCTCATGTTTTTTGTGGTCTGTTTTTGCTAGAATAGTTCAACGCCTTTTCAATGGACAAGATTTTTCTTCTGCTTCAGAATTCATATATAATGCTGGCAAACCTCTTAGGACCAGACTTCTGAGCACTGAGGTGTCCCAAAGAGGAGATTGCTGCTTATAGTGATTGCCAATTGGATTTTGGAAACCATGCTCAGTGTTTTGCTGCATGTTGGATGCCCAAATAGCTTTGTGAAGTTGTTTTTTTTCACAGATTATCATCAACAGTGAGTTGATCATCAACACTGTTTTCCCAGCTGCCTGCCTAGCTGGTGTCCTGGTGTCTGTTGTGCAGGACACACTTGGACTCACAGCTCCAACACAAACGGGTGGAGCCCTCTTCAGATATCTGGAGCTGGTTCTAAGTCCAGCCATTCAAAAAGTAAAAAACTCATGTCATAATGGTTAACACTGTACTCCAGGTGTGTTGTGCATCCTGGCAATGCCCTGGCTCTCTCTGAGGGCAGGACTTAGATGTATATCCTTAGGCAGGATGTTTCCTCTGGAAAGAAATGTGGCGGGATCTTCTGTGATCTCCAGGGGGTTGCCTAGTTGGGATGAAACCCTGTGACAGGCTTCAGTGTGGAACATGCCCACCCCTCCCTTTAGACACAAGTAACAAGGCACCCAAAGGCAGAGTTTTTGTGTTCAACCATTTTTGCCTCAGTTCCTCGTTCTTAAATAGGGCATAGTGTGAGGAAGTTTCTGGAGCACTATGATGTAATCTGGAGCACAATAGAAATCCTCATGAGAAAATAAAGGTTTTTAACTCCCAGACAGGGCTGGAAAGTGTTTATGTTGTGCAGTCTATCGGTAGGCATAAAATGGTAAAGGAGTAAAACACTGAATTGCTGCTTGTTAAGTAATCAGCATTGATCTCAGATACTGAATAAGGCAAGGGTGCTAGAGAAAAATAGTAAATGTCCCTGTAATTAGAGAGTATATCATAATGCACACTCTCCTAAGGGCAGATGAAGTGCTCACAGGCAACTTGAAGCCTGACATTTCCAACTTTTAGGTTTTTACTTTGCTCTGCTGGTCAGAGTATAGGGAAAAGGTTAGTCTACACCTGCCTATTTATACACACTATTAAGCTTCCAAGTGGTTCAACCTTAATTACTGCAGATAGAAGCAAGTCTGAATTCAGAATTCAGATCAGCATCAATAGAGGAGACACAATTTACATGTGCCTTGTTTGGCACATAGTCTCGAGTAGAACTATTTTCAATTCTGGTAATATTCAAGCAGTACATTGCTTTTTAAAATGCGTGTCACTCTCTCTGACTCCAGATACTCAATTCTTGAATGCATCCTTGTTAAAGAGAGCAGATGGTTTCAGTTCCACAGGATGAACTCTCAGTGGTGCCTTCAAATCTGGGTGAAACCACTGTCTGTGTGGCTGAATTGTAATGCAGGCCTCTGTGCCTCTGTGATGTTGTTCCAACCCTGCCTGGTTCTCTTACCCTTTCTGCCTTTCTTTAGTGCTGGGTGACCGTGCAACAAGAGGAAAAGGCCACCAACCTTTCCAGACCAGTCTTTTTTCTCTATTATTCACTACAAGAGGTAGCCAGCTAATTCCAATTCAGTATTAATAGTGGGGCCATGAGAGGAAATGACAGGAAATTCAAGCCAAATGTGGTAAGCTCAGAATTTCTCACCAGGATCAAGTATTTGGAGAAGCCTGTTCTATTTACAGCTTGCCCATGTGGTGCTCCTTCCTCTGTTGAATTGCACCTTTCAATCAGCTGCAACACTAAGTGAAACTGGAGAGGGATCCTACCTTTGGAGGCCACGTTGCTATTTACATGGGACTATTTTGAGGAAAAAATGCCCAGAAAAAAGAAAAGGAGGCAGAAGACTAAATTATGTTCTGATTTTTCATGTAAATACAAAACTTCTTTAATACCTAAGAATAAGATCAAAATCAAGTGGACTTGTAGGACTACATAGCTCTTTAGTGATGACCTTACAGAAGCCCTTTTCTTTGGGACATGGGTTCTGGGACCTTTCCTCCCAGCTCCCTATCACTAGGACAGCAGCAATAGAAGCAGCATTATGATGCTATTCTGCCTGAACATGCCTCTGAATTTTTCTCTAATAATATCCCAGCTGGATTGTTATTTCCTATGAAAACTTTATTGATTCGCAGCAGGCCATTTGCAAATGATAGATTAACTCTAACCTCATTAATATACAAAGGATTGTTAAAAGGGAATTACAGCGCACAAAATCTATTTCCCAAACAGAAATACACACAGTGGGGGAAATCAGTGAGCAGAGAGCAGCCCAGCAGCCTGGGTAAGTAGTCTGTGACTTTTGTATGATGTGTGCATAATACTGGTTTCTGAACAAATTTTCTCCAGAAATTACTTGGGTGGGCAGAGGTGGAGAAAGATCCTCAGAGATCAAAGGAAGTGCTTTAATATGAGTAACCAGATCAAATAATTTTGGTTACCATGCTTTGGTTGAGATGGATGAAAGGGTTCTTTGGGGTAGGAAGGAGTTTGCTGGCTCTTTCGAGGATGTAGCCCAATGTCCACCAGGGTGCCCATGTTTCCTGCAGCTGTACATTAGATTATGTTTAACAGATTTTTACAAGGTGGCCGGTTCTTCGCTGCACTGTGACAGCTTTCACTTCTTTACACAGCATGGGGAGGGAGCAGCAGGTGACCCAGAACTGGTCTAGGAAGCACGAGGGGAGAGGAGGGACTGTAGCAGTCTCTGGAAGGGCTATCTGGGGAGCTTTCAAGGGCAGCGTGGCAAATCTGCAGCAAAAAGGTCTTGCAAGTGCAGCCTGGGTGATGGGAGGAAATGGAACAGTGCTTTAGGGTTTCTGCTGGAGGCTCCTGCCATAACCTGTGCCCTGCTGTTGGGCTTACCCATCTTTTTGACCTCAGTCAGGTCTTTATGACTTTGTGGCAGGAAGTAGACTCTACATAAATCACTCCCTCTGTAGAAGGTGTTGCCATTTTCCCAGTCTTTGAGACTTGCTATAAAGATGTTATCCTACAACTGGGATTGCCACTTGCAAATCAACCTTGGAACAGCTGTGGCTGGGAGCCAGCACAGTAAGCAGATGTTGAGTTATTTAACAATATGAACCATGAAGAATACGGGAAAGCAGTTTTAACTCAAAATTTTTGTTCCTCTAAAATGTGATAGTAAGTGTGATCTGAGCACAATAGTAAATGCCTCAGCTAGACACACTGCAGTGTTTTCTGCACCACTCAGGAATGTCAGCCGTTCCATTCAGAAATTCATTTAGTTCTGTCAAACAAGAATCTTCCCTCCTTCTGCTCCTTCTGCTGCTCTCTAAACCCCCTTATGAAACCAAATACCAGGTCAGCTCTCTCAACAGAGCACTGCTAATGAACCTATGTATCCTTTCCAGGACAGCCTTCTCTCTGAAGAAATCATTTCTGTTCTGGTTTTCACTTGCTGTTCCTTGCATCCAACTGCATTAACATTCAATATTCTCTGGTGGTTCCTGTATTTAACCAAAGAAATTGGACCAGACTGTGCCAATAGTCTGCTTTCATTATTAAATATTACACCATTCCGTTGCTGCTCACAAATGTTACAAGGAAAGATTTAGTGTTGTCCCAGCCAAAGGTCTTAAACCTGTCAATCTGGGGACTCCTTCCCAGGGGACAAAGGAAGATTAACTGAGAAAAGCAGCCCTAATGCCAGTCAGCTTTAATTTGCTATGGGAGTGGGGTGATGGAGTAGTGTGTTCATGGTCTGAAAAAAGGAAAATAAAAAAATCAGCTAAATCACTGATGACAATATTAAGCAGCATTTGATAAAAAATTGTTTTCCTGGGACAGTGCAGGAAACAATCTCACTTGCTGATACCTCAGCCTTAAGAACTACCTTTAGAGATGTGACACGACTAATTCTTAAGCCATCTTATATGTGTTCTGTTAATTCCATATAATACAAACTTCTTAACCAAAATGTCATGTGTTGCTAAGTCAAATGCCTTGAAGAAACCTAAACCTACTGTATCAACACAGTCATCTTTATCAACCAAAACTATAGTCCTGTTTTCAAGAAGAGATGATGGCTGTATTTCACGGAATTAAAGGAACCTTTGAGATCACCCAGTCCAACCATTAACCCAGCACTGCCACGTTCACCACTAAATCATATCCCCAAGTGCCACATCTGTGTGCCTTTTAATGCCTCCAGGGATGGTGCTCACTTCCCTGGGCAGCCTGTTCCAATCCCTGACATCCATTCTGGCAAAGAAATTTTTTCCCTACATCCAATCTAAACCTTCCCTGGCACAACTTGAGGCCATTTCCTCTTGTCCTGTTACTTGTTACTTTGGAAAAGAGACCAGCACCCACCTGGCTACAATCTCCTTCCAGGTAGCCTGGGGAGCAATAAGGGCTCCCCTGAGACTCCTTTTCTCCAGACTCAATGGCCCAAGTTCTACATTCTTAAACCTTCAAAACTTATTATTGACCATTTTCTTCCATTTTTCCCTCCTATTTCTCACTTACTAGTCAGATGAATTATTGTTGTTTTCCTATATCCTTGTAGCTGGGATGAATTTTAGGTCAAACCAGTTGTTTTTTTGTGTCTATGCTATGGTGGCTACTTGGCAGGATATTGACTTGACTGTTCACAAAGTATTCTTGATATTCATTAATGTTTTTTTATGCTTAATGTACATTCTCAATTTGTTTGTCTAGTGACATACTTCAGCTTGGGAAAATGGTATTTTTGAAGTTTCAGATAGACAAGGTAGAAATGTCACATTTTTTTTCATGATGAAAACACAAGCCCTGATGACTGGTTCATCATAACAGCATTTTCTTTTTAGGTTTACAATTAACTGCTGTGTTGCATCCTAATTCAATCGATTTCCTGGGCTTAGTCTGGTGTATTCAGGCCATCGGGTGTTGAGTTGCTCTGTCAGAAGAAGCTCTCCAGGAGTTTCTGTCCTGGTCATTTGAGTTGAGCAGCAAGTGCCTTCCAGTTATTTTATTGACAGGCTGTTCTTTTGTTGCTCTTGTCCAACTATTAAACAAAGTGCAATATGTCTAAATAAACATTTCTCATTACGTGGCTGTAGTGGTTTTGTTCACATCTTTTAACCTTTTGTGAGATAAGAATTAGAAGTAGAGAAAAGCAGGCTCCAACCTTAAAGAATATAAAGAAGTTTATTACTATGATGCCTTTTCCTGGTCTTAAAATTAAGAGAGCTGCACACAGTTAGGAGGGAAAAAGGGTTTTTACTTCGGTATTTATTTAAGGATCCTTAGGTGTGATGAAATGTACATCGAAATGCACCCCGATGTCCCCACTGAAGAAAAAATGCCCTCACGATATGTGGAGTATACAATTATATAT
>VXBT01008393.1:969619-1089289 GCA_013400235.1 Oriolus oriolus | reverse complement strand
CCTGAATATTGCAGTCTTCCTACACTGCCATCACAGCCACACATGGGGTAACTTTTTAAGGATAAGCAAATTCCAGCCTGAAAAGCAACTGCTCCTTTCTTCACAAAATCTTTAAAAGTCTTTTACAGCTTAGCCCCTAAGTGGCCTGCCATGGCCACATTGCTTCTTCTGCAGGCTGCATACAGAATATCCATCCCCCCATGTCTTAGAGAGATACAGAACAGTCTGTGACATTACAGTCTCTTACCACGGCATGTAAGAAATCTTTTTAAGCTACCCGCTAAAAACACGCTGCGCCCTCTTTCCCAGTCACCATCTTGAGCTCCGTCCCACGTGACGCAGTTTCTCTTTCTCTCTGACCCTGAAGCCTCCATGTTTGAAGAGCTGATTTTCTTCTCGGGCTTTTACGTTGGAGAAAAGCCTCATCCCTTTCTGCTGCTAGGGTTCGATTTCTCTGGGTATCAGCTCCCGCCAGGTCTGAGCAGGGCCCCGGGTAGTGGGAGGGGAGCCCACCAGATCTTTAAAGCAGAAACTGCTCTGGGTGGTCTCGGCCATGCAGCAGTTTTGGTGTCTCCCAGCTGCCCGCAGTTTGAGGGGTTCTTCCACAGCGCCTCGGCACCAGGGAGGGGGTACAGGGGCCGCAGCCCGGCCCGGCCAGACTGACCCGCCACCTCTCCAGCGAAATAACCGGAAGAGAAGCCCAAATTTCCCGTGCCTGTGCTGCTTTTTATGTGCAAAATTGCAGGAAGCGATTGGCCCAGAACTTTGTCACTCAACTCAGGGTCAAACCACGACAGTGGCCTCATACAAGATTCATAAATTCATGCAGATGGATTCCAGAGTCTTCAGAGAGGGTGAGCTTTGTTATTCTGTGCTGTTCGGAGCGGGGAGAGGAGGTGCAGAGACCTCCTCTGTCAGAGAGTGAGGACATCCAGAACAACGGGTGTTTTGGATATAGATTAAAGACTCTCTCACTGCAAGAGCCAGACAGAGCTGGGAGGAAGTAAACAACTTTGGCTGAGGGAACCTCAGGCAAACAGACAGATCTTATTCTTTGTATGTCATGACACAGCTTGTAACATATTTGTATACATAATACATCTTCTGGAATTTTCACATTAAAGTGAAGATGTATTCATCTGACAGCTGAAAAAATAACTGATGTGCCTCTGCTGTGTCTTTCCTAGGAATTCAGCTGTCTTGGGGACAGGAAAATGAGAAAAATTATTTCAATATAATAAATAAATTAAGCTCACAGGCTTGCATACTGTGTGACCCAAGAAAAATGACTGAGCCAAGTCGGCAGGAACTGTCGGTTTCTGTACAGGATCTACAAAGCCTTTGGAATCACTGTGTATCGATAATTTCCATGCAAACTCCTTTAAAAATTTTAGTAAATTGGATTGGCATTACTACATCAGTGTATCATTTTGCATTTTATGCTGTGGAAATGGCAATATATTGGTCTCAGCTTTTGTAGTGGGAGGTACTTAAAGAAGACTGAAATTCTGTGATGCAAAAACAAAACTAGAAATGAGCAAAATTATTAGGATGTAGTTGTCTGCCTGGACATGCAAGCAGACCAGTCCTCATTAGCTTTGGTAAAATCCCTGGTGCAGTTGTTACCTCCCTCTAAAACAAAAAGAGACATCAGTGTTAGAAAGTAGGTCCCAAGATCCTTCAAAATCCCAGACCATGTCACTGAATTGTGCTGTGAAAATGTCTTCCCTCCACTCCATACCTTTTCCTTTATCTTCCTTCCTTCCTCCCTCTCCTGAATTGTCTTCATCCTAGATGCAAAGAAATTGTTGCTGACACTGAAATATCCCTCACAAATCTAGCTTTCTTGTATTTCTAAATGAAAGTCTGTATTTTCTTTGTTTTATTTGTAAGAAACTTTTATCTACTAGAATATGAATGAAAGGGGAGAGAGAGAAAAAGAGAGAAAGAGAGAAATAAAGGAAAAGGAAAGAAGGAAAGAAAAATAGAAAAATATTTAAGACCTTCCAGTCAATAGGAAACTGACTGAGAAAAAGCATAATGAGATTCCATTTTGTGGATAAAACCTTAACAGACACTAAGAAGGAGAAAGCACAAACTATCTTTTACAGAGGGGAGAAGAACACACACAGTTTCCTACACCATCCAGGATTTCTGTGGAAATTAAGCTGAAGAGGCCATGGTAGAACTGATGCTCTTATTTAGTGGAAATGTAGAAGCACACTGCAGGAAGGTCTGATTGTACAAAAGAAGAAGAAATCTATTCCAGAGGGTGTAGGTAACACTGAATATAGATGTTATAATTACCAAATACACAATACTAAAACAATGAAAAGCATATTCAATCTGGCACAGAATATCAGTAACTGGAACAGGTTCCTGGGAAAGAATAATAATGACAGCAATGATCATCATAATCATCATCAAAATGTATATATTGCAAAGGAAAACAGACCTGGACAGTGTAAATATGGTGATTTTCCTCGTTAATATCAGAACCCTGGGTACATTTTCTTCTCTGGTTGTGTATAGATTTGGGGTTATTTTTTTCCCCTTTCCTTCTTTCTCTTCAGTTTTTAAAGAAGAGACACACAAATTTCTCATCATTCAGGCACTGGGGAGTCAATTAAAAGCCAAAGGGACGTGCTTAGCTGTCTTTGTAAGAGTGGTTGGTTTCTGGGTCCAGTGCCCCTGACTCCTCACTCTGCAGGGACTCTGAGTCGTGTCTGAGATGACAGAGGGGCATTGGTTCTGTTCTCCACACTCCTTGCTGGGTGCTGGGAGGAAGAAATTTAGGAGAAAGGAATTTAATTCCATCTTCAGCAACAGTAGATTGGGATCTGGCACCTCAGCCACTTGGGAACTTGTGAACACCTTGCCCCAGCAGCAGCCTCACTCAGTGCAGGGCTGCTCCCCAAAGAGCAAGAGCAGACCTCACCCTGCAGCTTTTGGAGGGTTTCCTCTCCACTGTGACAGAATTTGTGGTGAGCTTTACCCCAGGGGCTCTGCTTGTTGCAGTATGAAAACACACAGGAAGAACCCTGTCTCTGCTGCCGCAGAAATGAGCATTTCCTCCCGCCATGCACTGTCCTGCTCCACGCAAGAAACAGCAACAGTGGTAGAAAGGAGTGGAATAAATTGCCTGACTGTCAGCCTTACTATGCCTTGGCACTCTACAGCAGACTGCAGCAAGATCTGATCTCCTAGACAAGCAAACAAGAAATGTTATTTGAATAATTCAGAAATGATCATGGAATATGCTTAGTAAGCCTTTCCCACATCAATACTTGGCAGCATTCAAACATTATTAACATTATTTCCCCTTAAAATTGAACGAGCTGTCAGTTATTTAATGGATATATTGTCTATCTAAAGTAGAAAAAGGGATTGATCTGCAATTATTTATTTGAGATCTTAGGTAGTTTGATACACAGTTTGATATTCTTCCAGTGAATGGTTTGTCTCTATATGTCACAGATCAATTCAAAATGGTGCAGAACCCAGAAATGACTGCTTTTAACCAGATTGTTCTTGTATGAACCCACGTGTAGCTGGGAACCTCCAGAGTGACAATTCTCTCTGGGCATACCTTGAAACACAGGTTGAATGCAGAGCACATCTGGACTTGCTGAGTGCACAAAAACAGAGTTTTGGCACGGCTGAATTAACAGCACACACATCAGAGTTCTTGCCCACACTTCCCCAATCAAATGTTGCTCCCATTTTAGTATTGTCAAGTTTAATAACCTATATTGTTCTTTGTTGCAAAACTCTTCTCTTAAGCTTTCATTACTTTATTCGCACACACAAATACGCACACACACCAACTGCAAACCCTTCTCTTCAGGTGCTCCTCTACTGAAAAGTTTTAGATTTGTTACTGCTCAGGAGACAGGAAATTTTGAGCACTATGGAGTCCAAGGCTCTAGTCATTAAGGGTATTAGAAACTAAAATATTATTATATTAATTGAGGTGAGCTTTCTCACCTTTGCACAGAGCATACCTTAACATCAGACAGAAAAGCCTCGTTGTGAAGGACAATGATTTAAGGCCTGAGAGGGTATGAGAAGAGGTCAGGAGATGCAATCATAGGAGACCTCAGTTTATGTGGAGCTTCCTAATGAAACTGCTTTCAGACCACATTAAAAAATAAGAGAGAAAGAAGACAGGTGATACCTCTGGTTTTTAATGAACCAATTGCAGATGCTCCAATTAATCTAATCAGCATGCTAACAGGCAGATGTGCAAGTTTCAGTCACCTAATAGTACATTAGAACTATCTTAGCCAGTTTCAGTGTCTTCATATTCTCAGAAATGAGATCTTGGCTGAAGTTGTTCTGCCTTTAATAGCACGGCTGAACCTCAAGGCAATTTCATCTGACAAGAGACGTGAATTTATTAGCCCCACTGAGCTAAGCTGTCTTGTACAGGATTTCAGATTGTAAATGGATAGTTTCACAGAGTTAGGAAATGGCAGAGCAAGAAAATCCAGCCACACAAAACCTGCTAAAGTCAGAGAAGGGGAGAAAATGCAAAGCCCCGACATGAAGACCTGAAGTTCTGCCAGTTTGGTAACACTCATCAGCATCTGACAGATTTTTCTGATGCAACTTCACTTGAAGTTCATGTGTTCCTGTATAAACAAACACAACTGCCTGTCATGTACTCATCATGTTAATTTTGAAGAGCACTAATAAGGCTTCAAACTATCAACATAATCCAAATAATAAGCCTCAAGATAATCCAAAAACCAGGCCTAATAAACATCAAGAAACAACTAGTTCTGCCATGGTAAATCCTTGAGCATGAGGTTAAAAACTGCTGACTTTGTGTGGAGAGCTGTACATAGATATTTATGGTATGAACTGGAACTATTTGCTTGGCAGGTTGGGGAGTCCTTGTCTGGCAAGGATGAAAACACTTCATCTATGTGAAAATAGCGGAACACAGCCACAGACGGGTGATCAAGGTTTTGTCATGTTCTGAAAACTAAATTTTCAGGAATCAACAAGTTAATGTAAATGGCAGTAATTTATTTAACAGATTTTGGGTTGAGTTTCAAATTTGCAAAGATTTCTGACAATTTGTAATTTTAAATATATGCCCTAAAGCAAATGAAAAAAATGTGATTTTGAACACAATAGAGAAAAGACATTTTATTGCTTAGAGGTGATTCTCCTACTATTCCCTTTTTATTATTTTCCTTTATGTTATTACAAATGAAGAAATGCAATCACATTGTTCAAGAACATTTTTTGTGTGAATGTATTGTGGAATTTGTTTGGCAATGAAAAAGCTACTGATACAAAAAATATCCCAAGTGTAACTGGGCAATTCTAGATATATTTACCAAGCAAAATCTTGACTGGATTTCATCTTTGATTAACTCCTTGATTCTCCCCAACACAATTTAATTTAATTCTCTATAAAGATTTTTAAAAATGCAGTGGAGAGGAAATTTTAAACTTCCCAGGATGCACATAAGAAATATATGTGCAAGTGAAAGTGTGAAGTTGTAGGCATACCTGGTCAAACTGAGTAATCACATGCAGTGGTAACCTTGATTTAACACTTTCATACGAGACTTTGCCAGGCCTCGTCAAGATTTGCCCTTTATGTCTGTAATTTATTCACCTATTCATCTATCTATCTATTAAAATATTGTAGTTTTTTAATGTCTTACACTCTGTATTACCATTCTCTTCTATGGCCTGGTATCAGACAATTTTAAATTATTTAAAGTTCTATAAGAAAAAAAAAATTAAATATTATTGGGAACAAAAGGAGTGGGGCTCTCCATTTACCTCTTTTTACTGTTTATTATAGGAAAAGGAAACCTTTTTGATCCGCATTATTTTTTCTCAGACCACCTAGCACTCCTCACATTCCTCATAGGTTTTTCCCTCTCTTTTTCTGTCTCTCTGTGACCTTTCCCACACTTATTATATAGATGGCTAAGTGAAAGCAAAGAGCTTTAGAAGCAATTGCATCTCCATGGTGACAAAACCACAATGTCTCATTTATGCTCCAGGATTCCCAGGTAAATGTTTTCAGCTCTTTTTGTGGCGTGGATTTCAGCTGCATGTGAGGCGGGGGGAGTGAGTTTTCTCCAAACCCAGGTCTGACTCCTTAATGCCCTAATATTGAATACAACAGCTTCAAACTGTACATACACAAACATGTAGTATGTGTAAGTACACGCAGCAAAGATCTCAAGGTCATTCCAGATTCCACAAGAATTTTCAAGGACAAAAATTTTCAGCTGTTTTGTGCACTGAAAGCACAGAAGACTGAAATGTTTCATTTCCTCAGAAGGAGACCCGAGGTAGCAGGACACACAATTTCTCCCCAGCATTTGTCCCATAAGACAGTTTGACCTCGAATGAGAAAATAGGAAGAGGAAAGTTCCAGTTTCTCTGCTTGTGATCTGGCTTCTTTGTCAGCTCTGTGAAAAAGCTCCACAATCCCTCTCATTTGACAGATTGCTGGGATTTTTCCTCGATTTTTGTTAATGAGATTGTGTCCATAGGGGAATAGGTAACAGATCCAAGCCAGAGTGCAAATAACAAAATACGGGAGCAGGGTAGGTGGATACTCACCTAGCATGGACTCTGCAGGCTGGCAGCAGAAAATCAATTTTAATTATCAAATTTGAACATACAAAGTCCTTTTGGTGGACTCTGGTGTCAGAAAATAATTAAAGGTTACATCCAATCTAATCGGTTTTGCTGTCATATTTCCCCTATAGTTTCCATTCAAAATACCACATGTATATCAGGAAAAGAAAGGATTGAGAAGACAGAATTTAATAGTGTAAAACACAAGGCAGAGGTGGACTGTCCACTTAGTCCAGAGAACTGCAACTGAACTATGATTAGTGAACCAGTTATGACACTTTATAAAAGACCTGAGACTCAAACATGTGCTTGTGGTTAACACACTAAACAAGCTTGTCCTTTCCTGAGGAAACCTGAGTGCTGAACCCCTCATCTGCAATGCAGTCCACAGGTAAGGAATGCTGTCACACACTTCTTCATCACTGTCACTCCACTCAGTTTCCATTTGCATCTCAAACCTGACATGGTGTTTTAAGGTTTGCAAGAAGCGTGGGCAGAGGTCAAAGAGATATACTGTTCAAATTGTTACAAGGTTATCACTCGATCAGGTTTCTAATGATTTTTTAAGTTGACCTTTGAATAAAGTTTTACAGACTTTAGGAGTAGAAGTTAGGCTAAAGCTTGTGTTCCAAGTGACCAGGAGGTGAATTTAAAAATTGTGTGAATATGTAATTATATTTAATTTGTTGTCTATGTCTAACAAATCTAGGAAGGCTAACTTTGTGATTTAAACTTCATTGCCAAATTTAGATTATTCTAAAAAGAATTTATTCAGGTTAGAAACACTTTTAAATGCTCACACTAAAGCTCTAGGTGTTTAACAGTAATTCATGTGTCTCTATGCCACTTTGTTTTATCTGCTTCTCAGAATTTAATTTCCATTTTAGCCAAATGGAAGACCAGCCAATTTTCAGTTATAAATATGTGAATGAATAGGTGAAGTGAAAGGGAATTAATTGCTGAGTGCACAAATACACAACCTACCAGAATGAAGGCAGAAATATAACACCTGGCAAAGATTCTTGTAACGTGCAGCTCAAGACGTGAACACCCAAATTCTCCTTCTAGAAACAAATGTATGTGGGACCTGCCAGTGCAAGCTCTGATCGTGACACCAAATCACTGGAAGGCTGGAGCTCCTGGTGTAGAGGACAGGTTTTGGTAGTTCAGAAAGTGAAACCTCAGTAAGTAATACGTAGGATAGATTTCAATCAACAGAAAGTTCATTTCAAGAATAGGAATACCAAGTTTCAGAGCATAGACTTTTTCAGGTAAGTGGGCAAAGTACTTAAAGGGAGCATTAAGAATCATAGAATCAGGGAATGGTTTGGGTTGGAAAGGACCCTAAAGATCTTCCAGTTGCAGCCCTCTGCCGTGGGCTCTTTCTCTAGGCAGTGCTGTCTCTCCAACTCTATTCTCACATATGTCCTGGAAAAGTTTTTGAAAGTTGAAACTGAGAAAGCTCACAGATTCTCAGGAGAGAAGACCTTTAAATGCATGTGCTGGGTTTCAGTCTCCAAGCCAGTTCAATAGGAAAAACTTCTCTCCTGGAATGGCTTGTGTCTATCCATAGAATTTCAGCTCTGGTGATGCCATGATGATTTTTTGCTTTTTCTTTTATACCCCTTTTATACACTCTTTTGTATAGCTTTTATGTATTCTTAGTGCTTTTAGCCCACATAGTGATAATTCTTTAAGTTTGATAACTTCCCTCAGACCTAGTATCCCATTAAACCTAGAGACCAAACACCCTGGAAACCCCAGACCCCGAGGGCCTCTCCAGAACACATTCTGTAAACAAAGCCAGGCCCAGCCAGGGGAAGGTTCCTCGCTGAGGGGTCTCGCTGGAGTCCCTCCCTGGGGAATCTTTGATAGATGTGCTAATTAGCAAGGCCTATAATTGCACACACATCACATCGTGGGGGGCCATTTCTCCGGGGGGCATTTTGGGGTGCATTTCCATGTGCATTTCGGCGTGCCTGAGGATCCTTAAATAAATACCAAGGTAAAACCCTTTTCCCTCTTAACTGTGTTCAGCTCTCTTAAGACCAGGAAAAGGCATCACTGGGATATAAAGCCAGCTAAGATAGAAGTGAAAAAGGGAATGTGTGTAGAAAGGCAGCCTTCTGCATGTCGAAGAAGTGTGATTATCAAAGAGGCATTTATGTGCTAACAGTCTGCTTAGATATTCCAGGGATTTCTGGCACCTCTCATTGCACACAGAGCAACTGCACAGCCATGTGTGGCATGCCAGAGCATCCCTTACCAGCTCCCATGGTCACCAGTGGGGGCAGAGCAGCCGTGTGTTCCAGACCTGGATCCATTGGATGGAAAGGAGCAGCACAAGAGCAGCAGAGAGATGGTTGGTTGCTGATCCTAAACCTGCAGGTCACTCTGCTGCTTAACTCATCTATTCAGAACATGCATTACAATTATCTCACCTAAAATTCCCTCTTGCGTTCATAGCACCAGAAAATCCCATCCAACCTGGCCTTACACTCTTCCAGGGATGGGGCATCCACAACTTCTCTGGCCAACCTGTGCCAGTGCTTCACTATCCTCACAGGAAAATTTTTTTCCTAATACTTGATCTAAACCTACTCTCCATCTTAAAACCATTCCTACTTGTCCTGTCACTTCAGGGCCTTTTAAATAAATTTCCTCCAACTTTCTGGTAGGCTTTCTGCAGATACTGGAGGGCTGCAACTGGGTCAGGGGAGAGAACAGTGTTCATGAAACATGGAAATGCTGGGGTTTGCTCTTGTGAGTGGAGATGGGTACAAGTTTTTGGTTGCAGGGTGAAGTTTCTCTAAAAACACATTTTTTTGCATGCATTGACAGGAATTTGGAAATTTCACATGCACAGTCCAATTCACCTTCCTTGAAAGCTCACATCATACTCTTTTGCTCAGAACTAAGCATGCAGACAAACACATCAAAATCTGGTGCTACCCATCACAAAGCCAAACCTGCAAAGTTTAACCATCCTCTGTCCCAGAATATCAAGCTTACACTGACATAGTACCACTGATTCCCATATAGTTGTTCTTCATTTACATGAAGTTGCAGAAAAATCAAGTGCTTCTACCACGTTATACCAAAGCCCAGCCTCAACCCTTGACCTAAAACTCATATTACAAGTGTCTTTACTAAAGCTGATCTTGTTCATTTCACTTTAAATATGTGTTTTCACCATCTTCTAAAGCTGTCTTCTGCTAAGTAAGCACTCTGCTTTGCTGAGTAGAGACCATTAGGTATCACAGAAAGCTATGGCATTTATGGTTTCACTCTCATTACAAAACACTCTTTACTTCCAAATTTCCCTTCTTCGTTCTCTCCCCTCTCCAGAACACATGTAGCAATGAGCTGAATGGTCTCTGTTTTTCTTGTGTGTATGGCATCAGTCAGCACTTGCAAAGGATAGTGTATCCTTAGCTCTGCTTGATTGAGATCTGCAGTTTCGCATTTACATAATTAATACACACATCCATATTTAATCTGTGCATATGAAGACAAAGTCATGACTGCTTAAATACCACAGAGCTTGGCAAGCTTCCATCATTGGCAAAAAGCTGTGCTCTCGTGCTTTCCTCTGGGTGGGATTGCAACTATTTGGCCAGTTCTGTGACATGTGTACCAAGCCTCCCTACTTTTCAGATCAGAGGGGGATGGAGTAGTGAAGCTGCCCACAGATGCTCCCTTACACACTCCTGTAATGTCCTACTCACGTGAACAAGCATTTGTTTTCCTCTCTTCCTCCTCGCATCTCCACTTCCACTTAAACAGAAGCTGGTGGTTTTGGTCGTGCCAGCTGGAGCTGGTATCATAAAGGCCTTTTCAGGAATCCGTGTGTCTTCCACTGTAGAAGCTGCAGAGGTGAAGTGGAGGCCAAAGGTTCATTGCTAATATTTCTGTGCTACTGCCACAGGGACCCAGGAGGAGCTGGCTCCTGGCTGTGCATGAACTAAGATTACACGGTGCTTGTTCTTGGCAGCTCCAAATAGAGAAGCTTGGATTCCCCCTCTCCTTCCTAACTTTGTGCATCTGACAGAGGTGTCTCCCTTCGGCTCAGTGTGTCCCCAGATCCCCTGTACGAATCAGGAGACTCAGAGGAATGTCATAGAGTGAAGTGAGGTGCATTCAAGCCAAAGTCAGGAATCGGGCTGCTCAGAAAGGAACAGTTCTCTTTTGTGAAATAAAAGGAAGTCTTGACCTATATTTCTTCTTCTGTCTGAAGGAAGACTAAGTTCTGACATATTTAAATTAGAAATAGACAAGTGCCTGCCAACTGTAGGATGGTCTGGTGTGACTGAGGAGCTTGAGCACGCAACAGGATATCTTGGTGTCCTGCCTTCTCCCACATCCCAGCAGAGATTTGGATCACCAGAAGCAGATCTAAGTGATCACTTTTTAAATTTGTGCCATATGTGGTCCTCAGAGAGACCCTGTGCTTGCCAGCAGCCATGAACCCAAAAGAAAGGAAGTCTAATCTATATACAATGTAAAATATTGTAAAATGTTTAATAAGGAACACTTTCGAATAGGCTACGATCAAGGTCAGTGGGCCAAATAAGAATGAATAAGGTCTATTTAAATAAATATCTTAGGTCTGGGTACCACAAAAACCTGGCTACCATGTAGAAGGGCGTTTACGTAGTTCATATACCACGTGGCTGGTTAGGGAAAAATAACTCCTTAGCGCCATAACAGCTGGAAAAGTGCCATAGAGATGCATCCTAACAAACCTCAAAGAAAAGGGAGAGAGTATTTCTGCAAGACTTCAATTATCCTTGATCTCTGAAATCTAGCAAGGCTCCTCAGGCAGAGATACCCATCAGCAAAAAGGACTTCCAGTTTTTAGTTACAGGGATCACATTCCTTGTCCATTTCTCATATTACTTTACCTGTTTTTCCCAACCTTCTCTTTAAACATTTAACATCTGTTCCAGCTTAATTTTTTTTTCTTTGATTTACCATTAAGCTTTTCTACTGTTTGGGCCCCTGAGAAGCAGCAAATTTATCACACGCTGCAATCACAAATCAGCATGTCTCCAGAAAACAGTATTTGACAGCAGTGAAAAAGACCAGTCCTTCAGGATATGTTTTGGGAACACTAGGATATTGAAATTTTCCCACTAGACTATCAAGGACTATTGAGGAAACTGGAATTACTCAGTATCTTGTTTTATGAAGACATTCCATTCACCAGATAAAACTCACCAGCAGAATTGTTGGCTGCATTTTATGACTAGTCCAGACTGGGACAACAACTTCTGTTTATTGTTACGTTAATGACAACAATAAGGATGCCCTCTTAAGGTCTGACATTCTTTCTTTAAGGTAGGCTAAGTATAACACTTTCATTTCCACTCTAATTATTTCCTTCTTTAAAAGATGTAATTGTACTTTTAACGGATGCGCACAGGAACACAATTAGTAAATCCAGCAATCTGGAATCATTCAGAAACAACATTGTTTTCTTTCTTAAAGGCAGTGTCTGAGCTAGTATGAGAACTGACTTCTGCACCCCAGAGGCAAATGCTCTTTGTAGGGGTTTGGTGTTCTCTGTAGGAGAGATGACACCAGGGGCTGGGACAGAATCTCTGACCTGCTGCTTAGTAGAGATGAACGGTGTTTTGTTCCCCTGGATAGCAAGACAGAAGACTCAAGAAAAAGCTGTTTCCTGTTTTCTGGCATCATTAAAACCACAAGCATCTTCCTTTGGTTACAGCTCCAATGGTTTGCGTGTATTTCCCAATATTTGTACTTCGTTCACAACAACAAACAAGAAAGCTCTGCTTGGATGTCTGACAGTGAATTTGTTTCTCAATCCAACAGCACACGAAGAAATTATTTCAGTATATATATGATATGGATAGGAAATTGTATTAATCTCTCGATATCTACAATTCTTTAATTCAGCACTAAATATTCAGTACATGAGATTAGGTGATACAACCTTGTTATTAAAGTAGCTGAGGGTCTGCCGTGCAATGGGAGATACTCAACAGATTAAGTGCTGGTTGTAATTTCACTTCATTATTCAGATCCTGAGGTCTTTAGGGCAGAGAATATGTCTATCTGTATCCTCTACAGCAGTATGTATATTTATGGTGCCATCTAAATGCCTCGGTGTGATGATAATGTCAAGTTGTAATTCTGCTGAGCTCTTGGTTGAGGATCAAGCCATCCGAGTACACAGGGTCCCAAAATGCAGCTCTACCATGACCTCTCCAGGCTGAAGGATGCAGCTCCTTCCATCCATACCTCCTCACCAACACAGAGTTTGAAATGAAGCGGTGTTGACAAGTGTATTTGCTCCAAAAAATGTGTTTGCAGAAGTGGCTTATCAAGGTTTGATGTTAATGTTCCCTCAATGGCTTCCCCTTCAGACAGCTCAGTGCATAACTGAGAAAAAAACTGTTATAATTGTGTGGCTTTCCTGTGTAACTCACCCCTGATTCTGAGGACCAGTTTTGTCACCTTCCACTCTGGATATATGCCATTGTCACCCACAGAAATCAAAATAAAGATGTTTTATTTTGAGGGAAAACTAAGGGTGGTGCAAATGCAGACCTGGCCTTAGAAGGAGAGTTTGCCTGACATGCAGTGGAAGTCAACAAGTATTCCCACAGGCATCTAATTTCAGTGTCTAAGAAGTCAAGGACCTTTGGAGGTTTCCAGTGACAGTATCCAAGGCAGGAACCCAACTCTATCCATGGCCAGACAATTTGCTCGAAACAGCAGGCCCACTGAGGAAAAAGGTCAGTTTTATCACGATTGCTGTTGCACCATATTTAAGAACTCTGCTTGGAACACTTAGGACACCAACCAGAAGCCAGCTGAGTCAGTTCAGAGGGTGTGTGTGCAGGTACAGAGGCCACAATCTGTTCGTGGCCCAAACCTATGCATTAACCAATACTCTGCTCCTGGCTCCTCACCTGGAGAGGAGACAGCTTTCCCCATTTTGGACGTTAAGGAGCAGGGAATGAACTTTTACCTCACAACTTCACCTTCCAACCACACCGTGTGAGCACTGCCCCGTCAAGGAAGCCAGATTTAGAAATCAGCAGAGTTCAGTTGTTTTCAGTGCACGATCCACAGGAACTCTAGACACATGAAGACTACTTTTAAGAAGACCACAGAAAAGAAGTAAAACCCAGCACACCGTTGATGGATTTATGAACACTATGGAGGAACCTGGACAGGTCTGGGGAATGTTTTAGACTTCAATAAAAAAAAAAATTAAGGGCTGGAAACCACTGTCCCAGCAAACTGGATACAAATAAACTGGACAAGGACTGTTCTGCCAGTGATTTTACTGCAAATAAAGTTTAGTAAAACTTTCAAGAATGTGACTAGCTGGATGATTCAGGAGAGGTTTTTTCAAAACAGGGAAAGTGGGGAATACATCAAGTGTTGAAGAGCAGAAACAAACCTGCATTCCCAGAACTTGGTGGCAAATATTTCTTGGCTGCTGTCTCTGGTATGAGGAGTTAATCTGAAGAGAGACAGGAAAAAACAATGGCTTTGTAGGATAACTGAGGTATGATACAGCAAGGGGCTGATTTTAGTGACCCAGTTTTTTTCTTCAGTGCCAGCCTCTGAAGTAAGATGTGTGTTTTTCCACATCCTGATGCTAATAACCCAGATAATTTCCTCCAAGACAGCTCCATAGTCTGTTTTATGGGCACAGTATGTCCTTATCTTCCTGGAGTGATAAGACGCCACCTGTTCCCCACAGTGAATTCCGGTGGAAGATGTTCTATGCCTGTAAAAAAAATGTGCATTTCCTGCAGGAAAAATATGACTTTAAGGACTCTATCTTGAAAAATAGAATTTATTATATAACTGCACAGATTTCTTCCTGCCTCTTGCAAGACTTAATTATTCCCAGATGAAACAATGGCTCCACAAAAATTAATGACTGCATCTACTTCTGTATAATGACAATTCATTTCTACTGTTTCTCTCTTCTTGTTTCTACCACAGATGAAGCTTCTTTTGCTTTGTGTAATGATGAGTCTGGCTTCTTGTGAGACACTTTCATCACAGCAACAACACAAAAAATGAGAATTGTATCCAGGTAGGTGCAATACCTCTCCTGGCACCTTGGATCTCTCAGATAACTTTCAGGATTGAGAGAAAACATAAAAGCATTCTCCTGCACTGGGAATTGCTACATTTTCCATGTTCTCCATCAACTCACTTCAGCAACCTCCACTCTGTCCATAAGACTTGGTGCAAAAGCTTATTGACCCCTCTCACCCCTTATTGACTCCCCCTTGCCCCCTCCTGCAGCACAAACTCATTTTTAACAGCCTGCCCTCACATTTCAAGTCCTGCTCTGGTCTGCTAAAGCATCTTTCTCATGAGGGCACCCCTTAACAGGATTAAGCAGCTGTATTAAATCCAAATTGAATTGTGGACTCATTGTGCTCACATTTGATTCTATTACAGATTGTATTTGTTTCATTTCTTTATTTACTGCCAGAAAATGAACAACTCCCTTTTTAGCAGCAGGCATCAGACTTATGGAGCTGAGGCCCAGCCAGCCTAATCAGAGTTAGCCGAACTACAGACTCCAGAGACAAAAACGTATCTCTAAACAACCACTTATATGAGAAACCAATAGATCATTTTTATACACTTGTGTTTGAAGTGCAGGTCAAGGGACAAAATTGACAGTAGTTAGAAAGAAAACCACTGCACTCTAAAAAAAAATAGATAAATTCATAGAGCCAAAGATTTGGATTATATTTTAATTTGGTAAAATCAATACCTCCGTCATATTTCTAGAAGGAGAAGGCAAAGACTAATGAAACTGACACAATACATTTTCTGTAATGTTATTGAAGTGTGAGTTAGAAAGAAAAATGTTGGAAGTGTCTATAACTCATACATAACATATATGAATTCCTTCATCAGCTTTTACTGACTTGTTTATTGCAGAAATCAATACAGCAAACAAACAAATATTTTCAGAACTCTTCTGGCCATTCCCAACAATGTCTAAAAGCAGTGTGTATCAAACCCTCCAAAATGTTGCGATGTTGCAAAAATAATACATATTTAACCTAAGTAAAGCATACTAGGTGCTTTTGAAAATACGATATTGCTGTAAAGTGAGCACTAAGAATAGTGATAAATTGACCCAACACCAACTGAAGTCTAAAATCAATCTTTCTTGGTTTTTCAAGTTTTGATCAAGTTCTAGCTTTATATGAGTGATTTTACTCAAAGGTTTCACCTGCAGCTGCTGACAAGGACCTGATGCATCCCAGGAAATGAACCCACAGTATGGGCCAGGAGTCTGCTGGTCGGCAATACCCGATGGGAGAACAAGGTTTGATCAAAGCAGTGTGAGGTTTTGATTGGAAACAAATTTCCAAACTGAGTTTCCCAGGCATTAATAATCCATATTGTTGCAGGGTTCAAATTTGCTGAGCTCTGGTTGCCATGCCAAATGCCTTCCATTGCACCACTGGTGTGTTACTTTCATTTTTTCCCTGAAGGAAACAATGGGTTTGATACTATGGATGGAGGGATGTTGCGTGTATAAACTATTTCCATTGTTTTGGAAATTGTAGCGCTTGGTGCTCTCATGATGCAGCAAGATTTAAAACAGCCAGTGGCAAAAGGGAGAAGGCACTGAAGTGAATAACCAAGGGCAGTGTTAACTCCAGCACAGAGCATCTGCCTGGCTGGTTGGAGCAGCGGCTGGAGGAGTTACCAAGTCATCTGTCACAGGGCTAAGAGCAGGGATAACTTTGCTTCACAGTGTGTGCCAAAGCCAAAGGAAGCACCTTATTCTATAAATACATATTTGCTGGTGCCAGAAGGCCACATAAAATCTGTTTGAAAGACTCGCTGTAGGAGTGAGTCATTCACTTCGGGGTTGGGAAGTGTGGAGCAATAAAAGCGAAGATTATCTCTGACTCCAGCATTTGTCCAGCCCCAGAAATGTGGCCAAGCATTCATTGCACGAGCAGGGTTGAGACAACTCTGCCTCAGAACCTCAGGAGAGGTGGAATCCAGAGCCCAGCATGTGCCAGGGGGATCAACCACAAATCCTGTGAGGACAGCTGAGTCTCCCAGGGAGGGGCAGACCCGCTCCACGCCAATAAACCATCTCAGACTCACAAATGAAGGAGAGCTCATTTCAAAATTGCTGTCTGGGCCAGCTCTTGACCTGAAGAAGGTGGAAAAAGGCTGAGGGAAACTCCCCCACCCACAGCCCAATGCAAAAATCCCTCTTCGGGTATGCTGGAGAAAAAATATTTACTGTTGTTTTCTGTGGAAGGCCTTGCAAAACTTTAAATGGATGTGGGCAATCTTAAAGTCCACCTTGATTTATGAAAGCTGTCTTAACAGATAATAATGATGTAAACTGTGCAGTGCTCCTCACAGCTCAGATTTATGGATGTGAGGTGTTAGCAAACACTGATAAGGGAGTTGGGAGCAGGAAAGCTCTAAAGTTGTTTCCATTTAGATTTTATCCTGCTGTATTATCCTGAGGAACAATCCCTATTCTCCACACATTTATAAGGAAAGAATAAGGAAATCCTTAGGCTGCTGATCTCCCTTGACCTCCCTCCTTCCCCCTTGGGGCCTGTGAGAGTCAGCTTCAGGGCTGTCTGCTGTCACTGCTGCCCTGTGTGCTCAGTCCCAACCCTGCCTTACACTGCTGGGATCTTTTTCTTTCAGTCCTGCTCCTAGAGCACGAATTTATTTGTCTGAAAGAGAAATCTGTGAGCTTGGCTAGGATTCCTGAAAGGTTCATGCAGTTGTAATCTTAACAATAAAACATTCATGGAGTGGATGGGAAGAACAATGTGCAAAGCATTGACATCTCTGCAACTACATCTGTGCAGAGGATCTTCTATTTGTTCGTGCAAAATATGTGACTGAGCTGGTGAAAATCCATCCATGCACGTTTATGTGAATCAAAGTTCTGAGCTTCAGTCAATGCCCTTTTAAGTCACTTCTCAGAATTCCATGGAAGTGAATTGCTTGAAAAACTTTAGGAGTGAGGATAATGTCAAGAATCTCTACCTTTCTGCAATGCATGTCTTTCTAGAAGGATTCAGCTTTAAAACTCTCAGTAGATTTGGGATTCATCCCATCAGGAAAGAGGAATAAGAGAGTGACCTGTGTCTCTTGCTCCCACAGAAAAGTGCAGCATTTACAACTTAAAGCACTATCTCTGCTAATCATCCATGAGTAAATCAATAATTGAGTCCTTTGAGGAAACAAACCCTGCATAATGGTATCTCTGCATATTTTTGCTACTGATAAGGCAACGCACCCATGGAATGCATAGGTATGGCCCATGTTTCAAGCTCTTTCAAGCAATCAGCACATGAATAAAAATCAAACTTACAAATTCACAAAGAGTGAAATTTCATCCCTGAACAGAAGGGCTGGCACGGTGACATTTCACTTCCCTAAGCTCTCAGAAACCTTCAAAACAGCTCTTTAAAGGCAGTTCTGCATTGCACAGCCTTTGGGTTGGCCTTCTCAGCACTGAATTTCATCCACTGTGAATTATGTGTGAGAGGACTTTGATTTTTCACCTAAGAAGAGAAAAGGACTAAATGAGTAGACCACATGATTCATTTAATGTAGATATCTTGCAATCAGCACTTATTGTCTCTGGTGCTTGTGAAGGACAAAGCAGGGGCTGGTATCCTGGAAGGAGCTGTAGACATTTGTACATAAAATGTGAAAAACAGGAGGAAGAAGAGATTGGGGGAAGGAGTGCTCAGAGAACTGGATTTTTTTCCCAATGCAATGGCAAGAAGGAGGTCTACTGAAACAACAAGAGACAAAATGGTACCTGTGTATGCTTTTAGAGGAGTCACAGAGCCACAGCAGTGGAGGAAGCACCCCAAACTTCCATAAAAGGGGTATTATACACCATAAATAAGTAAAGGTTACTTTTCTGTTCTGAAACTCAAAAAATATAAATATTATGTGCTATTCTGGGCGCTAGTAAAATTGCTTAGAGGTTTGAAATTGAAAAGGTGTTATGGAGGAAAATCTTAAATACTCAAGAGGTTTGGACTTTGAGTTATGAGGGGGGATTAGCCTGTGCTGGCCTCTGCAGCCTGGGGAAGAAATGAGGTAAAATGGGAGATTGTCAGGGAGGTAAACGAAATCCTGAAATGAACAGATTGAAGGCAGTAAGCTGTTTAAGATAGCAACTAATTTGAAAACAAGATGCCATGGACTAAAATTGGGATGGGATGGGTGGGTGCACAGGCAATTCAGACAAAATTACCTCACAGAAAAGAGCCTTCAATTTGGCATGGATGGGAAAAGTCAGGCACTGAAGCATGTGTGTTGGGGAGGGGGTAGAGTGCAAACCCACTGTGAAAAGGAACAAGATGTATTTTTGGACAGGGATAAAACTCAAGGTTACAGCCACTAATTGGATTTTGGAGGATATGCTGATATTAGCTACTTGTAAATTGGCTGATATTTTCTGGGTTTGCGAGGACAGGCTTTAACAGAGTGATGTTTTCTCCCAGCAGTTAATGTTGTCGAGTCCTTAAGTCATTTGCAGCGTCAGCCAGAGCTTGTGAAGGTTGGTGGGACTCCTTCCTCAACAACAACAACAGCAGGCTTGGGATCAGGCTTCTCTGGTAAAAACGATGAGAGCTTTACAATCTCCTCAGTTCTGTGGGTAGCGTTGCTTTTTGATTACCAGTGATCCTTTAAAGTGAAAGAGGGCTGTGGCAGAATACTGCTTCTATAAGCCTTTTCTTGTCCAGCTGCTGAGTGCCCTTGGAGCCTCTCTTCCTTGATGATTTGCTCAGGAGTCCCTGATGGCCTTAACTCATTCTGCTCACGCTCGCGCTGCTGCTATCAAGATTTCTAGACACTGGCATAAAGTTTAACCTTCAGATCTTAAAGAGTCATAGACTAGATTTCTGTGACATTTGAAATCAATGTAAGTAACAGTGATATTTGCTTCAAAGCACTGCACAGGAGGTAATTTTAAACACAAACCTTTGGAGGACCTGCCAGTGCTAATGATCAGTGCTCTGATTCTGCACAAACACTTGCTCTTGCTGTCAAACAGCCATGCATGGCCTGTAGGCCAGGAAACAAAACCCCCAAAACTCTGCCTTGTGCTTCACAAGTTAATGAAACAGTTTCATTAACTCCCCTACCACAGGGAATGGTGTTTTACATGAGCAAGCCTAATATATCACATGCAGAAAAGCGCTGTGGTGAACATATACCCAAGCCAACCTGTCACAAGGTGGCACCTTGATTTTATTTCCCAGCTTACGGACACAGTAGAAAATAATAGTGCAGCTGCAGTCCTCAAAGGCAACAGGTGAGTTTAATGTGAGCAGGGACCACTCAGTCCTTCTGTAAAGACATCTAGAAGCAGAAACATGGGCTTTTCCACTTATTTTGTTCCCTGGTGAAGAAAAGCACCTGTAGACTCACACAAATCAGCTAGTTTGGCTTGGTTTGTAGTGAGTTGTAGTAGAATCTTTTCCTTAAGGAATGAATGGAGTGAAAATGTCCTACTTGATAGAATGTGCTATCACAATATACTCAAGACCTGCTTGACTTAATAGTTTGTTTTTTCCTGTATGCCCATTTAATATAGTGCAGAGTAGGGACGAAGCTGCTAGAATGCATAATCTGGGCATTTCCATCCTTTGAATATGTCAGCTTTTTAAAGTCATCTTGAGTTTGCATCAATATATTTTGCTTTGAAAGTCAGAATATCTTCCTAACTTAGCCTAGCCTGCCACTGCTGAATTGTATTCCCTCTTTAGCTCACTTTACATGCATTTTTGACCAGAAATAAAAATTCTTTTATTTTACTTATGTTGACTGGCATTTGCCAGTCTGTTGATTAAATCAGAATTGTTGCCATAATCGGGTGTTACCTACTATGAATCAAGATGAAATTGACCTTCTGTGAAATGTATTATAAAAAATGGAAATGCAGAAACTCACTGTCCCAATTTGTATTAACTAACAACTCAAAGTATTACAGCCTAGCCCAGAGGAGCGTAATTAAGTGACACCTCTTTTATAAGACTGTTTTTAACCTTGTAACAGAATATATTTTAAGGTAGAATTGCTAAACAGATTGGCAAGTTGACTGAAGAGAAGATATGCCAAGTTTGTACCTCTGTTCTGCTACAAGGGAGACCAATCAACCACATTTTATTAACAAAATCCACAGCACACCAGAATGGTCTCTGCTTTTTTTTCCCTGGGTTATTTTCCCTGACACATGGGAGCCTGTGGTTCTGCTTCACCCTCCCAACTCAACTGCAGTTTGCAAAGACCTGAGCCAGGAAGATCTGTGCACACCTTCATCCACCCAGGAGATAGAACCAGACATTCTTGCACTGATTAATTTTTCCTCACAGAAATCAATAGAAACGTGTTTTATCATAATCCTAAAATCAATATTAAATAACTAAGCCAAGCTTTTGGAAAAATAAAGTCCCTGACTATAAATTTTTCCTAAATCTAAGCTTTGAAATCAATTAAATCCATAGTATGCCCCAATACATTTTATGACCATTTCAACCACTGCTTTTATATTTAACACCATATTTTGTTCTAGGAAAGGGTAATAAATGTCTTTCCAGCACTGAAGAAAGCCAACAAGGGACACTGGTTGTTTGGAGTACATTCCTTCAAAGCATTTTTCTTCATGTTGCTGGAGGAACTAAATTAGCTGGGAAAACTCAGACTAACAACCAGTTATCCATCACGGCTCTTTGTGGCCCCGTATCATTGCACACAATCGTTTTAAAACATGAAAGGCCAGCATGACATGCTCCCAGGGACAATTCTGCACTGAAAACCACCAGATAGGTGGTACTTTATGGCTGAGTCTAAGCAGTTCAACTTGGCTAATAGAATGTGGGGGTGTGGTAAGGTAAATGACAAAGGCTGTGAAGGGCTGGGAAGAAACCAAACCCCATTTCAGGCTATTTAAACAAGCAACAGTGCCCATCTTTGCTGCATCCAAATCTTGAAGGTCTTTTCCAACCTAAGTGATTCAGTCATGGATCATAACAGAGAAACACTTGTGAGCCAAAGAAGGCAGCAGGAAACTATTTTGAGGCATGGCGTTGTGCAGACGAGCATCTGGCAGCCAGAGGGATGCAGCTTTGTGGATACCCTCCCAACCAGGCTGCAACAACGTTGTCAGCACTGCTGCAGCAAGTGAAGTAAAAACCTTGCCGCAGCAGGGAAGTATGAACAGGTTATGGGAGGATCCTGAATTATCCTCAGACAGTGATCAGGAATGGGGTGGAAAATCAAACTACTGTTCCAGGCTCTGAAATTTTTCTTCAGCTTTTAGTGTCAGTTTATGCTCCTGGAAACAGGAATACCTGGGTGTGAGACTCGTCTGGCCCTGTGACATTGGCAGGTCCACAGTGCTGTGCAGAAGTGGCCTCCAGGATGGGTTTAGGGTCGCACACAGAGCTTCCCTGCAGGCAGAGCCCCACAGCTGCCTTTGAGATGCTTTGGCTGATAGACCTGAGTAGTGAAGCAGTGGCAGTATGGAGAGCATAATTCTGAGCTGCGTTCAGGAGATCCCACAAGGGTGCACATTTTCCATAGCACAGGTAGGTCCAGAACTTCATACCAGCCATGAAGAAATGGTGACCTCGTGTCTTGCACCCCTTTTCAAATGCATCTGTGAAGAAATCACAGAACTGACTCAGGGCAGATAAAATGCTCTGGTATCCCTCCTAAAAGGACCCTGCATGGGGAATGATGAGATTGAGGAGGGGTTGGGGGCAAAGTCCACACAGGACATGGTCCTCCTCAGGTTACATGACACAAGTATTCACATGTCAAGTCTGTGGTCCCTACATCCAAATCTCTTCCCTCTGCACAGCAAGTTCCTCAGAAAGGCTGTAGCTTCAGTGAGGAAGAGTAGGAAATGCCACCTTCCCAGTGCAACATACAAAGGACTATTAAATATTCTGTAATATTGTTCCTCAACTCTGTGACAAAACAACATCTCAGAGAATTCCTTTGCTATGCACAGACAAGGGACTTAAACCCTGGGGCTGCCCCAGAAAAGTGAGCACAGAGCTGGTGGGGCTTGTGGTGCCTGAACTCAGCCAGGGCCTGCAAGGGAAAGCCAGAAGTGACCACAGCCTCTGGTGTCCTGCAGCCTGCCTTCCAAAGGTAGGGCATGTAGACCAATACCTGCTGGTGGCAGGTGCCAGTTCCAGTTTTGTTCCTGAGACACAACCTGGACACAGTAAAAATAGCTTGAAGGGGTGAGGAAGCAAAAATACCTCAAAAATCCCATCCACTCCTTTCCTCAGGGCTCTGGCTGAATCCCAGCATTAGCAGTGGGGATGGAGAGAGATCAGTTTCCCAGGACTGTCTCGCCTTCAGAGCCTGCACAGCCAGGCAAGGATTGCACATGGCTCAGCACTGGGATATTCGGGCCACTGCATTTCCTCTATGAGGGCATCCAAAGGAGGATGTAATGGATTCCCCTTCACCTTCAGTACTGACAGAGGGATGCAAGTTAGGCTCTTTGGTGGCAATTGTTAGTCTATTTTCACTCCCAAGTAACTTGCTGAACTTTGACCAGAGGAGGAGGCTTGCTCTGCTGGGGAGGGAGGCTCAATGCCCTCTGTCTGGGGGTATGGAACATAGCTTTGTGTGAGTGCAGAGCACCCTTTTACAGCACTTGAAATGCATAGATTTTCCTGTTTCACCTCTTTCTCACTTGTCGTCATCGCAAAGCTCCAGCCCAGCTCATTATCAGCTGTCAAGAGATTACTATTTGCAGATACAAGCTGTTTGAGGAAAGAATATGAGGGGGTGGGGGGAGGAAAACAGGGAATCCTGCCAGAGTGGCCAGGAATACATCTGACAGACCAGCAGCCCCTTTCCTGTCTGCTATGGCTTGAGCTGCACAGGCAGGAGGCTGACATCAGGCCCTGTGCCTGCTCCTTTCCCCACTGCCACTGCCCCTCTGGGCTTCATCCAGCTGCAAAGCTGGGGTCCCCCTGCCCGAGCTGCTCACAGGGGTGCTGTTCACCCAAACTCTCCCCACACTTCTGCACCCTGCCTTTCTCCTGGCTTGAAGGAATGCACCACCTAAAGTACTGTTGTTGGTGATTGTTACCCCAGGAATGGAGGTGATTTAAAGCAAAAGCACGAAAGCTTGTGGAACGCAGTGACACTGTTGGTACTCAGCTTACGCAAGAAGTTGGTAGCAGATATGGATTTCAACCTCACTTATGACTGAGCCATAAATAACTGTTCTCATAGATCAGCTAGCTGAGAGTCAAACTAGTTCTAGAGGAGATGCTTTCCTGGAAAGCCTCTTGCTACTCCTCCCTGATGGAGGCTGTTTGGACTTGTACAAAAATATCCATCCTACATTTGTCCTTTTGTCTCATACTCTCCTAGCTCAGATCACACCTTTGTTTCATTCGTGTATTTGTCTTCGTACCATCAGTGCCACCTGGAAGGAGTTGGTGCCCAGAATACAAGGCTGTGGGCTCCAGACTCAATTTCTCTGGCCATGGGCAGGATACTAAATCCAGTTCCTGGCTTTCTTGAGCAGCTCTTTGTCTCTTGGCTCTCCTTATGGGGAGTATAACAGAGCTGGGGCAAACACAGCACCGTGGGATCAACAGATGGGACAGGGACAGTAAATACAGTAAATTATTTTGCTTTCTAAGTATCTTGTGGGAATTTATATTCATTTGTTCTGTGGCTGTTCAGTGGGGCAGCTCTGCTTACTGACCTGAGTGCCTGCAGGTGTGCCTAACCACACCACCCATGCCTGAACTGAACTGTGATGGGAAACCACCATGTCTTTATAAGGCATCCCTTGCAGTAATTAGCCTTCCTTTCTTCCATATGCCTTCCTTTTAGCATGTTCCACACCTGGAAGGGTTTTACACACCTCAGCAGTGATGGGCTACAGAAACAAATTACCCAGAATGGCGAAGTTCACTTGGGAACTGCTAAAAGATTTGGTCCAATTATTGCTATCACAAGGGACCATTGTAATGCCATGATAAAACATATGCTTTTATTTTCTTTCTTTCTTTTTTTTTTTTTCTCTTCAACTTTCTACACAATTTATAAGGTTTTAAATCGGGATGGATGGTTAGAGATGGGAGCTTGTACCCCACATGCTCAGTATGCCTCTGAAGCCCAGAAAAACAAAGAAAATGTTACATAATGGATGAGGAATAGAAAGAGAATAGTAAGAAAAATAGAATGAAGCCTTACCTCAAATGTATGTACAGTAATAGCTGCTCTATCTTAAAGAAAATTAGAAGACATTCATAGAAGGGCAAAGAAAATTATTTGGGGCATTATTCAGGAAAATGTTTCCTTTGAAAAAGATGATGCTGGGACTGCTCACCTTAGAAAGGAGACCAGTGAAGGACAGGATGATAAAGACATACTAAATGTTGTCTAGTGTAACAGCAGCGGCTGGAAAAATTCAAGTAAATTGAAATGCAGCAATTTCCAGACTGATCAAATAAAACTCTTTTCACACAGGAGATAATTAAACCATGGAACTCTCTGCTGCAAGGCACCAGGAAGGTCAGGCACTCAGGATTTCTGCCTGGTAAGGAGGCTCTTCAGACTTACAATAGCTAGCATTCATGTGCTTTAAGATATTAACGTCTAAATTGCAAGGAACATTTTAGGAATAGCCCTTCAGGGACAGGAGTGGAAGGTGCTGCCCTGTGATTTCTTCCACTTGTTTCTGAGACATCTTCCTCTGGGCTTGCTAGAGCGGCTTGGCCACTTCGCCCATGGGAACGAAGCCAATGTCCCCTTGGGGGCTCAGATTGCTGCCCATGACATCCAGCCATGCTGGGGAGCCTGGGGACACCAGGGGACAAGCCCTGAGATTTCCTAATCCTTGCAGTGCCTCCCCACGTTCTCCTCCATTCGGTCTGACTGCCTTCTCCTCTGGGGTGGTCCAGGTCTACTAAAATCAGGGCTGATCTCCACTGACTCACACCATGAGCTTGCACCTTTCCTGCAGCACGGTGGACCAGTTCTGCCTCACTAGATTTCATTAAAAACAAAAAGGTCAAAGTTAGCCTTTTCTCAACACGTAAGTGACACTGTGCTTATGTGTGTTTAATTATGTGAATTTCAACCATCTGGAAGGAGTGTGGCCAAAAGTTGCTGTGTCTTGGCTTTCATATGGGTGTTGTTGGGGCTCTTCATGGACTTTGTCTGAAATCTTAGCATTGTTTCCCTCTTTATCCAGGACTATCAGAGAAATTTCTTATCGTTCACACAGAAGCAGTCCTGCCACAGATCTTTCTTCCTGATGCTTTGTTGGCTCCACATATACAGTTGTTGAAGGGGAAATTGTGTTACCCTATTCTTCAGATGAAAACCCCACTTTAGGAAAAGTTGTCTTCTTCAATTTCATTCAAAAACTGAAGATTTGAAGGAGCAATACAAAACATTTTTTAATGTGTGATTTTGGGATTATGCTCATGCTCTAATTCAATATTTATGCAAGTGGACTGGGCTTTCCCAAGGAGTGTGGAAACGGCTTGAAAAATGTCATAAAGGTTTAAAAGTTGCAGGGCATTGTATTAGGATAGGTGATCATGTCCTAGAGCTCAGGGTGGGCAGGAAAGGGTGCAAGTGCAGTTAAGTCTGGGCTCTTTGCAGCAGAACTGTGGCAGCATCTGCGCTTGACATAAAGTGATTTAGAAGCACTTAACGTCCGCCTTCCTGCCTGCACTCCCTGACAGACAAGTTATTTATTAATTTTTGACACCAGATGTGAATTGTCATGCTAATAGCCACCCAGCTTCTTCAGTGCAAGAATTGCTCAGAGGTGTTAGGGCTGGCCTGGAGCTTACCTAAGAAAGGGTAGCAGAGACAGAGCTTAACAACTTCTCTCCACTTAGGAGGAAGTGTATGGTTGAAGGAAATTATGCTCAGATTGGAGACCCCTTCAAAGTCTTCCATGGAACACAATGGATTTCATCCCCAGGCATCAACATCCCTCCTCTTTCGGGTTAGTAAGACACATGGCACGCAGGCAGATCTGAATAAACACGCCTTAATCAAACGTACTGGAGATGTGAGGAGCCACAGCAGCAGCTCCTTCGAGCTACTGCTGTGCTCTTGTCACCAAGAGTGAATTGCTGCAGTAGATGCAGCCATCAGTCCTCTCTGCCCACACTGCCAGGTCAGCTGTCTGTGCAAAAGGTATATTTGGGGCCACGAGCACAATAAAACATAGTTTCCCAGAGATGGTCAGCTTTCTCTGCTCAAGCAAAAAGACAAGGACAGCATGCTGGCAGGCTGGGTGCAAAATAACTGATATCTGCAGGACTCCCAGGTTTAATTCTATGAGTGATCTCTATTTTCAGCTGTGAGTGAAGGCCTGACCTGCATGCAGTAGGCACAAGTTCCTTTGTAACTGGACCCGTGGGTGAGGGTACCAGAGGTCTGGGGTGTGCTGGTGGAGGGCAGCTTTTCCAGTTTTGTTAGAGTTAATGGACAGAGAAAGGCTCCAGCTAAGCTCTTGTGGGGGATGATTGAATGTAGGATTTTACTGCTCCCAACCAGCTGAAGAGGAAATACAGGAAGACTAATCTATCTCCCTAGGCTAAAGTTAGCATTTGGGTGTACTCCATCCAGTGCCATTAAATTCCCATTTAAAATCAATTTTTTGGGACCAGGATTTCATTATCTCTTCATCAATAACCTTCTGTGCTTCATCAGTTTCTTCAGTCTGCTTTGCAACATCTCTTCAAAATCTGTTTATGTCCAATAGTCACAAAACTTTATAGGCTGCCTAGGTACCTAGATTTTGTTTATCCTCTGGAACTACAGAGAATTCTCATGCTGAATCATAATATAAAAATTGAAAAGTCAAAAGCAGTTGTAACTTACTGTCTGAAAGAAGAAACAGTAAGAAGTTAAGACCAACTGACAATTTTGTTCCAACTCTTACCAATTTGATTTTTTTCCACCTACTTCAATTACATCTTAAGGCAAAGTCAGTATGACCTGTAATTTTTTTTTCTTCCATTTCAAGCCTGAACCATTTAAACCAAGAGTTTTTCTCAAAAGGCTTTATAATTTAATCTCTTGACATTCCATGTCAGGAAATATTTCACTGAAAATTTTTGGCCAATTGAATTACCGGTGATTCAATGCCTAATTTTTAAGATGTTCCCATGTTTACTTCAAACTAATGGATATTTTATGGTAGGTGTAGTGCACCTTTATATTTTATTAATACTAAAATCTAATATATATCTAGCTTTGACCAAAAGCAAAACAATGTTTTAGAACATGAGGAAACAGAAAGATCATTCTTACCACAAATTCTTATGACTCTTGTTGTGCTGCATTAATCTTCCTGACTTCTCCATTTCAAATGCTGAAGAAGAGGCAGCTGATAATTACATGGATTTATACATATTGTGTGCCCTTTTAAAATATGGTGAGCACACAACCTTGCATTGTTTTTTATCATAGGACCTGTAACACAGCATAAAGCTTTGGCTGCAAATAATATTTAAGAAGTTTATTTATGGGTTGCAGTGTTTCAAGTAAGATTTAAAAATGCATGCACAAATAAAAGCTGAGGAATTGTGCCTTCCCAGTCACCTGTGGTACGGGATTGGGAATTGTGGTTTTTTTCTGGGGAGGTGCAGCTCCCCTGAGCTGTGTTTTGAGAAGACATGACTGGGAGGATGGTGAGGGGGCTAAAGAACTAAGCTTTCAAAATTTCTCTTTGTAGTCATGTGGATGGGACTGGCATGTGGTATTTTATGAGCTCAGGTGTATATATAGCCTGGTTTTCTTTCTCCTCTGGGATTTTCAAGACCATACAGTGGATTTTATTTGCAATTACCTGCCTTTCCCTTGTCCTTCAATAAACTCTTTCTCTCTTTTTTTGCCAATGGCATCCGAAAGAGGAACTGATAAAGTTTCACAGCAGAATTCTGCAATAATATTCATTTGCTTTGTGTGAGAAGGAATGGGAAAATGATGACAATTATTATCCAGAGGTGCAATCTCTTTCTCTCTCCATTATGAGGAGGAAAGGCAATTACATGAGAGCACACCTGTCACTGGCTAGTTCTGCACAGTATCCCATCAGAGTCCCTATGGAGGGCTCCCTGTCACTTGTTGAGGTGTGTGCAGGAGGCAGAAGGGCTGGACAGGGGTGTCTGCGACCTGTGAGCTCTGAAAAACCATCACTGACATCATTCTGGCTTTGGCATCCGTGCTGACATGGCCTCTGAGTCAAGTGCATGGATTTGCACTGTCTGACAGGGAAATCCCAAGGTGCAGCATGGGCTGTGTCCTCCCCACTGCCCCAGGGAGGACTCCAAACTTGGGGACCTCCTGTAACTGGAAGGAGGGAGAGGATGGTGCTAGGTGTGCAGTGGGACTGAGAAACCATCAGACACTGACATGGATTTCACTGCCCATCCTCAGCAGTGCAGTCGTCTGTAACTCCAGACATCAGTTTTCACTTTGAAGACAGACCTTCAGAAACCCTGCAGGCTGAAATGTCCATATCAGCCCAGCCTCTTCTCTGCTTTTGTATTGGTTTACAGCCTTGGGCTACTGATAGTGGCAACAATTAATTTTTTTTTTTTTATTATGGAAATCATAATTACTGTCAAAAAGTAGGAAATATCATTGAATTTTCTCTGGATGCCTTTCCCTGGTGGAAAAAAGCCAGTATAAGAGATAACAGTCCTTAACAGCTCCTAAAAAAATCTTGATACTTCTGAATTAATTGCCAGGGGTGAAAGTGGTTGAACTACTTGAGAATCCATAGCAGTTGACAATAGCTCTCTGGAAAGCATTAAGGATGAGTATAATTTTGGTACAGTGGGATGTTAATGTTACCTTTCACAGTCAGTGAGGACCTAAGGTCACGCAGCAACAGTGCCCCTGTCACTCCCTGATTACAGGAATTCTAAGAAGAATCTAATATCTGCAGCCATGAGCTGGGGTGGAGAGTGTCTTACATAAAAGTTAACACTGTAGGTTTTAGGAGACTTCTTGGGTCAAATGGCATGTCCATCTGAAGATCAGGCTATCTTTGAAACTTAGGCCCACAGCCTGCAAACACAAAGATGTTACCACTCACTGCCAGCCCCGAGCTCTCTATTGCTGTGAGCACTGATCCAGGGAAACCACACTCTCACTTTATGTCATCTGTGCGTGCAAGGGGTCAGTTTTTCTTCCAAGTGCAGTTGTTGCCAGCTCCATTTTGTCTTGCTGGGTATGTATTTGCTAAAACATGCTACATGCTGACAGACTGTCCTGCTCTGAGCCTCTCTTTATGCTTCCCTCCACGAGCACTGTCAAAAGGAAACCTTCAGGCTTGAAAATTGTGGTTTGAAATCTTCCCTGAATATGTTTGTCTCTGTACTTTGAGGTACCAAATCTTAGCTTCACAGTAGAAGTCAGCTCCTCCTTTTCAGTTTGGGACAGAGGATGAGCTCACCAACACAGAGTGTGTTTCCCTTCCCTTCACCTTCTTCTTCCCTTCACCTCCAAACCAACAAGGAGTAAAGATACATCTCCCGTTCTGAAGAGTGCTGTCGTGGCAGTGAGTTCTACAAGCTAAATAGACATATAAAATATTCTTTGGGAAGATCACTCTGCTGGCTTTTGGTCCCTTGTTAGCAATCAAATCTCTTTTCTGATCTTCGCTGTACAATATGGTTTTATATACCTCAGTTGCATATTCTCATTTTCTCTTGAAGAGAAACAGTTCTGACCTTTTTAGTTTGTCTTTACACATCTTATCCTTCTTGAAAGCTGCCACCTGTCTGTCTCGTGCCTTCTGCCTCTCTCAAGCCCTCTGATTTACACTGCTCTCTGTAGATGGGGAGAAGAAACATAATGGGTAAAACAACTCTTAACATTTTGATTTAGGACAAGGATCCAGGCTCATGGACATTTTCAATCATTAATTTGAGAAGAAAGTATGGTTCTGTCCCAAGCCAGCTGAAAACCTCAGTGGCAAAGGGTACAACACAGACTAGATGATTCCTTGCAGTTAAGCTCCCCATAGGTCTGGAAGAGACATGTTGCCTTCACTTTGTGATCAGTATTCTGGGAATAGCCAGACAACTCATCAAAAAATCAAAATGGACATTTTTGGTGCCCTGACCTCCAGTCAGTGGTGTAAAGTAAGTGAAAGAGCCATAAAATGCCTGTCTAGGCCTGTTGCTGAAATGAAGTGCATAATGAGATGTAGAGAGCTCTCACCTGATCCAATCCACGCTGAAAGCAATGACACTTTTCCCCTGGCTTCACTGAGCTGAACTGGCTGCCAGAACAGAAATTGATCTTTCTGCTCAATGACACTGTAGTAAAGAAGCCCCACACACTCACTTTGCATCGACTGTGGGCCCTACAACATCGTTTTGACAGTTTTGATTGAAAAGAAGCAGTTAAAAATGCTCTGTGAAGAAAAACTGTGAGGCAGGGCTCGGTACCTCTCTGAATTCCGAACAGCTTGTAACTCACGGAGTGTGCCTCTGTGCTCGGCTGAGAAACAGCCTGGTTCTGCAGAAAAGACACTTCCATTCAACAGGAAAATATAAACTCGGCTGCAGGGATGTCTGTGTAATTCAGACCATGTCTCCAGAGTATCGAGGCTGTATATGTAAGTACCCTCTGCTAATTAATGCTGCACCGTCACCCCACTAATTAATGCACAACAGAAGAAGCTCTCCTGACATCTTCCAGGGTGTTACAGAATTTGGATAAAATGAAGCCATGAAAATCTGAGGAATCATGGAGACCTCTCCAAGCGGTGGACTGAAGCCAGAGGCCCTGAAAGGAGCTCTGGACACAGAAAATGCCTCTCAGGTTACAGAGCTGAAGATGGGTGCAGCACTGTCCTCTTTCACTATCACGTCAGAGCTAAAGAAAGCAAATTTTGGGTGACATAAGGCATTTTCAGAGAGTTTACTATGAATCCAACATTTTTGTGGTTTTATACTGAAGGTCTAAGTCAACCCAGCTGATCAATGATGTTTGGTCAGTGCAAAGCCAGTGAAAGTTCCAAACAAATGCATCATGAGTCTTAGGCATGGCAGGGCTTGCTGGACCGTGGTGGAAGATGCACAAGGAGGGACTGAGAAAATGTATTCTGCCAGGTTTAGAAGATGCAGCACATGTTGGAATAATCTGTGACTTTCTTTCCTCTCAGTGCCATTATTATGGTTGACAAAGTGCTCACCTTGGCGCAGGAAGCCATGGGGAGGACAGTCAGTGCTCACAGCACAAACAGTGGCAGTTTGTTCTTGTAAGACAGTGGGTTGGAAGGCTAAGAATAAGATGACCCTACCTTTGTCAATTCTGAAAAGAAAATAACGCAAACTGTGATAATTTGTGGCTTATTGCAGCTCCAACATTGCCTGTGAAGCCAGGAGTTCTTCCTAGAAAGGAGCCTGGACAGCGCTCTGGACCTTGGCTGATCACCTCGTTCAACTGGGATCAGAAACAAGGACAAGCCAAGACCCTGAAGGTCCTCACATCAATGGCTAATGCAATGATTTTAATGAGCAGCTGTGTGCTGATGTTAATGAGCAATTGATTGCCAGTGCGGCTGGACAGCGTGTGGTTCTGAACTTCTGATTTCTCAGTAAAACCTCTGGCTACAGGTATTTCCCTCACAAACAAAAGTGGAAGACAAGCGTTTGATACCAGCACAGAACCTTCTGGATTTGCAGGCATGCCAAGGGAAAATTTAACCCGAGCACACTCAGAGCCACTGACTGCTAACAAGAAGTAAAAACACTTCCCTAATTATCCAGAGAGGTGCACCTGGAAAAATTGAAGAGCAGAAATAAAGAAAATGAAGGCACTTTGGCAGTCCCTGAGTGGAGATGAGAGCTGGCATTTGAGGACAGTGCAGGGTTTCTTCCAATCAGTCAAGAAAGTGTTTGTAAAGTATTTCTGAAAACATGGAGAAATAAGGGCTGCAGCCTCTCCAGAAACTGGGTTACCTGAGTTGGATGTTGTCCCCTCAACAAACCTTGAAAAATGCTGTGATGGGCTCTTTTCTACTTTCTCCCCCTCTCTTTTTGAGAGCCACCATGGTGCAGTGAGTATGAGAAGCTACATGGTCCAGATGCTGAGGGATTGGGTTACAGCTGGCTGTGAGCTGTACCTGAGCATGAACAAGGGTGTGTCTGATGCACCCTGGCCCCACAGGGATGAACCTGCACCAGCCCCACGCCTCGGTGACTGCAGCAAGGAAACCTGCCCATGGGAGGGGAGCAACAGCCACAAAAAAAAGGGGAGAACACTCATGTGCAGCCTGCTTGTTGCTTGGGGGATGCCCAGTAGGATTCCTGCCAAAAAGCAGGACCAGGCTGTGCTTCTGTCCTGCTGATGCCCAGCCCAACCCAGCCTTCACCTCTCATGCCCACGGCAGTTTCCAAGAAAAGGAAGCTGAGAGACCGAGGAGTTTTTAATGCTGACAAACGTTGTCCACTGCAGGTATAATTTGCCTCTTAAAGTCATAATGGCCACTTTATATACATTTCTTGAACCGTCATCTGTGAACAATGGGCTTTTCTACAGAAATGCGAGTTTAACAACCCTAAGGCTCCTCTAATTTATGCCATCAAGCTGATACAGAGAATAATTTAAAGGCTCCTCTAATTTATGCCATCAAGCTGATACAGAGAATAATTTAAAAATTAACTTTCCTTCTCCCTCTGATTCTCACCCCAGTACAGTTACTGCAAGCAGAGACCTCAGAGTGGAGACTCAAAATGCAGCTGCATCCTGCATCTTCAGCGCCTGTAGCTCTGTCCTCAATTTCCAGAATTAACTCAAATAAATTATGCATTTCTACATGCTTACCCAGGAAAAGTCTGCACAGTGACAGTGCAGAGTCACTCAGAAGAGGAAAAAAATCTGACCCTGTAGTTCTGTGGATGACAGCTATTTTTTGCCTTTTGGCTGATACATTGCCACCTGGAATAACTTACTAAAGAAGAAAACTAATGAAATTACTGGAGTGCCAGACAAAGAAGGGAAAAAAACTGGAGGAAAAGGAAAATTCCCATCAACATCACACTACAGAGCAATGAAAATGCCTCCCACCTACAAACTTCTTAAAAACAATTCCATGGAGCCTGGGCTTCTAATTTGACTTCTATTTGTAGTGTCAGAGAGCTGGAGTTTGTTGAAAGGAGATAGACTTGACTTTTAGGGAGGCAGTGTTATGAACACTCTTAGGAAACCGCAGCAGGTGTGAGCATTAATATTATTTTCCTCTACCCTGAAACTTACTCCCTTTGCACATAAACCACAGCTTTCCATCTAGTCTGCACCACGCTGTCTCTGTGTTGGTTTTGAACCCCAAGGATCATCACCAGGCATAGACGAGCTGGCTGAAATCCTCCTGTGTAGCTGTGCCAGGTGTGTGGAGGGAGCAGTGATGGCTCTGCTTAAAATTAGGCTTAAATTGTTCCTTTTCCACGTGCTGACTATTATTCACAGGGAGTTACATCTGGCCTTGTCAGGGAGAGCCCACACGTGCTGAGGGCTCCTTGTGGATCGGTGCTCAATGCAAGGCCCTTCAGGATGAAGTGATGAGCTGACTGTAGCTTTAGAGAAAGATATACATTCATCTCCATGTCAGGCTGGCAAGTTTTACTCATTCATACATTAATTTGATTCACAAATATATGCCTTTAATTTTCTTCTGATCTTTTCCTGCTCACCTCCAAAATCTGCCTTTTGCGGGCGACACTTTTAATTCCCCTCTTTTTTTTCCCCTCCTTGCTCATTTCTTCTTATCCTAAAGCAATGACTTTCATTTTCTCCTTTGAAATCATCACAATCTGGCCTTGTGGTGTTTACTCATGCACCCTCTTCAGTTTTCCTCTAAATAAATATTTTGCAAATATGACAGCACAGAAGGGTATTGGAAAGAAATCAGAGTCCAGCACAAAAGAGCAGATGACCCCATCCTGCTGAAAAAAAACCCAAAAACATCCTGGGCCATGGAAGCTGAGCCTGCACAGTCAGTCAGAGCCAACATAACAGCAACTTTATTGTTCAATATTCATATTCTTTGTATTTAATCGCTGGGACACATATCTATGCTACCTACAAAGGAGAAACCAGTATTTGTTTTCACCAATTCTACCCTTGCTGTAGCCACAAGGTGACCTGACACACTCTCCTGCAGCAGCAGTGGGGAGCAATCCTGATCCTCCTGGAGGGGAGTGGGAGGAGGCAGAGGTGGGAGGTGGTGGCTGACCTGGGGCTGGGAGCCTGCTGGTCCAGTCCCATGTTCTCCCAAAGTGTGGAAACTTTGGGTCATGGAAGGAACAGTGTGAGCTGTGTGAGAGAACTCCAGCTTGTGTATGAGCCTTCACACCTGGGACCTGGAGAGCCAGAGCTGAGAATTTCTCAGGTTTGGTGGTTCGAAATCTAGAAAAATCAATGATCATAAGGGGACCTCTGAAAATAAGGGGACTGATGATCTCACATCTACCCTTCTATTTTTTTCCATATGAGGGCACTTTTCTTAACTACCTGCTCTAAAACACAAGCCTTACTGCAGCTCTGACCAGATCATTGTGAGCAAGCGAGGTCTGACATTCAGGATTAGCAGAAGGAGAAGCCATCACAATTCCCATTCTGCAGCTGATGAGGTGATGTCTGTTGTTGTCCTCTGCAATCCTGGTTGATGACCAGGACAGAACTTGTGAAATAACCAGACAGCCATATGGTTGGCCAAGAAATTATGTAAATATTTTTTTCTGAAATACCCATAGGAGAGTGACTCTATTTTTCACACATGGTTTCATTTAGGAATTAGAAGCCTGTTATGGCCTGGGCATGTGGGTGTACACAACACACAAACCCTGCTGGGCAAAGATTTTGCCATGCTTTGACCATGACAAGCTGAGCATACACTGGGGGTAGAAGATTCTATGGCCGAATCACTCTCCTAGCTTCCATTCAAGATGGGAAGGAGGTGTCTTTCCTGTACCTGCCTCTATCTCTGTACTATGTCAGTACATCTCAAGCAGAGATGGAGATGTGCTGAGTATATACCCATAGAATAAACTGCATTTTTTCCTTTTTTCAATTCCCAAAATAAGGTCGGGAAATTATCTTTCTGTGCATGGACTTTCTGCAAGCTGGCAAAGAGGCTAAATTAACTGCATACATTATTCATTACAAATTATTCACTCTGTGCAGCACATACTGATTGTTTAGAAAATTCATTCTTTCTGTCCTAGAAATGTCACTGACTGTAACTCCTTACCTCATCATTGACAACTTCTGTTGATTGCTTGACTAGTTGCTCTAACTAATCCAGGATTATGGTTTGCAAAAATAATAATAGTCACTTCTCTAGCACTTTGCACATGAGGATCCCAAAACATGATTTCAAAATGCTAATTAATCCCCAGAGCACCTGGGAGATGAAGTATTCCTATCCTTATAGCAGATTTGTGGCACTTGAACCTTGTTAGGAGGTGGGAAGTCATTCTGCTGACTCACACAAGCTGCCAGGTCAGGTGGGTCTCATTAGCTCCAACCAGATAAGAAAAAAAGCCAAGTGTTAAAAAGAGAGGGGAAAAAAAGGAAATCAAAAAAGGGGAGGTGGTAAGGGTGAAAGAATTGTGGGTTTGGGTTGAGAATCTTGTTCTTAGTGTAGTTGTTGAGGTATGTGAATAAATTACAGTTAAATGGGAATGAGCCCTTCTGGTTGGACTCACTAAGCTGAATCTTCACTTGTTTTGCAGGGTGTGTATCCTGACTTCCCTGCATAAGTAGTGTGGGGTGGGTTGACCCTGGCTGGATGCCTGGCACCCACCAAAGCCACTCTGTCACCCCCCTCCTTAGCTGGGCAGGGGAGAGAAAATATAGTGAAAGGTTCCTGAGTTGAGATAGGGACAGGGAGAGATCTCTCACCAAATACCATCACAAGGAAAACAGACTCAGCGCGGGGATGTTAACTGAATTTATTACCAATGTAATCAGAGCAGGAAAATAAGAAGTTAAATCTTAAAAACACCTTCCTCCCACCCCTCCCTCCTTCCCAGCTCTCCCTCCTCCCCCCCAGTGGCACAGGGAGATGGGGAACGGGGCTTATGGTCAGTCCATCACACGTTGTTCCTGCCACTGCTCAGGGAGAGGAGTCCTTCCCCTGCTCCTGTGTGGGGTCCCTTCCATGGGAGACACTTCTCCATGAACTTCTCCAGTGTCCCATCCCATGGGCAGCAGTTCTCCACAAACTGGTCCAACATGGGTCCAACTCTTCCATGGGTGCAGTCCTTCAAGGGCAGCCAGAGCTGCTGTGTGTGCTGTGCTCAGCCTGCAGTGACCCCTGGGCTCAGACATCTGCATGTTTGGTGCCCTGACAGATTCTTGCCCAAAGATGAAGCTATTTGATGACTGGAAGAAGAAACTTTTATCACCCAAACTGGTGAATGTGACAGCCTGGCAAGCAGGCTGGATGGCCAAGGATTTCCTTTGCCTTTCCAGGCAGCAGAATGACTACATGGGAGTATTAAAAGCTCTGTACTGAAGCCAGGTGATCTTGGGCTGGTGGAAGGACTAATGGGAGAAGAGTTTTTGCTGTATATATGCATCCCTTATGAGCTTTCACTCTTGTCTGTAGGGAAACTGAGATACACCAGGCAAGAGGAACTTATTCACTGATTGAAGCATGAGGAGATGTGAAGATTTGGGTACTCTCTTTATATCTTTCATGAACTACTTTTATGTTTTAAATTTTGCCTGCATTTGTTGCTCTCTTAAGAAATCCTGTGGAATGGCAGCTAAGGACTGAGCTAAGAGAGGAGAGCTCCAAAAGTGAAGAACGTTGTTCTCTGCAGCAAAGGAATATCGACCCAAGTAACCTGGGTTTGCTGTCAGTGAATGTTTCCACTCAAAGTAAAGTGCAGGGGCTCTGAGCAGAGGCACACAAATGTGTGTGTTACTCCTTTAAAGATGAGCAGAACTGGACATTTAGGTGAAGCAAATGTTATTAAGGCTGGATAATTTAATGTATGCCAAGGGGGAGGGTAATGAAATGGGGTAGTGGGTGCATGACTCTTAACCAGTGCCTTTGTGTAGAAGTGTGCAGTATGGCAGCCAGCACTTGTGCTTTAAAAATGTAATTACCATCTCAAGAAGCAAATCCAGATAGCCAACAAACACAGGCAGAATGGCAGGGGGCAGTTCATGGCTGTGAGCTGCAGTACGTGGATGCTAATGTTGTTCTGGAACTAAAGTTTTTTTTAAAAAAGGAGAAGGGGAAAAACCAACAAATAAGCCCTGAAAGTCAAGAGCACTCATCGTTCAAGTCAAAAAACAATAGTCTGCCTAGCAGGGACATTTAGACAGAAAGAGTGTGACACACAAAACTTGCACATTGCTGCAGGTTCCACTGCAGGGCCCTGTGGCATTGATTTGATTAAACAAGAGCAGTAGGGGTATAGAGAACTGCTGCTTAAATTTTCAGTAAAATATCCTTGCCAGCCTTCATTGATATAAAAATAAAGGACTGACTGGGTCCATATGACCTAATTCTATTCTTCCTTGCACCAGCAGACGAAGGAATTGCTTTCTGGAGGTTAATGGCTTTAGACTTGCATGTAAATGAGGGGAAAATCTGATCTTAAATCTCAAGGAAACGAAAAGTAGTGACAGGATTTAGCACAGACCTCTTCCACAGGGGCTGGCAGGGAGGGATTGTGCAATTAGAGGAGCCTTTAGCAGTGCCATTCATTCTGCAATTGTCCTCCCATTTCAGTGCTGGCGGGGGTGAAGATTTGAGGAGGAGGAAGGAGAGAGCAGAATAGCTGTGGATGGGACTCTGGAAAGGGCTGTCCCAGATCCCACCAGGTGGTGTTTGTGTTGTCCCTCCCAGGCAACGTTTGTCAGGCCCAGTTCCTTGGCCATCTATGCTGACTCACCTTGGGGTGCACCTGGGCCATGTGAGCAACATCCTGAGAGGAATCAGGGGGAACCTGGGCACCAGCGAGCTCCTCAAGCCTCGGTGACAGCTCCGGCCTTCTGAGACCCCAAACACACACTCCACAATGTGCTGCAGTGGAGCAGGTGATTGTGTAACCCTATTCCCCCACTGGCAGGACTCTTCAAAACCTTATCAAGGTGGAAGGGGACCAGGATGCTGGACCAGGAGCCTGCTTCTCCCATGGATGAGTCAGTCCTATGTTGGACCTGCAGGAACACATCCAGATTTAGTTGTGCCCCTGTGCTGATGAGGAAAGAGCAACCTGGGTAGACAGCACCAGCCACGCTTCCAATTCCCAAAAGTTACATGTCCCAGTCTGCCTTTTTGCTGCTTTCTCTTTGCCTGCTTGGGTCTTTCCCTCGGCCCCGGGCTGGTGGTACCGTGCCACTTCTGGGTGGGCACCAGAGCTGCTTCCCACATGCAGAGCTCACAGATTCTTGCAGGAAGGGCAGGCTCTGGTGTCCAGGAGATGCAAACCCTGCCTTGTGCTGTCCTGCACCTCTCTGTCACCTGGGTGAGCCCAAATACAAACCAGAGAGGCTGAACAGCTACCCTGAGCTTTTGAATCAGGGAGAAGTGCAGTAATTTTCCTGTTCAAAGGGCAGAGAAAACAATGGCATGTTTGCTATGGATATCAGGTATCTGAAAAGCCAAATTCACCCCTGGTGTAGCTTTATGGGCTTCAGCAAAATTAGCCTGGGGTCAATGGCAGGCAGGAACTCAAAAGTTTTCAGGTGGGAGATGCTAAGGGCACACCTGTTTGCCCCTGTGGAGTGGAAAATGTGTTTCTGGTGTTTTGTCATCTGCAAGCTCAAAGCCTGTCTAGGGCTGCCATCCATCCATGCATTCTTTTCCTGGAACAGAGGCTCATGTCCTTGGAGCCTGAGCCCCTGGGGTCTGTGTAGCTGCAGGGGCAGTACGAGGGCAACGAGCCTGAGGTGTTTCTCCTCCAAGTGAGGGCTGGGAGGCACAGGGGAGACAGGGCAGAGTAGAATGTGTTATTAAAGCCTCTGCTGTCAGCGGTGCTGTGTGGCTTCAGGGCCCCTAGAATGGCATTTCCCATATACACTTTCTTTCATTCACTCAGAGGAAAAAAAATATATTCTGGCATTGCCTACATGATCTAGGATTTTATTTACCTTAATCTGTTACTTCATTTGCTCTCTATTTGCTGCCTCTCACTTCTTTTGTATGTTTTCCCTCTTGCTTCATTTCTTGATTAAATGTGATTTCCCCGGTTTTCTGGCTCCTTCGAATCATCAACAAAAACCTGGCACGGCTTTTTTTTTAAAGACTTACTGCTAATATACTTGTAAAATAACTTTAATCAATGTTACCTCTTGGGGAATTCCTAAGTAATTGCTAGAATACAACTAATTATTGTGCTGTTACTTTACCATTCAGTCATTACTCTTCTGTGTAGTCGTAACTTTTGCTAAATATTAGCTCTCTGATGAGCACCCCTGTTAGGCTGCGTTTTTTCTCAAGAAAATGTGTAATTTACTTAATTAGTTCCATTCATCTGTTTAACTCCTTTGCTGCCATGTTACCACTTTTGAGAACATTTGGCATTTCTAACTGAAAAGTCTGAGAGGAACTTCCTAAGGAAGAAGTGGGTGGCTTCACCCTATGAGTGACCATGGGGAAAATGGTCAGCAGCCTTTTCCTAAAGGATAAACCCCCAAAATATCAACACCTTTGTTTCTCAGGAGGTTCAGAAAAGGGCAAGGTGAGTATTATTTTCTGAGAGTTATTCAGAAAAGTTGTGTGGGGGGAGTGTTGTACTATGGTGGTGAGAATATTTTGATTTTTCAAGCTGGTTAAATGCAGAATATTGCTGGTGTTGGTAGTTCTATTTAAAATTAAGCATAATTTCTTTTTCCTCATACTTTAGATTAAAGGAACCATAGAACAGCTCAGGTAAGAAGGAACTTCAAAAGATGATCTGGTCCAACCTTCCACTGGAAGGGGAGCCTAGATGAGGTTATTTAACACCCTGCCCGTGTCTTTGGAGAGGTTGCTCCAGTGAATTATTCAATTTCTAATGCTGTAAAAAATGTCTTTCTTAGACTGAGATGAAATCTCTTGTCTTGCAACTTGTAGCTGTTGCCCCTTGTCTTATCCATGTGGCTCCTTCTGAGGAGGGAGCTTCAGGCCTCCGTGTAGCTGCCCTTCAGGTATGAAATACTGGGATGGGGGTCCCCTGAGACTTCTCCAGAGAGAAAAGACCTAACTCTAGTAAAGACAAAGGCAATGAATGTGTTGGGACCTCTGCCTTGCCAGCATTATGGTGTTTCCCTGCCCTATTAGCAATGGGCCTGTGTTTTCCCTGTGCTTCCACTTACTGCCCGTGGATCTGAAGATTCCTTGCTTCCTGTACTTGGCATCCTTGGCCAATTTCAGTTCTAGATGAGCATCTGACTTCCTGTCTAGGAAACTGTTGAAGTTTTAAAGCCATTTAATACCATTAAAAATGTATTTAGCTGTATCAATTGCAATGTATTACCTTTTGTTGTCCAGATCCAAAGATTCTGTAAAACAAGTTTTTTTCCCCTCTGCACTAGCCTTGGCTTTAGCCTGTATGCAGTGAGGTGGTGTGTGCTCAGACACTGTCACTTGGAGCTGTCTGTGGTGGCTCATTATTGTAATAATTATATTAGTAAAGCAAAGCTATCGCTAAGGTCTGCAATGCCAGCAGAAGCTTCTTCCAATTTATTTAACTCTGGGTACTGACAGGTAATAATGGCTTGAAGAAGTGCTCATAAAAGACACTTTCCCCCCTAACCTGGTTAGAAAGGTTCTTATGAAATTATTGCAAGTTCTGTATCTTATTCAGATTCTGTAAAATAACAGATTTTCCTGTAACGCAGGAGTGTGGGATTTTTTTTCCCTTTATCACATCTCTGCTGACCTTTTTAGGATTATTTCCACCTCGGCAGCACATCAATGCACCTGAGCAGCAGCACAAACTACACAACCCCCCTGACTGCCCCATCACAGTGTGTTTAGCACTGGTAGGGGCTGTGTTGGCTTGGCTGACCCAGGGAACCCCTGATCTCTTACTCCATGCGCTTCCCTACCTTGCTCTCCTGTCCCAGTTCAGTGGTGCGTGGCCACGGGCAAGGTGTGCAGACACAAGGGGCAGGGCAGCCTGGGAATGTGCTGGTAATTCCATCATCCCAGCACTTCTCCGCTCAGTGGTTCACAGGATTATATTAATAGCAAACCTGACTGGCATCGTCTCCCCATGTTTGGGGACAAGGGGGAGAAAAATGCTACTGGTTACACTTGCAGAATAAGGGGAAGGGAGGCATTTATCCTCTTGTACCAATGAGTACCTCATGAGTACCAGTAGCAAAAATAAAAGAAAATTGGAATATTGATGGAATTCCTCATGCACCTGGCATTTTCTGTAGTGCTGTGGGAAACTCTAGGTGGCTTAGTTGTCATCTGTATACGATCTATTGCAAAAAGTCCTCCTTTTAGACATTCTCAATCTCTGCTTAATGAAGAGACAGGCATCATGAGACCAGTTTGTAACAAATTTATTAGCCAGTCATATGCATTTAATTAATGTATATCTCTGTAATGTATAGCTCTGTATTCTACTTGCAGGCAAAATTAATAAAGAACAGAAACAGATGGATGCTTTTATCTCGCCGAAAATGAAGACACACTTAATTTTCTCTGCTGGTGATGTAATTCCAGACTGATCCACTGCCAGAGGGTTCTGCTGGTAAATTTGCCTGCTGAATTTTTCAAGGTGCAAAGAGCATTTGGATCAAGCCTGTCTAGGAGTGGTGGCACTTCATTCTTTCTCTGGGTGAAGAGGCTGCCTCGCCTGCCTTCTCCTTTACCTCCAAATGTTGATTATTTTCTTAGTGCGTGGAGAAGGCTAAACTGGGAAGGCAAGGAGCCAGTCAGGTGTTCGTGCCAGGAGGATGCAGGCTGTGTGTGACTTAAATGATCACCTGGCAAGGTCAGGCGGGGGCTGGCAGGTCAGTCCCACGCACGAGAGGTCCCGCAGGGGTGGCTCCCCGTCATGTTAGCAGCTGCACGCAGTGACTGCAGTGATACCCTCTAATGCCTTGTGTGGTGTTACTGGAGAGTCATTTAGCATCCTAACAGCAGCTTTGATGTGATTAATGCAGCCCAGCAAGGGTTTCCACAGGAATCAGCCATGGGATGCTTTGGAGTGTGTGAACCTAACGTTAAGTAGCTACAGGTGGCCTTTTGCTGTTAGAAGGGTAAAAAATTGTAACTTCATATTGCTGAATCCTCCTGGAATTGCACACTGTGGGCAGCATAATCCCTGAGAATGCATTTGTGTTTTCTTTAGCCTTGAAGTCACCAATCATCTGTGGTTTTCTCTGCCATCTGTGTGTTAAGATGTTAAAACAGAAAGGCCAAGGCTCTGCAGTTGTATTAATACAAAGCCGGAACAAGACCCCAGAATGTCAGGGTTTTCTACAGTGTTTATGTAAGGAAGAAGTGTCTCAGACTGTAGATGACACACCTCACCAGCAGAACAAGTAAGTCACTTTGAGATGAGCTGAGCAGCTCGTCCAGCTTCTTTCCAGCCTTTCCCGCCCAAACCACCCCCTCCCAAACCAAAAACAAACAACAACAAAAATCAAACCAAAAAACCCACCCCAAGAAAACACCTGAAAAAACAAGTAATGAGTAGTCAGGCCTGTCAAAGCATTGTCACTTGCATAAAAACCATTTTCTTTTAACTTTCTCTCCTTTTTTCACAGCCAAACTGAAAATTATTTTTAAACTGGAAGACTTTAGAAAGCTACTTGCTTACTTTCAACAGGCAATATTTGTCATAGCTTGACAGGTCACAAAATGTGTACGTTTGTATGAAATGGCTTTTTTCTTACAGAAAATTTCCGACCTGTTCAATTTTCAGTTAAGTGGCTCCGGCATGGGAAGCAGTGTGCTACATTTAGCCCTTCTGTCAGGTGCTTCTCCTAATGAAGCTGTGCAGTGGGCTGTTCAGTCATGAGCCTTAAGTGTTTTTCTTGAGACAACGAGAAAAGGAAGGAAGCATCAAACAACGGGGATAGGAGTAATGAGATGTAAACAAAGGGAAAGGACAAAATCAGTGGACCTGGGAATACTGCTAGGCACACTGCCACCATTACAATACAAAAGAAAGCATATGGTGAACTGTGACACAATATTCTGTATAATCAGATAATTTAGCAAGATTTAGTGGGTTGCTTTATGGCTGAAGCATGGAATAGAGCAATAATTATTAATCTGTCACTTCCATTGACTTTGACTGCATAGGACAATTGCCGCTTGATCTACTCCGCAAATCCAGACTGGTCACATTCTCACTTAAACTGTGCTAATTCAGGTTGTCAGAAACTCAGATTAATTGGTCCTAGGGATCCCCTGCCATGTCTGCTTTCCTCTGAAAATGTCTCCTCTACTTAGAGCTGGGAGATGGGTATGGGAACTGCACTGACGCCTCAGCTCTGCTCCGGGAACCTAAAAGCAAAGGAAGCCTTGGATGACTAAACAAATGCAACAGTCCCCGCCCCGAGGTGACCCAGATCCATCCTAATGCTGGAAAGGCCTTGGCTGTGGTGAGGAGATGACATTTACCTCCATCTTTTTCTTTGGAAGCAATGTTTCCAGCGTTATTTTCATCGTTGGATGGAGCTTTGGATATCTCACACACACACACACCTCTGGTTGTGTCCTATGAAGATTGGTCGTCTGAGTCACTGATCAAAAGGTTTTTGCTCCTTTTCTTTGCCATTTCCCAGGTTTTTCTAGAAGCCCTTTTGTTGATTTCCACCATACATGGTCTACAAAACTTCCAAAAGTCCTCCTCACCCCTTCTTTTCCTCCTGCCCCCTCTTGCCTGTTTTCTTCTCCCACTCTTTCCAGCAGCACACTGTGTTCTGCATGGATTTAAAGCCCTGGTGTGGGATTTCATGCTTCAGGTTCATTACTGCTTACTCATGAACCAGGCAACAGCTGAGTAATTCACCTTTACAGAGCTCCTGACACCCAGGGGGCCCAAAAGACTGAGTCTGAGAATGGCATCACCATCAAGGCGACTTCTGAGGCACCAGAGCACTAAATCTGTTCTACTGGCTGCATTGAGGGCTATTGCATGCAGGGTTTTAGGTGGGGGTGGGGGTTTTGTGTGGTTTTTTGGGGGTTTTGTTTGCTTGGTTTTTTTGATTTTGCCTTGGGGTTTGTTGGTTGGTTTTTTGGTGGGGTTTTGTCTGTTTGTTTTGTATTTTTTTTAATGTAGGCTTCCTGCTACACTACCAAACATTGACTCTTATCTCAGTTTTTCCCTTGCCAAGTGCCTCCCAAACACTGTCAGCATTAGCAGCACTGTGAGGATTTTACCCTGGAGTTTAAAAAGAAACGGTGCTTGATATCAAGTGAAAAAAATATTTCCTTAACCTCCCTCTGTGGAAACACACAAAAAAGTTGCTCTGAATGCATGGCCTGAGACAAGGATGGAGTAATTCATTCACCTGCCTTGTCTTCAGGGTGCACAATGAATCTGTAGCCAGACAGGCATATTTCTTGCTTGGAGTATCCCAGCCACACAAATAAATATGATTTTCTGTCTGAAAACTGAGAAGCAAAAGAAAAGTGCTGAGAGGGGAAGCTGCAGGGTTTAGTGGTTGGGCTGCTAAGTCTGTCTTCTTTTCTTACTCCCTTTATTGATCATGTGTGTCTTCAGTGAGTCTCTCCTGCTCTCTCCATCAGTTTTCTTTACTGTCCTATTGCTCCATCTCCGACCCATGAAATCTTGGGTTTTTCCTGTGTGCTTGGTGCAACAGGCTGCAGTGAGCCAAGCAAGAACAACATGTGCAGGGCACTCAGAAATGTGTGCTTGCCAAGGGGGCTTAACCTGGCATCTCCTTCTGTGCTTGCAGCCAGCTGTGAGGGCGGTCACTCGCAGATGTGATGACAAAACATTGAGCTCTGCCCACAGCCGTTTTCCCCAAGCACTGGGAATGTCAAAGTCTTAAGAGCAGCAGAAAATCTCCCTGTAAAACTGCTGAGCTGTCTGCATGTAGCAGAGCAAAGCCCATGACTTGAAATTTTATTGTATTTTGTATATTCTGTAGTTTTGAATATCCTGGCTGCCCCTCTCCCCTCGGTGCTCGCTGTGCTGCACACGTCAGCGTGAAGATCCTGCTCCTCAGGGGTGCTGCTCAGTCTCTGGGCTGTAAATCCCTGTGTGCCATGCAAATAACAAGGAATCATCAGATAATCTCTCATGAAGCTAATGGTGCTTCAAATGGCTGTACAGATTATAGTTCTTAGCAATGCTGAGTTTTTGCTATCCTAAGTATCACCTGCTAATGGTCCCTCCTGTTCACACGCTGGTGATCACAAAGTGGGCCATTGTATCACCTGCAGAGCTGGAATTTAATTACATTAGAACAGTGAGGAAAGCTTGGTGATGTATAGAGCAGAATACCATTTCCAGATTCTTTACTGCTCCTCTTCCTCCAAGAGGAAGTGTTTGGTGTAAATTTGGGATAAATGAGAAGTTTGCCAGGCTGATTGTGGTTTTCTTTTCTGATGAAGCACGGGCGGATGTGCCCTCAGCAGTCCTCTCCCATTATATGCTCAATAACAGACTGAAATAGGTTTAATATAATTGACTTAGCATTGTGGGAGGATACTTTGCCAAGTAGTGGGAACTGGCTTGTGCCAGCTTAAAAGGTCATTGCTGTGTAAGAGTGTCCCTTCACGCATTATCTGCAAACACGGCCTTTGGTCCAGTGTAATTGATTTTAAAGTCTGATAGCTTGCCAAATTGATTTATAATATGAATTACTGATGGGAAAGATTCTTGAATCCAAATGTAAGTGGCAAAACTTCAGCAACCCAACCGACCTTTGTCTGCAGCCTCTGCCTTCCTCGTGTTTAATTAATGCTTTCCACAGGAACTGGTGGAAACCCTAGAAGGCAGTTGTGGGAAATAAAGGCACAAGTGGGCACTTTGCCTACTCCATCCCTTATAAGAGAAGACAATGCGATGAAAAGCCACTTTAATTACCAGCAGCTTTGGGTCTATCTCTGATCTCACACAGGTAATTCTTTTGTGTGACTATTCACTTCATTTATTCCTGAATTATATCCTTTTCACTGCAGTCAAAATTATACCTAATGTCCTCATGACATGGAGAATCTTTTCACTAGGAAACTACCTAAAAGCATGCAGTAATTTGAAAAAAGAAGAAAGCCCACCACAAAAATACTAAAAAAAGGCAGTTTCTTGGAGACTGGAATACAAAGAAGTGATAGAACAGTTGCCTGTGTAAGAGTGCAGTAAGAATGAATTCTAGGCAAATGCATGGGGTTCACTGGTGCTTGCAGGAAGGTCATCTGGTTTATAAGGATCAAGTGAGGCTGGGAAAAAATCTGTAACACTGGAGAGAATGATTTCATTCTCCACATAGAGCAGTAAATATAAAAAGGGAAGATTTTGCCTTATCTGAATTTCAATAAACCCTGATATGTGGTAGAATGCCGTGCCCTGAGATAAATTTTCCTGTGATGGAACAAATCTTTTTTTGTGTGTTTGTCTCTGCATGGTCAGGCTATTGCCCAACAGGGTGGTGAGCACATTTGCCCTGCTTGTAGTTCTGCACCCGAACTTTGAGGGTGAGGGTGACAGGTAACTGCAGAGGAACTGGTCCAGCGAGTGAAAAAACAGAGTTGTAATAGCAGAGGGGGACTTCCATGGTCTGCTTTGAATTTCAGTGCCTTGTCTGCACTGTTGCTCATTACTTCCTTCCCATGAACTGCAACATGCCTAGAGAACCCTTCCAAAAATGGGTCATGCAGGAAGGGCACTGCTTGCTCCTCTGTGCAGGTCACTTATTTAATTCTGAAAGGCGTTGAGCAGCATGAAACTGTGAGAATTATAATGAAATGGAGCAATCAAGCAAAAATTTGGGCCCATTTACTTTTGTCATCTTCTATTAGTGTCCTTATTAGTGGTGAGTGCTGCATGAGTCTCTTGCTGTCAAAGCCTGAAAGTGACCCTTTTGGGTCACTTTAGTAGCCAAAGGACTGGATTGGCCAAAACCAGAAATATCTTTAAAGTATCATCACTGGCACTGAAAATGGCTCCAGCAGTGATGTGTGTGTCTGCTCTAATTATTGAGCTTAAATTTCCGTTGGTGTTTAGTGACAATAATGATAAAAGAAATCCTTATCTATCAGTGTGATGGATGTACCTGTTGTTTCACCTCATGTCTCAGTAAGGGGCAGGAAAACCTTCGGTTGCAAGCTGCTTTCAGTGGCTGATGGTTCTTGGGCTGGATTGCCAGAGGGCAGAGAATTTGGTCTCACAAAGACAAGTTGTAGAGAAAGGAATAATAAGAAAAACAGGTAGTTTGCTCTGGTAAACTGAGATACATGGTCTCTTGTATCCAAAGCCTACCAAAAGTTTTTATGCAGGCTGTAATTCAAAGCTACCATCAGGTTATTGACAGATTCAGGGACCTGGTAGATAAGGAAATTGGAAAGAAATAAAATGTCTCACAGGAGGTATTCTTGAAGCAGGTGCCTCACTTCTTTCCTGTAGAGCATGATTTCCATTTTGATGCTCTCAGCTAACCACATGTCATCTATTGCAAGAAACTTTTGTGACATTCAGAGCAGCCAGGCACATTTGTCTCCAAGCATTTAGCCTGGTTCTGGACTTTAACCACTGATACAGAAATGTTGTGTATTAAGAACTGTCATGTAAGCCCTGAAATCCTCATCTGAGATCTTCTAGGAAAGAAAAAATATGTAACAAAGGCTATCTGCTGAAGCCAGGACATGTGCCTCCAGCCAAGAAGATGGCACAGATGTGTCATTTGAGAAAAAAAGGGAAGCTCCTGATGTACTTTGAAGATCTGTGCTGGAGTTTGCCCTCTGAGAGCCAGTGAACTTCTGTCCTGTTGGTTCCCAGTCTGTTAAAGTCACCAGGATTAGGAATTTGTCCTCCCTGTTGCCAAACCCAAAGTATTTTTAACAAAATGTACCCAACAAAGAATGCCTTAACCAACTTCAGCATTCACTGGAGTTGTAGAGAACAATAATCATCTTTTCTAAGGCAATGCACAATTAAGAGACTTTTTCTGCCACACTTCCACTGTTGTGAAGGACATGGTCAGAGAGTGTTGTATCAGTTCCCCCTGTTTTTATCAAGTTTGCTTCTCTGGTCTTCTTTAGCAGTAGTAACTCTGTCTGCCATAAGGACTGCTTTCCTTGCTTTCCTAGGTCTGCAACTAAGACATCAATAATTTTTAGTTTAGTTTAATTTTTTTCTTAATGGAATTGACTATAAACCTGTGATTCTGAACTATCTTTTAGTGCTCTCAGCTTTACCTGAAAAAAACAGAGCCCATCTTTTTCTCTTAAGCTAGCCAGGTTTGGTCTGAAAAGACAGAGGGAGAAAGAGCTATTAAGAACTGTTCAACAAAATTACCAAAGCAGGACCGCTACCCTGGCTGAGACTAGTCAACATTTCCATTAAGATCCAAATGCAATGGAGTTTTCATGTCCTTTTTAAATGCTCTCCCACTGTCCTCTGCCACATGCTTCCAGAGCAGGAGCAGCATGCGTGGTCTGCTGCTGTTAAGTGGAGTCAGTTCAGCCTAAATGACACTGCTTCTAACTCCTGTTTGTTCCACTCTTACAGATATACTGCTCTCAGGATGACTGTTCCTATTTTTCTCACTTAATTACAAAAATTAATGCCCCCAAATGCTTCAGGGAGAAAAACAACACTTTCCAGGAGGCTCCAGAAAGGGGAAAAATACTTAGTCCCTCATTTAGACATACGAGAGGTGATTAGAAGTGATAAATTGTTAGGTCCAAATAGATATTTATTTGCATCTACATTCTGAAACAGAATAATTTATGCTAAGCCAGACATCGAGTTATAGCGGTTGGAAAAACAGGCATTTAGAACCCTGTCACAGGACACACAATGAACCAATAAAATGCCAAGGTATCTGGGGATAAGAAACATTAAACAGGTTTTTTCTGGGGCTGAGCCCTTTTGTCTCTGTGTTCAGCTTCTCTGAACAGCTGAAGCACCTTGGGGCTGCTGTGGTGTGTCCTGGCAAGCGGCAACAGCCAGAATTTGTGGCCTTGGGAGGAGGGAAATGGTCAGGGCTGATTGATTGTGTGCTCTGGAAAGCAACAACTCTGGTTCTGGACATCACACAAGTTTCTCAAAGCAAGAATAATTTTTGTTTTCTTTTTGTCCCCAGTACCAATGTTTTGCTTTGAAGGTCCTTCTGCTTAAACGACTGCACAGGAGGGAACATTGTTTTTGCTGTGGGCCCAGACTCTTTTTCTTCCTCTGGATGGATCTGGGTCTGATGAAGTTTGTGTTTCTGATGAAGTCCATAAGAAATTGGATGTGACCTTTTCTCTCTTCCAGTGGGTGGCTGGCAGAAGTGTTGTACTTGTGAAATCTATGGACTCAGCACAACACAAAGGAGCCAGGCACCAGCCTGGACACACTTCCAGCCTAGCAGGCAACAACAATACATTTGCTGTGCTTCATCTATCCTTTGATTCTAGAATGATTGACAGCTTGTAGCTGCCATCTGTGAGTGGAAAATCTAGTTATTACAAGAAAGCAATTTACTAACAGAATTTGAAAGGAGATTCTACCCTACTGCCTTCATTGTTAAGATGCAAAACACTGACATGATAAAAAATGAGGTAGCCATCACTTTAGGATCTTCTTTTGTATCCCTGGATGGGATCATGCATCTGCCCCAGGCACTTGCACAGAAGAGTCTGAAAAATGCTGCTGTGAGGTGTTGGTAGGTGGGGCTTCATCTGATTTTTGAGGAATAGCATGAGTGAAATTCTCTTCTAAGAAAAAATGTGAATTTGTGGTTGGTCACAGAAGAGTCCATTTTGTGACTGTTGTCATAAATTTTCTCCCCATCCATTCATAATCAAGGTGAAGACAGATTTGTAACATTTGGCAAATATCCTTCTCTAAAAAGCCTTTTTCACCTCTGGGTGGGTTTGAGCCTATCCACAGCTACAATGACCTCCTCTTCAAAGTGGCCACCAGTTTTAGGAAGACTTACTGAAGTAGTGATGCTTTATCAAATCTGGGACTTAAGGAATCCCTGGAACATCTCTGGAATGCTGAGAAGTTGGAAGGTCGGCTCTGAAGTCGGACAATGTGTGTTTCTGTGGGCACTGGCCAAGAACAAAAAGCAGGAATTGTGCAGTGAACACATAAACCAGCTACAATCCGTTTGCAATTGTCCAGGGATCACGGGGAGAGGGAGAAGAGCTAACCTGGAAAAGACAGGACCAGATAAAAATACCAGAGTTGAGTTAGACCAAAGGAATCCACCTGGTGTGCGCCCCTTTGTTGGGAGCATCCTGGGAAGAGCAGAGGCAGCTTCAAACAGCAAAGGGTGGAGCGGTGCCTGGGGGAAGTGGAGCTTCCCAGCACCGTGTGGGAAGGGAGGAGCTGCAGCAGTGCCGCTGCCAGGATGCTGGAAACTGGTTATCCACCACCCGAGAGCCCAGCCACTGCTCACCAGTATTGGCTTTTCTTATCAGAAACAGCATTTCAGGGCAAGATTACACTCACAGGGCCAGAAATGTCACAGCTGAATGGTCCTGTCAAAAATTACTGGTTTGTCAAAACCAACACATTTCATGGAGATTTGTGAGTTCAGACAAAGTTGCTTGGAACAGTAATGAGAAAACTTTGAAGAAGTCAGGCAATTTGATTCAATTCTTCAATATGGAATGTTTCAGCTTTTCTGTTTCAAAATAAGTTCACTTCGTTCTTTTTTCTTTTTTTTGTAGTCTATAGAATGTCTGCTAGTTGGACTGAAAAGCTTTAAATCAACAACATATCTCTGAATGATTAATTCAAGCTTTTTGCTTGAGGTGGTAGCCTTTTGTTCTCTTCCTTCCTACATCATTGTGTTCCAAAAGAGAAGAAATTGTGAAATTCTCTGTGGGGAGAGGGGAGCCCAACCAACATTCATTCCATCCCTCCTTTTGCTCCTGATTACATATTTGTCACAGACTTAGCAAATGGCTCTTCACTTGCAACGATTTCCACCAGAATATACAGCTTAGAGACACTTCAGAAGATGCAAGCAGGCTTGGTAATGCTCTTTTTCTGTCAGTAAAGGTTCCAGTCTGGAACAGAAACTCTTTGGTGTCTAAATCCTGTGTTGTTATCACAAAGTTTGCACGCAGAATCAATGAATGTTCATCTGGGTGCCCCCTTACTAACCTGGAGACAGCTACGATGCCCTGCCAGAGCCACAATCTTTAATTCATGAAGAAAACAGTAAAAAAGTAAAAATTAAACTGGAGTTTAAAGGAAGAGCTGTTGAAGTTAGACCACCAAAACTGCTCACTGCTTTGCAGGGACAGGTCAGGGAGTGGGAATTTCTTTCTGTCTGGGAGCAGAAGGAGTCGGATCAGCACATAACCATGTCTTCACTGAATGTAAATCTCCCTGGTACCCCGTGTGCGTTTTACAAGCCAGGAAACGATACGAAGAATATGCTGACCTCATCAATTTAGGAGTATGAAGAGTCAATCCAATTTTAGTGCTGTGTGTTCTCAGGGGGTTCAGGAAATTGTATTAACTTTCTACAAAAGCTGTCTCAGGAGCTCTAGTAATAGCCAAAACCTTCTACTTGGCATGATGCCACCCTAATTAACAAGAAAAGGCATTGGAAAGAAGTTCTGCAGAAAATAAAACCGGGGTTGAAAACTGGCGGTGTGGCAAGGGGGAAGATGCAGAACTGCACACGATGCTTTAGAATTCCCTCTACTTCCAAAAAACCATCTGTGCCTGAGCTTGGCACAGTGCAGGAGAGATTCTCGCAAGTGCCTGGTCCATTAGTAAATCCTGGCAGGTGGAAGTTACACAGTGAGTGCAAGCACCTAGGATAACACTTGCTGTGCTGCCGTACGCTTGGTCCTGTGATAGCAGGAGGCAAAAACGTAGGCAAATTACCTGGTCTGTGCCAAGGGACCCCTCTGAAGAGGGAACCAAACCCCTTCAATTCCCTAAGCAACCTGGCAGCCACAGCCAGAGTTACTGTGGGGCTGGGACCCATCACCACACAACGAAATATTCAGCATCACCAACACTGGGTAACGGTGGGATTGCAGTCCCACCCTGCTTCTGTGCCCTGCAACCCTGCAGAAATGCCAGGGTTGTTTTATGCCAGTGAAACAAACTACTGTGTTAAATGTTTCACAGTGGGGTTGAGTTTCTTGCTAGAAAATACACTTCAGCTGAGCAAAGCTGTAGGTTGCACCAGCTGAAAGTCTTGGCTGATGAGCCTTTTAATGTAATAAAAAAATGAGTTGCTCAGTAATATTTTGTTTGCAAAGTGAATAATATTTTAAGCATTACTTTGAACAGTATTTTAAGTGGTGTTTGCAAAAGATAGTTTTTTCTTTTTCACTTTATGAAATGTTAGGATATGATATAGTTGATATTTCTAGTCTCAGTTTTAAAACCAAATTTTCTTTCTAGATTGCTGGAAGTTTTCAAGATCTTTTTGGTTTTAATTTTGAGAAGAGGATGTGGCTTTTGGGGGAGTAGGAAAAACAGTTTGAAAGAAAAAACATTGGAGCTTTTTGTCCTGACTCTCCTGACATCCTACGTTCTATTCCCTTTTCCCATTCTATTCTATTCTTTTCAGTTATTCATGTACACATTTGGCCATCTTACTAGACAGGAAGACTAAGAAAGATGGTTTACCTGTAACGTCAGTATTTTTGTTGGCCCATACTTTAATGCTTACTTTCATTCTGTGAAATGAAATTTTGTGACATTTTTGTTTTCCCTGACTCAGAGGTTCATTGTTTCTGTGACCGGTATAGTTCAGGAGCAATACCCTCCATGCCATGCTGTCAGTGGAGATCCAGAACACTTGGCTTTGCTGTTGCTGGGCTTTAAGTTTCTTCTCCATGCAGTTAGGAAGGCTCACAAAAATAGGAGCAATGTATCCTAGCAAAAATGGAAGCAAAAGTTGGGCTGACATGTGGAAAAGTTGGGACTTTTTGTGTAACCAAACAAAGTATGCCCTGTGTTTGCAGAACCTCTTTAATAAGTGAAAAATGGAGCTGAGTTGGCCAGGAAGACTAATTGAACTTGGTAGGAAGACAAGAGTGAGGAACGTGCACACAGTTGCACCGGTAAGTCTGAAGGTTACACAAAGGAGGGAAAAAAAGAACTTATCATAATTCATAATACGAATTGCTATTCAAATACAGCTGGGTGTACTGGTAACGAGCGTAACCAAACCCAAAGGTATTAAAGCAAATGGAGAAAACCAGCTGAACCAGCTGAGAAGCTGAGCCCTGATCATTCAAGCAAACAGACCTCTGGGGCGGGCTGGGAAGGGAATCGGCTTTGGGGGTAGAACAGGAACTGAGCTGTGAGATCAAGAACTTTATACAATGATACGACTGGAGAAAAAAAGGATTTCCAGCCTCTGACATTTCTGAGTCAGCTGGGCTTTGTTGAAATGTGGGGACACCACTGGAGTTACAAAATGCTCCAGGTGCCAGCAGTTGTGCTTGCTGCAGTCCTACTCTGTTGAGTGTTGCATGCCTTAATTTGTTTTCATTTCTACTAATGAAAATAAATAGCAATGAGAGAACTCCAGGGAGGGTAGAAAGAAATGGCATTTACGATTCAAAGCTCTGCAGCCCTGCTCTCTAGCGTGCAGTTGCAGTGCGAGGCAACGTTCACGCCTTGTTAAATAAAAAACAAAGAGTGAAAGAAGAAAACAGAGCTGTTTTACCAGAGAGCACAGATTCCATCTCCTATTCACCACTTTACAGATTCTTTGCAATCTCTGGCCCGAGGCTACATGAAAATGCATATCTGAATTTTAAATGCAATAGCTGAAACCTTTCTTTCCACCTTGAAAACACTGACAAAAGCATCACAAGATTCAGCCTGAAGTTGAAAGGTGTGGGAAGGTCCCTAAGAGTCTCAGTGTGCTGCCTGCCTGCCAAACAGAAGAGCCACTGAGCCAGAGCTGGAGCCCGGTGAGTTATTATGGAGGCCCTCAAGTTGTTGAATAGGAGCAATCCAGTGCATTCATCTGCCATCCTCCATCAGCTCCTCAATTCGGCCCTGAACAGGGATCACTGTGAAACCTCCATCTCTGCTCTCGCTGCTAAGAACTTCAAGAGAAGTGGCAATTAAAAGCCTTGTTTGTTAATCAGCGTGGGGCCTGCTCTGCTCGGTTTGCAGGCAAGAGTCCCTCGGCAGGACTTGGAGGAGCCTGGCAGGCACGAGTGGAGCAGCCCGGATAAAGCCGTGCGTGCCTTCCCCTGACGGGTGTCACAGCACAGCAGATGCTCAATAATTCATCCCCGAGACAAGCAGCACGTGTGGTTCAGCGTGGAGCCAGCTGTCACCCTTCCCCGAGCTGAGACCTTGCCGGATTTACCGCCTAAGCTGAACTGAGCCCGGTTTATATTTAGCTCTGAAACCTCTTTAGAGAATCCAAAATAATTCAGGGAGCAGTGGTGTGGGTTCAACAGTGAATGATTCCCCCCCGATTTGGACTAATGTAATTTTTCAGCACGGAGTTAGGAAGATACTGGTGGGAGGGGTCCTTCAGAGGAGATATTAGCCCCTTTCTGGGAAAATCCACACAGAACTTGCTCAAGAGAGAGGTGCAGTGCAGGACTTTTAATATATAGTTGTCACTGGTGTTCTCCAAAACACAATGAAAAGCAGAAACTGACTGCTCCACTCCCTGACTGTAAGTCACAGCACGACCTGCACAATAAGGCTCTCCACCTTTGCTCTGTGTTCAGCCTGAGAAATACACTCTCTGTTTCAGTGAACCCCCGAGTTTTCCCTCAGTCCACACACTCATTCTTTTAACACCTTGTATTTTGATGTGGAAAAGGAGGTAGAAGCAAGGGGAGACGACCTGCATCATTCTGTGATTCTGTGATTTTTATCTACTTGCATTCCTTCCACATTCACTCTTTCATGCTCTTTCTTCTTCCCTGCTCACTTTCCTTCCCCACGGTGTGCTGACATTAGAGATAAGGTAACTCTTCATCTCAGGAGCAGAGTCAGTTCTTCAGAAGTCTTCAGGCTCACCTTCTGCTGCCCGTTCTTCCACAGCTCCTGCACTGACATAAATGACAGTGCTCCAGCGCGTCTCAGAGCAGCCTCTGGCCACAAACCTCCGTGTGCTCCACTTCTGCTGCTGGATTTCCAAAGATTTAATAACTACCTCAAACTTCTGGATGAGCAGTTGCTCTTTATGACAGCCTTTAAATCAGTTCTACACACAGTAAATGCCCATAATAACAGGGTGTATGGTACCCCACTCCCATCATGGGAATTCACTGTGCATCAGCGATGTGCTTAAGTCTTTCCTACCTTACATCTTTTATTTAATGGAAATGGAGTGAAGCCCCCCATCTGTGGAGATAGGACCACCTCAGAAATGTCCTCCCCATGGCTTGGAGCTGTAAGGGGAGAGGGTGACTCAATCAGCATTTGGATCTCATGGCACTGGCACTGTTTCCACTGGGACCTTCTGAAAGGACCAAAAGGGCTTTGGACAAGGCCCTAAGGCTGGCACCTGTTGGAGCATCCTGGGTCACAGTGACAAACCACAGGGAGTCAAAAACCTTTAAATTTAAGGTCTAGTGTGATCACACAACAGGCAACTGAAACAGAACCCATGTTCTGTTGCTTTTGGTGTGTGGAACAATCTATTCTGTTCTTTTAGGCAGATAGATACTTTGTTCCTTTCTTTTCATAGCATGCTGCCTCATGCACTGTGCAATAAATGAAGGTGTGTTGGATAGGAGACAGTGTGAGACAAAAAAATTGAATTTTAATGCTTCCTCCTGTTTTGCAAAACTGGCTTCTGTGAAAAATCAGAAATCCTGAAGTGATCTACAACCAAGTTACCCAAGAAACGATCACATTGCCACTGACACCCAGCTGTGCTATCAGAGAACTGATATACTACAGATTAGAATGGTTATTCTTATCTGCAGCTAATGCAAATCTCATTTAAATATGCAAACAGACCGGGGAAAAAAGAAGTACTTCAAGGATTTCAAAAACCTGAAGCCTCTCAGCCTTCTCCTTGGCCTTATTTTTTAATTTTAGACGTAAAGTTTAGCATCCAATTTAACCAATACAGAGAAACAATAAGAGACTTACATATATATTGTTCATCATCAGAAAAAAGCTGGCCTGTCTGGAAAGCTAAAACCATATTCTCAGTGGGACAAAATGGATACAGAAAAAAGCAGCTGGGCATGAACTTTGCAGGAGTGAAATATTTTACTCCAATCCAGTGATCCATAGAAAAAGCTGCTGCAAATGTGGGTTTGCTCAGTGTACACAAGGCTGAGATATTTGAAGTGCTGAGAACCTGAAGTTGACCTTTAATGCTGTTCAGCAATTTGGTAATGACTCCTCTGGACTCCGGGAGCTCTTTGGAAGGTCAGGTGAATGTAACCTGTATAACCAGTAGAAGGTTTTGCCGTGAATTCTTGAGAAATTAATATTTTGCAGATTATAAACCCTTTTAAACTTTACATTCCTGATGGATTATACTAATTATATGTTGATATGCATATTTATATATATATATATGTATTTGTATATATACTCACATATATATACGTACAAATTGGTTACAGCTTAAACATTAATGTATTCACAGGTGTACTTTTGTTTTCCATCCTGAGGTTTACCTAGGCAAGTGAAACAATTCATTATTCAGAAAGTATTAAACCATTGATCTTTTAACTCAAGTTTAGGATTTGACTCAAATAAGGGAGGAAAACAGTCCCCAAAAGAAGCTACTTCTCTGTTTTCATATTTCTTTTACGCAGATATTTCACTCCACAGGTTTTATGACAAGTTTAATTATGGCAAAATGTATGCAACAAATTTGTTAACCCTTTAAACTGAAGGGGAGGGGAGGGATAATGGCTGAAAAATTAATGCATGAGTATCACAACTTGTAACCCATTATCACATGGTGCCATTTCTTTCCAGCAGTAAAACTACAACCCATAGTGAGAATAACTTAGAGTGACAGAGATGATCAGAGTGTAAAGCAAAAGAACTGTTTTATCCCTTGAAATCTGCAGAAGAGAGTCCTAGTGACACACCGTGCCATGAATGATGATTATTTTTTTGCCACAGAAAGGCAGTGATAGGAGGTATGACCTCTATCACAAAAACACCTGTCTGGGTAAATAATTCTACTCTATTATAAAGGAAGAAGAAAGTGATGAGGGGCTTTCAATCAATTTTTAATTGTACCCACAAAAATGGATATCTGTCTTGGTGATGTGAGGGGAAGGACAAAGATCATCCTATCAAGTTTGTTCACTGGAGAAAAAATATGCTTTAAAGTGGTGCTCCATCATTTCCTGCTGAGCCAGCCTGCCTTTGGTGGATGACTGAGTGCTGCCTTTCGGAGGGGGAGCGACTCATTATGGGCTGGCCCAGCTACCTCAATGAGCACTGATAAGCTTCTCACCGAGTTTCATGAAGAACCAGAAACCCTTGGTTTTAAATCCGAATCCAAATGCTTAAGTGTGCTTGAAATTACAATTGTAGTCCTAGTATTCTATTGAACCTCTGCATATCTTTTGTGTCCTCTTGTGGGATTGTTTATGGTTTTGGTTACTTTTGGTGGTGCAGCTAAATTTCAGCCTTTGCAGTGTAGGTGTCTGCTGAAGTCAGGCACCCTGACCTGCCTCAGTAAGCCAGGAAGGGAAACAGGCATTTTTACATGGAACAATTCCTCTGGCCAGTTTTAGATTGAGTCTGAGACAATTCTCACATGAGAAGCAGACATTTCTCCACATCAAAACCTCTAAGAAAGACTACAAAGGGTGGTTGAAACCTCAGCACGTGCCTGAGTGATGCTTTCATTTGACCAAATGATTCCTCCTATGTCTTAAAAACAAACAAAAAATGTCCCAGGCTCCTTGCTATAGATTAGGCGTGCCTGGGACACAGGATTGCTGGTGCCTGCAGACAGGCTCAAGTAGGGGCAGCCTGGCTGCTATCTGTGGCCTGTGTAATTAATTTAATTAGGCAGTGGAAGGAGATGAGTGCAGAGAATTGATGAGGGCTGGGAGATATGGCCATGGCAACCCCCCCAGCAGGAGCACCCCTGGGGCAGTGCTGGGCCAGCCCTTACATTCCTTCATTTCAGCTGTCAGGCTGCCCTTGATGGGGCTGCTCCTGCTTTCCTCTGACTGTGGCCACCCTCAAGCGAGTTTGCTTCGTTTCTGTCCCCGTTTCACTCATACCCAAGAAGGAGATGTTGGTTTTCTTACAGATGATACTTGTGCTTGTAAAGGATGCATTTAATTTCTTCAGAGTTTGATTTATTTTTGCTTTGAAAGTAAACAAAGGAGTTTTACTTCCGAGAAAGAGTCAGAGCTGTTCAGGCCCATTTTTTAGCAGCTGCAGGTAACAGCAATCTTTTCAAATATAACATTGTCTAGAGCATGGAAGAGAGGTAGCTGGAGAGACAGGGAAGAAAGGATGTTCTTGAGAGTGCTGAAGGAATTAATCTGGCTTCATGTTTCGATGATGAGTCCTTTTCAACATCTTTTAAGGGTGTTTCATAAAGATTTCAGTATTTCTATTCAGTGCTGAGTGCTAAAACAAATCGGAGTAGTTGAGGACTTTCTACTTGCCCCCTTAATTAATCTCCTCCTGTTCATCTTTTCTTCTGGCTTTCACTGACTGTGTACTTTTTTCCTTTAATATTTTGCCTGCTGGAAATTTAAAATACAAACACTTACTTCTTTCAGTAAACTCTCGCTCCCACTTCAAGCATCTTCCCAGTGCAGGAGAACATACAAGGACCTAATAACACATCATATTTCTATGGCACCCAGTCTTATTTAAGGAGGGAATGACATTTTTAAGTAGGAGAGCATTTGTGTCTCAATAGTGTCTGATAGTCTGAAAAATGAATGCAGCTTGTTCAAATACTTGTTATTTTCAACTCTTTGAAAATATATTATCCCCAGTAGGTTGAAGGAAAGTATTTAACTGGCATTTTGTCAGATTTAACGTACAAATTTTGAGGAGGAAGCTAATAAAACAGCTTCCCTTAAGAGTCAATATAAGGCCTCTAAAAAAGATAGCTGGGAAATGATCAGACCAATTGAAAAAATTAAATAACAAAAATGCAGCAGAGCAGCAGGCCCAGGCATGCCTTGTAAGCACAGCCATTTGGGCACAGCTGGGGGGCAGACCCCAAACAAAAAGGTGCAGAAAACTTGAAAATTTTTCTTTCTGACCCAATCTGGAAACCTGAACAGACCTCAGAGGCTGCTCCTTGGCTTGCTACCTGGTCCTGGGTTCATTTTCCCCCAGCACATGGAAAGATGTCCTCCCAGGAAGGACATGGAAAGATGGGAATGGAGCAGGACTACACCCTGGCTCCTCTTGGTTTCCTTGTTCTGGGGATAAGGGAAAGATCTCTATCCTAAGGAAACACTCGTTTTTAAACACAAAGGCCCATGATTTTCCATCCCTCATATAAAACTAACTATATGACCTTCCTTTTTCACACTGGTCCATATTCTTCTGGGTAGGAACTGTGCCTTTTAGCTTGCAAATGTTTCTTCTGAGCAGTGTGAGCAAATACGAATAAGAAGTCCAGGTCTCTTCCCCAACAGGTTTTAGCTGCATTAAAAAACCCCAACCAAACAAAAAAGACCCAGCACTTTGGGACTGTTTCCTTTAAGTATCAGGGAAAAAAAAAGGGTTGTAATAGCTGTGGAAAGTTTCTACACAATTCAAAATTGTTGAACATGGGTGATTCTTTTGGTGGATCATGATATAATGCATTTCAGCTCGCTTTTTTTTCCTCCGCCACACCTAAAGTCATAAGGTTTTATCTAAAAAATGTCAAGTCCCACCATCACAGAACACTTCACTGCATCCACATGTCCTCCTTGGGAGAAGACAGAGAACAAACAGTGCCAGGTATAAGATGTGCTGTTAATGAGGTGCTGGAGGGCACTTGGGCACAAAGGGTCTGTTGGAAGAACCTGGGCAGAACAGAAGAGAACTTAATGTGTGGCCAAGTGAGGGAACCTGGTGCAGATACTCTCCTGCAGCGAGCTATAACAAGGCTATAATATCAATAATCTGCATGTTAATGAGTCAGAAATCTTCAGATTGAAGCTTTCCCAAGTGAGCTGTGAGACAGCTTTATTGCTGTCAAATAGGACAGTTTTCCTAATACTCATTGATGTTTTTTTTCCCCCTATCACAGTCATGGAGAGGTCTTGACCTCAAAATGAATCCTTTTTTTCCAGAAAGAGAAAAAAGTGACTTTTACATGTATTTTTGTATTGTTGCCATCATAACTTTTGCTGCTACAAGGATTTTTGTATCTATGGAAATGCAAAAAAAAAAAAAAAGGCAACGTAGAGCTAAATTTTGAAGTTACTTTTAAGTTTCAAATTTTTTGTTTCATGCTGTGACAAACAAAAAACCTCTGATTGCTTTGAAAAACAAAACAGTGTCCAAATGTGCATTTTTCTCACTATAACGTTTAGGTTTTCCATTCTAATCTCTTTCTGATCAGCAATGACCAGGGAGTCCTTAGCACCACAATTTAAATTTGTGGATGAGAACATCCTTGATGATGCAGCAGGAAAATTCCATTTTCAAAACCCACATAATTCTTAAAAAAAGTCCCAAATTTCACGTGTGCACTCTAGGCAGTGGTAATGGTGTGCCCTGGACTTGGACATAGATTAAACATAAATATAATAATCCATGTCCAAAGTGTCCCAATCTCAATAGTCAAAGTGGACAAAGTATATGTTTATTCCTCACCATTTAATGATCCTAATGAGGTCTAGAAAGTAGATCTAGGGCTTATTTGAAATAAGCCCTGTATTATTATATTTATTTATACAAAAACTGGTGGGGCGTGTAGGGTCTTTATATTACTGGGCTGAATAATACCCACCCTGGGGTTTTGGATAGCTGATTGTTTTACCCCGAGTTTAGGGTACTGTTCACACACTGTTTGGTGCCCACCTCCAGGGAATATTCAGGGCCTGAGGACTCCATGCTGAGGGATGACTTTGCCATCATCTATCAGCAAAGGCACAAGACCACCACTTATACCCATCCTCTCTGTAACTGCCTGGCTTCCAAAGCTGCTCGCTGGAGCACTGAATGCTGGCTGTGGTCACAGATGGAACACATCCCAGTCCTGTTTCTTAAGCACAGGCACTGGATTAGCACATCTCATTGTTTTTTGTCTTTGTACTCTAAGTAACCAAGAACGAGCACAGTTAATTATTCTCTCTCTACTCAAAGTAACCAAGCACGGTTAATTATTTTTTAAGGCTCATTACAATAGCAGTTCCAGTTCTTTTCAGGCAAGCAAGACAACTGAGGAGTGAAAGCTGAAAACTCTCGTTTTGTCTTACTCACAAAGCTCGAACTCTGCTTCCTTAGCAGCCCTCTGTGACCTGTCAACTGTAATCTTGGTGAGACAGTAGAAATTTAGTTCTGTTCTTGTATTGTTATAGGATTTCAAACCTGTGTGTGAGATTTTTTTAAACTGTCTAGCCTCTGGTAAAATAAACTGGAGTCATGCAAACCTTTAGAAATGGAAAAATTAGAAACATATGGATAACTTGGATACAATGTATTATGTCTGCAGTTTTCTACAAACTTTAGCAATCTATTGCATTTAATGGGCTGTGTAACAATTTCTCATGTCAGAAGTATATTGAAACCGCAAAAGATCTTCCACATCTTAGTTAAGTACCTAAAATACTCAAACATAACTAGGCAGAAACCCTTGTACTATGTGAAACAAGAAGGCTGCATCACAAGAAGAGGAAAACTTCATTATTGGCCCCAATTATCTCTTAGAGGCAATTTCAGAAAGAATGGAGATTAATTTAGATTACACACTTTGCTCTTCTAGTATTACCCCAGAAATACTTACATGCATAACCTAAGTGATATAAAAATAAAGCAAAACTGGCATCCAGGTTGGCTGGTATCAATGTGTCACGAGCCCATGTGGGACAGCAGTGAGGTCAGATCTGGAAGCCCAGGAGCTCACCCAAATATTGACACTTAAATATTAGTGTGCAGCCTGGAGATGAGGCAAGTTTTCATGGAAGTGCAAGTGTGGAGATGTACTGAAGGTGCACACTGGCAAGCCTAGATGTGTCCTGACCTCTCTGGCTTGAGCTTCAGCTGGGTTACCCTTACCTCCTGCCACATTTCTAGTGCAAGCTGCAACAGTTTCTTTTTGCCCCTTGAAATGCAGAAAAAAAAAAGAAATCTGACTTGCCTGTCTATCAAGGCAAGGTTGGATGGGGCTCTGAGCGACCTGGTCTAGTGGAAAATGTCCCTGCCCACGGCAGGGGGGTTGGAACTGGATGAACTTTAAGGTCCTTTCCAAACCCAGGCCATTCTATGATTCTGTGATTTATGACCTTTCTTTATTTTCTGCCTGCCACTGTTCCAACATCTGCCTTCAGAAGCATCCAAGGTACAGCATGCCCCAGTGGTTTTAAAAGTTTCCAAAGAGATGCTGTTACCTGGGTCCAAAATAGTGTCAGTGTGACCTCTGGAGCTTCTCTGCCCTCCAGCCCTTCCATCTGCTCAGGTTTTGGGGCAGGGGTGCCGGCCAGAGGAGATGAATGCAGCTCCCCTTTGAAATAAAGCATTCAGGCTATTAAATCCCCGTGGTAGCTGGCTCTGCTCTGCATGCCTTTATACAGTGCTGTCAAAGGCACCGAGCAGCAGGGGTAACTGCCTTCCTGTCGTGTGGGCTGACAAAGACATAATGGTATAAAATAGGTTTTCCTCGTTCATTTTGTGTGATAAAGGTAAAGTCCCTTTGCCGACAGCCCCCCCACCAGATCCGCACCGCTGCTAATTTACTATTTCTATCACAGTAATGTGCTGGCTCTGCGAGAGATTGATGTTCTGTATGCAAAGTGCTCCTTGTAAATAGAACAACAAAGAGACATTCTGCAAGCACTTAAACGTAATAGTGAATGCTTTCTACTCCACATGTTACTCGGTGCGTTTTACTCACATTTATCTACCATGTTTCGTTTGTTAGTGTCTCCAGCACTGCAAATGTTTAGCAATGGATTTCCATGTTTCTCCTCTTCATCTAAAGCTTTGCAACAAGTTTGATTCTTCTCCAGTATTTAAAACTGCCTGTAGGGGAAGGTGAAGTTTCTGTCTGAGGTTGTTGAACAGCATTGAGGATGCCTCACTTCCCTGTCCCATGCATAGCAGGGAAAAAAAGGACTATCACTGTCTTAATTTTTTTAAAAAATGTCATCCCCCCCAAAAGGCCATAGTTGTTAACCTGTGAATCTTGGCACTTTAAAAAAATCTCCCTCCCTCAGCTTCAGATAATCCAAGTTTCTTAAATTTTTTTAAGAGGCTTGGGACTACAATCATCTGACACAAGTGGAAACCCCAGGAGATTCTTTCAGAAATGACCTTTCTGGACATCAATTAAACTCAGGTTCCATTTCTTTCAACTGCATTGAGCTCCCATTTTTGTTAAGTCCTTCTTCTCGAAGCTCAGCTTTGTAGTGTGTCTCCCCAGCCCGGGAGCTGGCAGGGCTCCTCTGCTCTACCAGCACAGGTCAGCTCTGCTCAAGCAGCCCCGGGTCAGAGGTAAGAGCTCAGCAACTCTTCCCATCTCTTTCAATCACAACAGGTTAACAAGGCCATGCAGACTGCCTCCATCTCCTGCCTTCCACTCCCAAGCCACGGGCTGGGCACAGCTTTAAAATGTGGGTTATGATTCATAAAGCCATTACTAAGAACTCGTAACCTCAGGTACACAGCTACTTTGTGAGAAGGGAAAATGAATGGGTGTTTTCCAAAAAAACAGTGAAGAAAGATAATTGGCAAGTCAGTCATGGCACGGTTCAAACAAAGGCTACTCTTCTGTGGCTGGCTTTGAATTTGCTACAAGCAGTGAGTTTGTTTTTACACCAAAAAAAAAAAAAAAAAAGAAGAAGGAAAGTAACCTTCTTCTGTCTAATTAAGGACGTATTTTGTGGTCAAAATGGAAGCCTGTTTACAACAGCTACAGAAACGCATAATATGAACAATTTTTATCTACATTTACAATTTGTACAGAACAAGCTCAGTGCAGGGTAGGATTCTTAAGGGTGCCTGAAGCGAGGCTGAGGTGAGACAGAGCTGCCTGACCCCAGAACCGAGATGAAGAAACCCTTACTCAGGCTGTGGGGTTAAAATGCTAGAAACAGTTTGCACATGGACCTTCAGGTTCTGGAGACTTGGCCCTCTGTGTGACCCAGAACAGACCCAGACAGCACCAAACCTTTTACCACCCTGTTTGTGCCTCAGCCTAATAAAAGCCCATTGCAGCGTGCAAGCCCTGCTCGCAGCGATGCCGTGTGGCGGCACTTGTAGCACGTGCTGCCCTTATCAGACTTCCTACAAAGCCTGAGCAATCTGCTCCAGTGGAAGATGTCCCTGCCCAATGCAGGGGATTGGAGCAAGATGATCTACAAAGTCCCTTCCAAATCAAACCATTCCATGGTTCTCCAAAAAGGTGGTCACTGTGGCTGTTTCTTTTCTGCAAAATGGAAAGTGGAAGAAGTGTTGTCACTTCCCAGGCTCTGCTTTGTACCATATTTTACAGGTTAGACTGATCAATATAGGAAATGGAAGAACGTGTTTCAGGTTCTCCTTGCACGTTAGGTGTCCCTAGATCGATGCTGCACATCTCTCAGGTGTGGAGTAAACTGAGCTGTGTTTATTCTCCCTTCCTGAGATCCTGACAGATCATTGGGGATGCAGGAGATGAAATGCCATTCAGGAGTCTGGATGTATACTGTTACTTGGGCATGTACCTGTAAAGGAGAAAGCTTTATCTCTGCTCCCAAGACCACATCAAATTACTTAAATTACAGTTCTTTGGGTTCCCATTCTAGGAGCACATTTTAGATGCAGAAACCTGGGCGTGCAATCTCTGCTGATTGAGCTGACTTTGTGGAGATGTCACTTGGACACGCTGACATGAAACTGTGCTTGAGCCATCATGACCTGCCCTGCAAGTGACTCTGATTTCCCATGCAGGTCCTGAGACCCCTGCCTCAGGTGGCAGAACAACACACCAGCGGTGCCAAGGGTGTGGTTTCAGAGCCCCTGAAGAATTTCTGTGCTTTGATGCTGGAGACCGCCAGGGCAAAGGACTCTTGTGTGCCTGGCCTGTGTTTTTCCTTAGCCACCCTCTTACAACTGCTGCTGGAAACAGAATAGTGAGCTCCCCAAAGCTTTGTAACCCCATGAAATTTTAATTCTCGTGCAGCTCTCCCCACATGCTGCAGGAAACACTCCTACCATGGCCTGGGTGGGATTCAGCCCTGGCTTTCAGGCAGTGAAACGCCACACTTTGCAGCAGCTCACTTTTAATCATTTATTTGACGTGATCTTTGTTCAGTCATGTCTGTAGGGAGAAGCAGATGAAATAACCTGTAATACACTAGAGAGAGTTGCCAGTCAGTTCCCATTTCAAAAAAAACGAGTTATGATCTCTTGCTGCTAACAGCTCCATCGCCTTGCCTGCCATCCTATGGTGCAGTTTATCAAACTACCCTGCTCAAAGTTCTCCACTGCAGCTATAATCACTCACACTTGGATCAGGGTGCATCTAGCTGCAGTGTGTGTCATTATGTTGCAGGATCCAAGTTCTGTTTGTCTTTTTTTTTTTCTCACCAGAGCTATTAAAATATGAATTTCAGAGCAAAAAGCTCAAAAAGTTTTACTAAACTTGAACAAAACACCAGTCTGAAAATCTTCCTCTCTGATGCATTCCTCCGACAACTGAACTGGAACTGAACTTGAACTGTGGCATTTTGAGGTCTTCATTGATCCTGAGCCAGAGCTGAACAAAGGAAAGAATGAATCTGTACTTTCTGGTTTCACAGTATGGACTGGTTAAAAACTAGCACTTCCAGCAGGGTCTCCTTGGCTTGGAGACTGCAGGTACTGGGATCTGCAGGGCAGTGCAGCACCTCAATCGGTCCATCCCCTCACTCCAGCGTTTGCCACAAACCCTTTCCTCCGCCCAGGATCACCCTGTACTGCTCCACAGGTGCCAGGAGGGGATCTGTTCTGCATGGGGGCTTCAAATGCCTTCATAAATAAAGCTCTGAGGCAGAGCTGGGTCTACATCTGCTTTCTGTCTCCCTGTTCACTTCTCTAAGCAGAGGTGCCCTCGCTGGAGCACGACATGGCTCAGTGTTTAAACCTGAACATCTCTGATGTGTGTGTGCAGAACAGGACTCCCAGGGTTGCTTCTGCTGCACATTTTGGTTTCTTACCCGAGTTCTGGCAACTCTTTCATGCCTACTATGCTCTGACTTCTTTCTCCAACATGCCAGATTTAGAGTGATGAAGTGGTAGGGATGTGCTGGGAATGTGAGATAGGAACACAGGCTAAAACTTGACTTTTTCTCAAGGTTTACTCCATCATATGATCCCACCCATTCATAAATGCTCTTTTTCTCAGTTTTGACTGGTTTCTAAACCCTGTTAGCTCTCAAGCAGCTTTAGTTTTATCTCAGCCCATTGTGGCAGGGAGCAGGAAAACGTGGTGGTGTGTTTCCCTGGAAATGCTCTTTTGCTGTTCTCTTCAGGCATTAATATTATGTGTTACAGCTGTTTAAAAATTCAGTGGTAATTATGCACTCCAGCAGAGATGACTTCATCAGGATGAGGGTAGAATGCTCCTTTTTTAGCTCATGTCAGGGCAGGGAGATCTCTCCTGCACTGCATTTATTCTGGGAGTACAGCTGCAGCCAGGCCAGGGCTGCACCCACACCTGGCCCTGGCTCAGGACATCACTGGCCCTTCATCAGAAGGGATGAACTGCAGTTCCTTCACAAGCCAAACTTCACTTTTGAATTTAAACATCTCCAATTATAAATTCACCAAGAGGATTACTAAATTGCTGCAGCGGTCTTTTCTACCATAATTTCTTCAAAAATTCACTCATATAAGCCCAGAATTGACGACATCGCAGTATAGATCCACTAATTTATTACCCTATTATTAACTCCTAACTGCTCTAAAAGAGAGTGGTCCCACTTATTAAGAGAAAAAAAGCTTTTTATTGCTTTTATCACAAGCAAAAGATCATTGAACATCATCACAGAAAGACAGTCTTTCCCCTGTAGACAAACTGATGTAGTACAGACAAAATTATGCCTGTGAAGGCAGACAGTTCACTGCCTAATCCTGGGCTTTAGGCAGCTTGCTGTGATTCATGAATTCACTCTTACCTTCCAAGCCCCATTTGTTCCTTTCGTTTTCAGAAGTTTTGAAGAGCCTTTTCCTGCACCAGCTAGCTAAGGTTGCAGGGAGGCATTGATTTCCTCCTGTTCTCATTGGTAAGAAATGTCGATTTAGTGCACACACAAGCATCGTGCTGATGAGGCAATCAGGTTTAGAGCTCTGGAGCAATCCAGAGTCTTTAGCACAAAGAACCTCCTGATGACTATAAAATCATATTTTGGATAACAAAACCCTTCCAAGCAAAGCAACACAACCAGTGCTCCTGCCAATCAGGGTACGTGCCCCATCTGTGCAAGCCCTGTTCGATTCGGAGCACTCAAGAAGAACACATTCACTGGCTGCCACATTTTCAACATGTTTCCTCAGTTATTCCATCAAACCCCAGCCAGTGGTGGTAGGTATTGGCAGACACCAATCAATTCCTAAATAATATCAGCATTTCCCCTCACTTGCTGAACTTCATCACCCAGCTTCAGGGTGTTTGTTACATTGCAGTGCTCATCAGTGGAGTGATAAAAACACCTACATGCAGCTGCTGAAAATCTGGTCTGTACTGGCACCTCAGTGAACTTGTCAAGCCTTTGAACCACTGCAGAGGCACAGACACAGTGCCCATTTTGAGGTCACCATTCAGTGGTGACAAGCTCTTCTTCAGTACCCCAAAATGCATCTGTGAGGTTGCCCCCAGGCTTTGCAGTGTCCAGTCTCAGCATCCCCAAGCAGAAAGAGTATTGCAATAGAGACAGCAGACAACAGGGTCAGGGAGTGACCAGACAGGCTCAGCTCATACCTTAAGCTTCTATTTTTGTAAGTTAGCTTAAGTTTCTATCTAGCTATTCTGCAGGAGGACCATCAGAAAATCAGCTATTTAATGGAGAAAATCACAACAGTTATTATAACTTTCACATTACTTGGGACACCTCACTCTGAAAGTTCCCCAGGGGAGCAGGCTCCCCAAAAAAAGAGCTGCAGAAGGCTTGGACAAAAAGATGTTCGTGACTGTTTAGACATTTTCTGGACAGGAACAGCAGCACATCTGCTCTGTTTGCTACAATAATTATTGCTCATATTTAAAATCAATACATCAGACTTAGGCTGCAGGCAGGCAAAACCAGGCTCCTAACCCAGGCTGTCCCCAGTTCCAGTATCACTAACTGGGGCAGGTGATGGAGCTGTCAGTCTTGGCAGCAAGAGGAAAGTGGCAGCAGCCCATCCCTGACCATCACAGAGCACACAGCAGAGCAGAGGGACCCCTTTGGAAAGGGATGGCCCTTTCTCATTTGGCCATCCTGCTCTGTCCAAAGCGTCAGTGAAGGTGTGTGGAGGTGGAACCTGTCTCTTTGTGCAGGCAGCTGAAGGCAACCGAGGCTTTGGCAGAAGCTCTGCGGTGGTACAGCCCTTCCTCCGCTTGTGCTCCCACCATCACCGTCCTTTATTCCCACTCCGTGTGCTGGGTTTATGAATATAATTTTGATGATGAAAATAATTAGGTAGCTAGATAAAAAAAGTATGCAAATCTGACACAAGCAGTGGGGCACTGGGAAAATTGAAGCAGATGAAGGGCAGGCGAGACCCTGCTGGCTCCCTCATCCCTCCTTGTCTCCACTTTGGTGTGGCAGAGCTGCCAGCTGGGACTCAGCCTGGGTCTGTTCCTCCAGACCTCCTGGCTGCCTGCAGAGTGCTGCAGAGCCATGGCCAGCTGTGATTACAGCATCTCCTTTCAACAGCGGGTTTCTTTATCAGCTGAAGGTTATTAATCTCAGTGGTTTGTTATGCTGGGCTTCACAGGCATATTAAATACAACACACACCATGGACAGGAATGTGTCCTTTTAAATGGAAGGGAAAAGCAGTTTGACTACATTTTTTGGAAGAAAACAGCTAATTTCTCTCACTCATATTATGGATTTTTAGTATTTTCATTACTGTGTTCAAAAGAAAGAAGCCCTTAATTGGTACATGAGCGTGTTACTCAAATAAGCCCAATGCAGTGTTAACGACCACAGCGCTTCTGTCTAGGCTGTACTAGTTTGAAAACAAACCAGTGGGAGATCACAAGTCAGAATTATAATTTAACAGGAAAATTAAAATAAATGTGGCAGTACAAGAGCACTGACAGAGTCAGAATACAACCTGACACCCTGTTAGTCAGGGTGGTGGTAGCAGTCCAGATGAAATGGTCCTGTCGAAGCAGTGATCCTGCAGAAAGAAGGGTCTGGTCTTCACCTGAAGGTCCAGTGGTAGCTCTTGCCCTCTGGGAATCCAGTAGGTAAGGGCCATTTGTGCTGTTCCAAACCCCAGATTATATCCAGGTGGGAATGCTTGGCTCCTCCCCTCTGAGCAGAGCATCTCACAATGGACTGATGTAATTCTGTGAGTCATGCAGTGGGTCCTTGATTGCCCATTAAACAGAGACAGCTCCCAGAGGGAGTTATCAGGGATGAGTCATGGTGGGAGATAACGAACATTGCCCCACCTGCTCTAACAGCTTGTGAAGATGATAACAGAATACATGCTTTTGGTTACATCTTACACTGTAACCCAGGACACAGAGTTAATTTCAAGCCTGCAGGTGGATTGCTCAATGTCCACAAAGTCTTGAAAATCAACAACTCAGCCAACTTTAAAATGAAGTGGCTGTTAATAGCCTTGTGAGGACAAAGAAGGAGCTGGAAGTTGATGAAACCTGACTTGTTGAGCCTGGTTGATGTGTGTACTCTGCTCTAAGAGCCAAACTAAGCAGAGGAAATGTCAGGCCTGGAGAAGTCATTCTGACAAAGAGTCAGCTCACTTAAAATACAGAATAAAATCCTGAAACTGTTGAAAATCAGCATGGCTGGTCCTTACATTGGGATGCTGTGAATAAACCTCTTATCTCTGACTGCAGCTTCAACAAGATGTTATTCATAATGACCTCTGAGAACACAGACATAATAAAAGTCGTGAGATTCTCACTGGAGACGGAGGATAAAATGCACCTATTTCTGGAAGGAAAACTCTCTTAAGCACAGATGGGAACACTGTGAGCACCATAAATGTTCAGACTAAATTGTATTCAAACAATTTTTCGTATTGTAAGTGACATTTTAAACATACTTCTGAAAAATTCCAAGCAATGAATAATGGAGCTGAATCAGATGGAGTACAAGGCGTCTTGTAGCCAGTGAGTACTGAAATTCACTGCCTCATTCCTGATCTTTGTTTTTTTGTTTTCTGAAAGCTTCACCTGCAATGAATGTGACCCCATGAATTGAAGAAACAAAAAGAGAGAAAAAGGCAGCAAATAGCTTATGAGCCATCCAGGGAAAAAAAGATTTGTTAACATAAAACTTTCATTAAACAACTATGAATAATGAATTTGCTGGTGTTTACACCGAACAATTTCTTAGATGCTGTTTTCCTGTTCCCTGCTGGCAAAAATCAACTTCCATTTTTACAAGAAATAAAGAGTACCAGACCAGAGGGAGGTCCTGACACCTGCTCCCTCTCCCCTTCCAGACTGATTTTGAGCCCTGGTTAGGGAAGAGAGTAAAGCTATGAGCTGGTTTCTATTCCCATTACTATGATTGAACCTAGAATATGTCCTAAAATAGGACCGCAAAGCCTGCGTGCCTGGCCTGGTCTTACACTGAGGCCACAATCCTAGGATTTTGGTTCCTTGCCAACTTTCTGGTCCCTAAAGCACTTTGTTCTTATCATACCATGCCATAACTTCAACAGGAAGGGCTGTTTAATTTTTGGTGGCTGCGAGGGTACAGGAATCACGGCCACAACCACAGCCTGTTACTGCTGATTGCTCCCTCTCTTTTGAGGGCTCAGATGAGAGAGCTGGCTTTGAGGGAAGGGAGGTGCATCCCTGTGACTTAAAACCTCCTGAGGAAGATGTGGAATTAAAGTTGCTGTGGCTGAAGAGAAGATGGAGGTTTGCCTCTTTCTCCACAGAGATCAGATTCACAGGTGAAAGAGGCAAACATCTTGCCCGACAAATATGCTTAAAGAAAAGACCTGCTCCCCACTCACTCAGAAACCCAGTGATTGAAAAGGACTTGCCAAAATATCTCCTGTTCCTAATGTGGAGTCCATCCAGAAAGGCTGAGCCCCTGAGAAAGGCAGGAGATCCCTCTAAGTGCTGCTTCCTCTTGCTTTGGTGCAAGAAAGTCCTTATTCTGGGGAGGGGATCCAAAGGAAGCAGGTCTGGAAGAGTTTACTTTTCTCTGTGGCTGTAGAGCCTGTGTGGCATCTCATTGTCACTCCAGGTCACCCTAGGAGAGAAGCAGCCAGGTAGCCTCTCTTAAGGGGAATCATTATTGAAAATGTCACAGTAACTCCTCGCCAAGCATTTCCTCATTTTATTTGTTTTCACAGATTTTCGTTCAATTTTCCTTCCACATAAAGCATAATAAATATTCAGAGTGATGATATTCTGACTCTTTGAATCAGATTATTGTTACCAGTCCTCCAACTGCCAGGCTTTGATGGCACCCTAGCACTCCATTAGAAGAAACTCTGATCTATTCCTTTAACAACAAGGTGACCCAAATATGCTCTATAAGTCCAGATGTTATAGAGATCAGTTTTGAGTCTGAATCTACTAGAATTCTTTTTTTTTTTCCATTTCATGACCATACACTGGCAAATTCAGGGACCTATTGAGATGCTGTTGCTGAGAAGACCTCAATGATAGTGTCTTTAAACAACTGTGATGGTAAACTGAAGATAACAATACACTTCCTTTAAGATTCAATCCAGTCTCTTGTTAAAAGATCCCTTGGCCTATGATGGATCTATTGGAGAAAAGTTTGAGCTCCTTTTGAGTCCTGTGGGAGAGTGAGGCTCATTCAGTTGATTGAGTTAACTCATTTAATCTGTTAGTTTAATATCAGTGAGGCTGTGTTTCAGGAGCATCAAAACCCCATGAAAAAGAAATTTCCTCTGTGTTTCACATATTAAACCACACTGTTCCAAAACAGTAAGAGTCACTGCAATAGGATAACAGCAAATTTTGAATATTTGTTAGAGGGTTGGGGATTCTCACAAACGAATACATAGACAAGTATCCTTTAGAAATTCTTTGTTTTACAGAAGGGAACAAACAACAGATTGAGTTGTCTGACTACATTCTGTCTGCAATGTTAATGCTGGAGTCAGCACCAAAGGGACTTTTCCTTACAAATCACTACAAAGAAAGATTACAAGACAAATCTTGACTTTGTTGTGATCATAAGATTGTGTATTCAGCTTAACTAGTGCTGATGCATTTTAATTTTAATGTGCCAGCACTTGGTGAGAAGGATAATGTAAACACACAGCCTGAAGGCTGGAGCTAGAGAAGCATGGAAGGAGTTGTAACACTGAGTGATGGACTCCCAGGAGCAGGAAACCACTCCTAGGTCAGGTGCCAGGATCCTCATGGAGTGAGGGGGAGAATCTCTCCCTGAGCCATGGCATGCGACAGTGCTGTGAGATAATAAATAATTAAACAGGTCCCGAGCCAGGGAGAGAAAAGGATAATGATTCCATGAGCAGCAGCAAAAACTTTAGCAAGTGAAGTGAAAAACCCTGTTAAGGCAGTCCAAGAAAAAATAATAGAGAAGGTTGTGAGAAGAAGTTTGATAAATGTGTGAAACTTCACAGCAACAAAAACTTCAAAGGCATCAGAAGCAAGACATTTACCAGGCTTGGGGAGATTCAGAAGTGAACAAGCTATAAAAGCATCACATGGGGAAGACAAAGTCATTGCAAGAAAGCTGAATGGGTGCTGGAGAAGGTGAATCCCAATGTAAACAGGTATCTGCAAAGCTGCTACCACATCTTCCACAGGAAGGCACGAAACAGCAGCAGCTGCTTCTGGAGGGAAGCAAATCCTTTGCTCCTCCTACAACAGGTAGAACTTTGATGTCCTTGTCAGTACAGAGAGGGGAAGGAGAAACCTGAGACTTTGTTGTTCTTTAGGGGGTACCCATACAGAAAACACCTGTCTTAGCTGGAAAGAGCAGTGGACTAGCATGTGGAACAAATCAGTACACAACCAAAAATAATTTCAAAGAACAGTAAAGATATTAAAGGCTTTGGTTTTTTTCTGAGAATTAGCATAGTTTAGGCTCTAGATATCAGAAAAATTATCTTTTTTTTTTTTTTAAACCAGGACTACATGAGATGTGAGAGAAATAAAGAGCATTACACCTGGCATTGAGCAAACTCACACTTCCGTACCAAGTAAACTCACAAAAACTTTTATAAAGTATAGATTTACTTGACACAGGGAAAAAATGTGATTTATTGAGGAATAGTCAACACAGATTGTGTCAGGCAAGTCATGATTTACAAATCTGTGAGTACTCTGTGAAGGTATAAGGAAGTATATGAAGGTGGCTCAGTTGATATAGTGTAGGAGGGTTTCCAGGAATCTTTCAACAAGTTTCATCTGCAAAGGTTCTTGGAGAAATGCAGCTGTCATTTGAAATTGTTGTCATTTTGAAGTTGTATTTGGCCTCATATGGATTAATAACTGGTTAGAGGATTGGAATTAAGGAAGGACTAATGATTGAATTTTTCATAGTAGGGAAATATGCTGGGATGTCACCACTTTCTCAGAAGGAAGCTTGAAAAGGGGGCTAGGTGGCAAAGCTTTTTGGTAATGCAAAAATACTTAATATGGCCAAATCTAAATCTGACTGTGAATGACTGCAGAAGGCCTTGGTATACACTGAGCAGAACTGAGCACTGGTATGTGCAGTATAATGACTCTGAGAAAAAAAGTAAATTTCAGCCATGCATGTACTGTTCTTGGCTCTGAATTAGCTGTTACCAGTCAAGAAGTAAATCTTGGAGCTGCTTCTGCAAGCTCACTGCTCAGCAGCAGTCAAAAGGGCAAACAGGCTGTTAGGAATTATTAGGGAGAAGAATTGAGAGCCAGACTGAAAACACTTTTAACCATCTGTATAAGTGTCTGGTGCAGACGTATTCTGAAGACTGCACACAGGGCTAGTCCTTTCCTCATCTCATGAAAAGCAGAGTTGAAAGAGTTATGGAAAAGTTTGATCAGAGAACAGCCTGCACAGGACGAAAGACCAAATAGACCACGACTGGCTTCCGAGAGAGGCAAAAGGGAAAGGCATATGCTAAACCAGGATGAAGTTATTACAGGGTTAGAGAAAGGGCATGAGGAAGGACTATTCTCTGATTCTGACCCCACAGAAATGAACAGGACTTCAATGCCAAGGCATCAAGCAGCAATTTTAAAAGAAACTGGAGAAGGCATTTTTTTCACACAGCCCATAACTGAGGAAGGCATTTGTTGCTGAGAGAAGCTGCAGAGGCAAAAATGCAAATGGATTCTGGAAGGAATTAGCTAAATTAAGGCAGGTCCATGGGCGCTCATTAAACAGGTCAGTCTCTGTATGACCTTCAGCTCAGGTACTCTCCAAGGCACTGACTGCCAGAGAGGTGCTTGGCTAAATGTCAGCCTGTGCTCATTATGACCTTCCCCTGTGTATCTCTGGCTGAGCACTTTGGGTAACAGGTCTTGGGGCTAGCTGGGCCTGGACCAGGCTGGTCATTATTGCATTCTTATGTTAACAAACTAAGCAATTAGTGCACTCCTTTGGGAGCAACCTCTGTCCCAGTGAGTGTGAATATGCCCCTGATTCAGCCAGTCATGTGTACTGTTCCTGGGCATTTCTAACGTGTGGACCCTGTGGAGCCAAGGGTGACCATGTTCTATAAGTGTTTGATGTTATATATGCCACTACAGACTCCCTGTCTGGTGTCAAAGGGAAGATGTTTGTAGTATAACAGTACAAATGGAAAACTTGCTCCCTGCAGGCTGGACTTCTGTGTGTGCTCGGCGAGAGGCAAGGATACAGAAATGTGGATGGATCATAGCGGATACAGGCACACCAGCTGCTTTTACATTTTTCTGTTTTAAAATGTATCAGCAGACTAAGACAGTTTCTGAAAATTTACAGCTTCTCAACAAGCATCTATTATCAGTTTAACATAAAATCAGTACTTACACAATATGTCAAACTGCTCCGTGGCGTTTACTTATGCTATGCTAATATGTTCCAGAAGAAGGAAGCAAGGTATAACAGCAGGTCCTCCCTGGCAGTTGTTCCTCAGGCAAAATTCTAGTGATATTACATGATGGAGGAAATCCCTGAGTAGATGAGCTACACGATAAATCATTGAGAGTGTGAGGAATTACTTGTAGCATTTAGCAATAAAACACAGCACTGTCAGCGTCGTGTAAGACAGAATCTGATTTCAATAGCAATAATTTAATGTGCAAGAATATCGCTCTGTGCTTGCGTGTGTGCTTTGAGGGGGGAAAGAAGGGGATGTGATAAACAGTATTCACACCTGCCAAGAGCAGCTGCTGCTTCTTCTTCTGGAAAAATTCCTGCAGAGTGAAGCACATCTCTGTACAATAGCACAGGGATAAGCAGGTATACGTACAAGTAAGTATCGGAATAAGAAGGCAATAAGGAGGGAAGTGGGAATGCTGAGATGGGCCCAGGATGTTTCACTGCCAGACCGCTCAATGTGTGGAGTTTTTGGCCAGCTTCTTTAATCTCTCTGTGTTTTTTCTGAAAAGAAGAGCTGCCCTGAGGACATCACAGATAGGGTTTGGGTTTGGCTGAGGAGCTGTCTTGGCAGAGGAGTGTTTGTACCCTTTTACGCAGTTTTCTCCGTTTTGTTGTTTTCTTGTGTACTTTCTCCTTGTCTTAAACTAAAGACATAAGGGGTTTCACCACACCCAAAGAAAGCAAAACACTTCATTTCAGGTTGGACAAAAAAAATGCCAAGACCTTTGAAAACGAAATAATTTCAAAGATACAAAACCCTTGAAGAATGTCTGTTTATTTTGGGTGATCCTTACTCTGCCAGTTCATCCTTCAAATCACTGCGGCATAGCTTAGGTAAGCCTCAAAGGTAATAGAAGTGTTCTACTAGATTTCACACAGGTCTAGTGATCTGCTCAGATTTCATAGCATCACCGAATGATTAAGGCTGGAAAAGACCTCCAAGATCATTAAGTCCAACCTTTGACCCACCATCCCCTTGTCAACTAAACCATAGCACTAAGTTTGACCCAGTTAACTCGAGATTAACTTCCTCAGGCTGACAGTGCAAAGAGGGGTAAAAAAGACTCCACAGCAGCTACAGGGATTTCCCATGATGGTCACTGCCCCATGGAAACATGAGTTGGTATTTTGATTACTTCAACAACTCTCTCCGAGACAGGTATGTTTGTTGTTTAAATCACCAAAGACTAGTTCTGAATAAAAAACAACATGGCCTTACAGAGACAGTTTGCATCAGCATAAACACCACCAGAACGAGCAACAGGACATGATTCAATAGATCATTAACACTGAGGAAGAATAACACCTTCCATCCAGGACTTCAGACACTCCATCAATTAGCAGGCAAACACTGCAATTTACAGTAATTCCAAGCAATTCAGTTTACCAGTAATGACTTGTTACTCAAATTAAAACCATAGAACCCCTGCCTTATTAAAAGCAAAACTATAAAGTTCAGCAGACAAAACCAAACAGACCACAACATCAAAGGCCTTTTGAAGATTAACACATTGACTAAACTACCAGAGATTCATTTAGAAGCAAATGACACAGATGTTCTTTGCATCTCTTTAATATTAAATTTATCAGAATATGTTCTTCATTTACAATGCTCTCTATTTCCTAACTTACGTCTGTAGATGATCGGATCAATTTTTTGGATAGGATCCTTTTTTTTTTTCAGGATAAAATTTTTGGGGTCATGGTCTAGACGCATTTAGAGGAAATCTTCTGAATCTCAAATGACTCATTTGGAAAATGTCCTGCAAGTGAGAGTTATGTTTGCTGAGGCATAGATAGAAAAAGCTAGTGAGAACTGTTGCAGCTGTGTTATATAAAAGGAAGAGACAATTTAATGGAAAATTTCATACTTTGCAGAAATTTGATTGCCTATTTTCTCTATGTAGATATCTTATTAGAGCAGCTACAGCTGCTGCACTGAAGGTATATTTTCACTGATGATGGTCAGGATGGGAGTGCCAGAGCAGTGCGTGGAATTTAACATTTTTATTCTCTTGCAGAACTACAGCAAACATTTACAAATCTCTCAGCTGTTATTTCCCTTTTATTAGACAGGAGTGAGAATTTGCTCCTTATGGCTGCTCTTTTTTGGCCAAGGGACACAGTGTTTGTTGATGCCAGAACCTTAACAGCTTAGGTGTAATGGCAAAGAAATCATGAATTAACTGTGTCTGTCTCACCTGCTGGTTTTACTGAATGCAGGATAAACTGGTTCCCTTAGCACCAAAAGTATAGACTGTCCCATATCATTCTCCCCTCCTTATCTCCCTTCTTCACCAGTATAAAGAAAAATATTATCTGCTTTTAAAATTACATCCTGATGCTACAACCTGGTTTTTCAAAGACCTCTTTGTTTATAAGGAGCATTGGAGGTAAATAGGTCATAAATTCTACATCACAGAATTTCTTGGCTTCATACCTATGACAGTTGCTTTGCTTCACAGAGGCCAAAATAATTCCAGGACTGCTGTCAAGTGGTTTATGTTCTGCAATTTGGAGTTTATTAGTGTTAACAGGGTAATGTTATATACTATTTGTGGTGTACAAAGTCCTGCAGGCTAAACATTCTTGGTGGTTCGATAGCCAAAATAACTTAAAAATCCTGTCTACATATTCTTGATGGAATTTTGTTTGATTTTCAAAAAACCAGAATTGTTGAAAAGCAAGAGATTTTCAGGGATGTTTAAAGTAAAGGTTCCTCTTTTCCTTCAAGTCTATGAATAGTTCTTCAGCTTGAATCAGTCTTGAATCTCTCAGTATTTTAATTGTTCTTCAATGCCCACAGGGTGAGCCCTGTTGCTCCTGACACCATTGGATGAATACCCCGGCTGAAATGCACAACAGCTGAACACAGACGCTGTTAGCCTGTCTGCAGCTGAGTTGTTAGCAATTCTGGTAAGCAGAGGTTATTTCTCTCTCTACTCAGGACAATCTAGTGATGCATCATCTAAACATGACCTTCCTTCAGAGGCGTAGCTTGGAACACACCCACTGGCATTCCACTGACTGGTTTTGTAAAGGCCTGAAACTTCCTTTTTCCACACTGGATTCCTTCTTACCCCACTCACAGTTTCAACAGCCTCAGTACAAGTGGCTCCACAGGGCACCTCAACCTGGTCTAGAAATAAGGCAAGGGGTCTTACACCAACCTCTCCAGAACTGCAGCCTATCCAGCCAAGCAGGAGGCTGAAATGTCACCATCAGTAAAACAAACTGGTGACAAACACCGGCTTAAGCATGTCCAGGATCTCAGCAAATATTCAGTTACTAACCTTTTCTTTCCTGAACTCCCATCACATGTCATGGTACCACTCCAGATCACCCTTGCAGAAAGAGATGAAGTGGCACAGAAGCAGGTGGAGAAATGCTTCTCCAAACACTGTGGTAGGTAAACTTGTAAGTAACTTATTTACCCTGTCCATAACTCATACTTGAAATCACTATACTTTAAAATTATAGTTCCTGCTGGGTTCAGAGATGGCTTTATCACCACATAAAATTCTGGCAAATAGAAGAACCACAGTTTAAGCAATGGACTACAGAGCCCAGCTTCCTAGCACGTTATTTTTTATGAAAAGGAGCTGATTGTCCTGCAAGTAATTTCAGACAATCTTCTCAAGATAAAGTCCCAGCTTCTGTGACTGGGATTGTACTGCAGCATCCTTGGAATTGCAGCTGTTATCTCAGAGCATTACTGGGAAAGCACTGTCAGCAGCAGGGTCAAAGAGCTGGTTTAAAGCTGTTTTGCTGGTAAGATCTGAGCACAGCTCACTCTTTCAGCAAGCAGATGTATGGTGGTATGGAGAACCACATGACAAGCTAGTGAGAGGAAAACAAACAAAACCAAAACATTTCTGCCTCCTGAATGCATTTCCACTTGGAAATTCAGGGTGCTTAGCAAAATAACTAAAGGAAAGGAAAACAAAAAAACCAAACCAAAACAAACAAAAAACAAACCAAAAAAGCCCCAAATGAAACAAACAAACAAAAAACCCCAAAACAAAAAAAAAAACCAAACCCAAACCTAACAAACAAACAAAAAGAGGATTGTCTATATTGTCTTTTAAGTGTGTGAAGGTATAATTGTAAACAGCTCGTTTACATGCCTCCACAAAATAATCTAGAGTCTATATTTTAATCTCTATACATTGCATTTGATCTCCGTGGGTTCGCTCCTAAAGTTTAGGATCACCTTGAAGGAAAAAACTGGTAGTGGAAGATAGTTGTCTTCAAGGAAAAAAATATTAAGAAAACAATGTCCTAGCTTCCTATTCTAGAAGGAACTGAGGTCAAAAAGGCAAGAAAATTGGTCCAGGATTAAAGCCTTTTTAAACCTGCCTTTCTGTTCATGTTGGTGTATTGGAGTAAGAGAGTTGTTGGTCAGGAAAAAATCTTTAGTTTCTGCTACTGATAGTGTCTTCCAGGGTGAGAAGGGAATTAATTTCATCCCTCTACAGCAGATCAGCACAAGGCCATTACACCAGTCAGGAGCAGAGCCAGTCCTGCTCCCAGCTCCGTGACTTCAGTGGTTTTGAAGTCATACACAGAGTTCGTACTGTTCCCTGTATTTGGGTGAATTTCAGCCTCAGGGGATCATTTATAATGAGCAGCTTATTGGGTCAATCCTATCTTTTCAGCTTGTTCATGGGCAAGACAAAGCATGAAGCAACTCGTAGTGGATTTAGATACTGGGATTTGCTGAAGAATCAGAAAGACAAGAGCTCTTGTCCTGCTATTTAACACACTCGGTCACTCCCCTCCCTGCAGTACCTTCAATGATGTCTCAATTTCCCTCTCCAGCTGGTCTCTCCCAGTCTGGGAAGGCTGGACAAAACCATGTCCATTCATGCCTTGCTGCTGCTCACAGTGAATGACCAGCCACGGTCCCTGAACACCCCACTGCTTTTGTCTTCCCTCAGCTCTGATCTCCAAGCACTCCTCCTGCTCCCAGGACCTCTAGCAAAGATCTTTTCAACTCCAGGTCTCGCTTTCTTCTCCCTTCTTCTTTTGGGGAACCCTTAGTTTTGTTCATCTTTCTATCCATAGCCCCAAGGCCCCATTTTTCCTAATCTAAATGGTCTGTGCAGAAGCACAACACATGATCACCCTCCTAATGGTGCTTCTGTCTTCATTAACGGGAGGGCTCATGACATGGAAGGTTTTTTCAGTCCAGAAACTATCAAATTTCAGAACCAGCGTGTAGACCCAATAAAGCAAAGTTTCACTTAACTCCAGTAGCTCTGAATCTGAAATCAGCAGCTGAAACCAAGTCCCAGAAGAAAGTGAATCTCCTTAAAGCCATAGAAATTTTGATTGCCAGCTAGTGTTAGACAATTTAGTTACTGTGAGGTTAATGGTATCATGCAAGTTCTTCATGTTTCTTCTTCCTAACAAATAAATTAATTAGTAAAAATTATTGCTTCCCTGTTTCTGCTATCCTAAAGAAGTCATGTATCCTACTTCCAATTAAATTAACCATTAACTCCTTTTGATGAAGCTGTACATGATCAGCACCCAAATGAGCTTTAATCTATACAAAGATTTAAGACCACAAGTGGAAGTGTTTACAGATTTCAAAGATAGAGCAGTGAGCTGCAGACTCGCTGGGGCTGGGGACAAGTACAAGCCTATATGGTTCACAAGAGCCTTTTCTGATCCAGGTGGTTAAGTAAAGTGCTAGAGGCAGGCTAAGTTGGGTTTTGATGCACAATGCTCCTTTGGAGCTTTCTGAGCTCATCCTGTAGAGCCCATCTTCACTGAGACTGAACTGAAAATGGTTCTGTCTAAACCTGCTTATCTTAAAGATAAATCCCCTGGATATGCATCCCGTGACCCAAGAAAACAGCACACTGTCTCGAAACAAAAATTTTGAAGTAGATTGTGTTTCCTAACATAGCTGAAGGTCCAGAGCAGACAACAGATTTGGGATGTTCATCGCTGGACTCACGTGAGTTCAGGTGAGTCCTTACAAACACTGTCACACTGACGGTCTGTGACAGAGCTATGATCACAAAGCTCTATCCATGGTGTCCATAGCTGCTGGCATAAAGGGAACTCAGTTATCTTTTGGTAAAGACAAGGGATAGAAAGAAACAGAATAAAATGGGAAAGAAAAAAGCTCTCCCAGGGTTATTTCTGGGTGTCCAGACAAGCATTTCCTGAGACTGGTCTCTCCAGCACAGCAAATTAACATAACAATGAGGATGATTTTTTCCCCACTGTCTTCCTCCTAGTCAGCCAGAAAAATGTAGTAATACCATGTGTTTTTCACTCAGTATCTATTGTTTTCCCCCCTTTTGGTGCTCTTAGTGTTGATTGCAGAGTGCTTTAATCAGGTACAAGTGTTGCAGGCTGATGGGCAGCCAAGCCAAGCTTTGTGCAGGTAGTATTACTGGGTAATACTTATCAGCTCCATGCTATCAGCTAAGACTTATTTTATTCTCTGTTAAAAATCAAAGGCTAAAAAAGGTGAGGCAGGAAAAGGGAAGGGGAAGCAAGGGACAGTTCTTGTGCTATTGGAGATTTTAGGTGCATAGCCAAGAGAAAAGCCACACAAGAACAAGAGCATGGGAAGGGCAAGGGCCAAGGCTGTCCCAGCAGCTGCAAGGGAAGGGCAGCCTGCAGGGATGCACATGGGAGGCCCTCAGCAGGACACAAGGGAAGGCACTTTAGGCAGTGAAATATTATTTTGCAGCAGGAAGGAGCATTCCTGGCAGTACCAGTATCCCCGCAAAATGCTGAGAGGAACCATTCACCTGATTTTCTTTTCCCTTGTTATCCTGTGCCTGTTGCATCCCAGTGGGTAGGAAATACCTCCTGGCTGCTGTTTGTGTTGGCAGGACCCTCAGGCCTGTCTCCTCCTGTAGGAATCCAAGGTACTGTGCCAATGCACACTTCCCCAGTGACACTTGTCTGTCACTCATCCTTGGCAGTGCTGCAGTGTCCTGAGCTCACACCCGGGAAGGCGAGCTGGGAGCTCCAGGCAGCATCTACTGAGGGCAGCATGGCACAGGACAGGGCACAGCCTAAAGTCAAGGTCCAGCAGATGAGCAGAACATTGCTCCTGGTGAGTGCCAGGCAGGTCTGGGATGTGCAGCACTCCAGGATAGCCACTGTGCACACGGAAAAATGGCAGAGTGGCTGTGGCTGTACACAATGCTCTGCTGCCCCTCCATTCCGAGGTGGAGGACCAGCAGTACAGACTGGTGATTAACACAGCATTAGGGCAGGATGCTCAAACAGAAATATAGGTCAAAACACTATCAAATAGCCTGCATTAAAGGGCTTATAACACATTTCCTGACATATTGCTGCGAGCAAAGGTTAATCTTTTCTGGGGTGACTTGCAAGCACTTTCAGAGTTATACTATGCTGATTTCTGGTTTTAAGAGTACAGGGCCTATACTGGGAAACTGGAAGTCAGCTGACCATTTTGCCTCCAACTGCCTCAGAAATAAAGATTTTTTTTTTCCTCTTATCTTTTACCTCCTGATTGTTTTTACACTTGGAGAGCCTGCAGAGAGCTCTGCCTGAAGTTTATGGGCCCCTCTGAGCCGCCTGCCCAGTATGGTACCACGGGAGGTGCAGGTTGGACAGGAGGAAATCTGGCAGTTTCTCCCAGCAACCTGCACAGCAGGCCAGGTTTGCAGCCCCTGTGTGCTGAACCAAACAGGACAGGTTCCCACACTCCGCAGTGTTTCATTCTGATGAATCGGCGTTTCTCACTGGGACTTGGCTCCACCAGATGATTTCCGGCCAGATTTAATCATGGAGGCTTGAAAGCCACCCAAAACACAGGCCAGGAAAGGATATAACTACAAAAATATAGCATCTTTTTCACATTTTCTGAATTGTTAGGTAATTACATTTGTTGGAGATATAATTCATGCACGATTGTTTACAGTTGTCCCTGCAACATTTATCGGCTCACGCACAATTATCCTTCTTCCCTTACAGAATCAGACTGTAATCAGCTCTGTAAGCCCTCTGAGATATTTGTTTGAAGACAATGTTTTTTGTAGGCTATAAAGATGGTAAAGGAAATTGTTTTCAAATCTGCAGCCAAAGAGAAAGTCAGTAATCACACAAATGGAAAACAGATTTTTGTAACCTACTGAAAACAGATTCAGGCAGAGTTAATTTTTTCCTCTTTGCACTTTTTCTTCTTACTCCCTATATTTTATTTGCCTTGCTAAACTGTGCAAAACTCTGATGCATTTCCAGGGCTCAAACTTTTTCTGAGGATGAGAAGTTATATTGGTTTAACACAGTGACAAATGCTGTATTACAGCAGTGCAGTTCAAGTGCTTTGACCTTCTTAATTTTAATGCAGCTGCACCAGCAAATGCTTTATACTAGTCTGGGAAATGAATAAGGAAGATAGCTGTGACAAACTGTTATGCCGAGATGGCCATGCCCACACTCAGGATTTATTTGTGTGAGCCAGTTGGTAGGAAGCATTTCCTACCTGGCACAGTTACAGTGGTTAAAACCAAGCAAACATTGTCTGTGCATCAGGCCATAAGGATGAAATGTTGTCGAAAGTCTCTGGCTGCTTTGTGCTCCTATAGCAATATATGGTATCTATAAATCTGGTTTAGCAGCCTAATTAATCAGAGCTACAGCAATTTGCATCACTGGGGCTGCTCAGCCAGAGCACGAAGCAAATTCACATCCTGGAGCGGGCTGCTGCCCCTGCTTGTGCTGCCTCTGTCCTTGTGTGACTGACAGCCCAGCTTTATTCTCAGCTCACTGTGCCAGGAGGGGAGCTGCCGTGTTTCTTTGCTCCTCAGGCAGACTCCAGCATTTGTTCTCCCTTCCTCCAGAGGCTTGTGAGCATTGTCATGTCCAGAAATTTCCCCCCGGGCTGATTCAAGCCATCACTGGAAGCTGGGGCTCGGTTCAGTCCGTCTGGTCTCATTCCATTGTCTCCATGTCCCACCACCTTCCCTGGTCTGCTCTTCTCCCTTTCCCAGGAACCTTCTGCGTCGAAGGAAGCCTGGATGCAGAGAGCTGGGTTTGGCTGGGGGTTTGGCTTTCTTTTGACACTGTATTTTTGCTTGTGTCCCTCCTTGGCTCACCCTGGGCTGCTGAGTGTGCTGCCAACCTTCCTCCTTAATGACTCTGGTCGTACTTTGTGGTGCCCGAGCCCGCTGACCGGCTGGGCTGTGATAAGGGAGACACCGCTTGCTGTGGGTGATCTTGTGACTCAGGGATGTCTGGGAGGTGGGGTGAGCAAGCAGCAGTAGAGCTTTCTGTGCCTGTCCCCATGCTGCCAGCCCCCCTGGGGGACAGAAGTATTTAAGATTAACACAGCAGTAACCTAAATCTATTTTTTCAGAAATGAAACAGTACAGAGGATTTATTTGTGTGCTGGTCTCTAAGATAAAGGAACGGCAGAGGGACTGTCTAGGCAGCAATGCTAACAAATGGATGTTAGCTGGAAGAGAAGTGTTTGGATACCTTGGACTGAGAAATCCTAAGCATCAAGGGTGTGACTATTGAGGATTTGAAGTTTGCTTCTTGCTAATGTAGGTGCCACGTGTAAAATGCAGCTCTGGATCCTGAGCATGCACAACATGCTTGGTGGCTCAGACCTGTGCTGAGCAGCCAACATGGTTAAAGGAACTTCTTCTTCTCCGTAAGAGTAAATAGCATGATAGTTATCTTCCAATCAGTTCTTAAAATCAGTATTTAAACAGTGCCACTAAAATGTGGAGCGCTTTCCTGGAAAACAGTCCTGATGCTCTCTCCAGGGAGACAACAGTCTGGTGGTATAAAACAGATTTTTAATTAGTGCTGTTTGGCTTCAGTGAATTACTTGCATCAGAGCTACAAAGTTGAGTGGAGGTTTGTAGACTCGAGCTGGGCTAAAACCAGACGAAATAAGACAAGAGGACTCATTTTGCGGGGTTAATGAGAATGAAAGGTAGCGATTCCAGTAATACAGTCAGAAAGTCACACTCGGTGTATTATCACAGCAAGCAGCACTGGTCTTCCTATTTTTAGGTTCAGTCCTTTGTTAGGGAAGATTGGCTTTTTGCAAAGGGTGTTTTAAGTGAGAATGAGCAGAGGACTAATGACAGAATTATGAAAGCAGGTCCAGGCATTAGGCACTGAGGACAAAAGAAAAAAGAGCCATTTGCAATAGCCAGAGAAGTGGATGAAGGAAGCAGCCAGTGGAAAGGTTTGGAAAAAAACATATCCAGTCTTGCAAAAACAAACCAAACATTTGTTTACAATGAATATATGCTTTTAGACATAAAGTAATAACCAAAAAGTGTATCATAAGAAGGGACTCCAGGAAGATTCCAGTCTAAGAGCTATAACACAACTTTTGTTACTGCTATTTTTATTTCCAAGTCTCTCCATATGCCTAGACTTTCCTATTAATATTCCTTTTTCTTCTCCAACAAAATAGTGAAATCAAAGACTCCCTGAGAAAGGTAGGCATTTCTTATATTCTTGGTGAAGGATCTGAATTTGGGGGGAAATTAGACATTTCCATGTGTAAATTCTGAGGCTTGTGAAAAGGGCATTTCCTGGTGGAAATATTTCACTAGGAAATTTTTGATTCCTTCTAATGGCTTGAAAAGCTTTCTGGCTGGTGCGGAGAGCAACAAGAAATGTCTCCAGAACTCTGAACAGCACTGAAGGTAGCCCTGGAGTGAGTTAACCTGCCATGTCCTCTCCAAACCTATGCCTTCCCCCCTGAAATTTATTTACCTTTCACTCAAGCAGGGGGTAGTCCTGGCACTCCTTTAACTGAACTGAGAATCAGCTCATTTATTTTTAAGTCACACATGTCACCTTGTGATAAGAGGACTGATGTGACAGTTTAACAATTCCTTGTAAAATCCATCCCTTCACAGCCTTTGATGACTCAATGTGCACCTTTCAGCACGAGCTACGTGTACCCACTGAATTTACATTTCTGTTGATCTGCACATTAACAAACATGCTAAGTGTGACCAAAACAGGTAAGTCATTACTGGCTCTTGACTGAAACAGGTGTTCTCTTTCCTCTGGGATAATGCAGGCAACAGCCCTGGGAACCATTCCTAGAACAAACTTCCCAGGGAGACAGGATGGATCTGGAGGCTGACTGTCTCAGAAGTGCCACACAGGTTTTCTTTGAGGAAACCTTTCCATGGCATGGTAGCATTGAACAGCACTGGTATCCTCTTCCATCAGGTAAATCACAGCTCAGTGAAAAAATTAAAGACCATAACACAGTCAGAAATTAATTCAAATGCTGCCATGAGTAGAATTTTAACACGCATGAAGTGTAACACCAGCAACTGGCCTAAGTCACAGTGGGGTGTCCTTATTCTGGTTGTGTATCACTGTGTTGGTACAGTGTGTGGAGGTGCTCAAACAACAAAAAATAGTAACCTATAACTTATATGAGTGTATTAGCCCTACAGCACAGGGGGAAAATGCAAAGGAAGAGTGATTCCTCTCCCATAATGAAAGCAGCACAAGCTGGGTGCTCTGAGGAGTGCTGGGTTTGAGTACAAGCAGCTTGGTTACACTGCAGCTGTCCCAATGAAACAAGGTCATCATCCACAGTCCAACTGTTCAGGAAAGACAGGAGTGTCTGAGGGATCCAGTGCTCCCTCCCATGCCCCAAAACACTGATATCTAATTGAACCCCATAACTACGTGAAGTTATGCTGATCTGATTCGTTTCCTGCTCTCCTCCTGCCCTCATTCCTTGATAGTCAAGATCCTCTGTCAAACAGTTCGTTTCCGTCACAGTCCTGATGCACTGGGTAGGGAGTAAGTGGCACTGAGAAATCCTCACTGCCCACGTGCAAACAGCATCTTCCTGTGCAAGGGAAGCCCTGGAGCACCTGGGGAGGCTGGTTTTGCAGTAGCTGTGCTTTGATACATTAGCACAAAGGAGATGCACCACAAAGAATTAAGGCTCATTTCTGCATCTTCCCAAACAACATCTTTAAGAAACCTCTGCCTATTTTACAGGAAAGAGAGGAAAAACCCAACACAAATGTATATTGCTACCATCTGCTTTTCATTTCAAAAAGTATGAATAGGGCTGAGCTTCCCATGGTCTAAAGCTAAATTGTCAGCACAATTCTGGCAACAGATTTTTAAACACTTTGGAGGTGTAAGAAGCAAAAGAATGCCAATTGATTTTAGGATCAAAGGCTGAGTTCACAGGGTTGGCAAAAAAAAATAAATTCTCTCCTCACTTATAAGCAGCACAAATAAGTCATGCAAATCTCAGAGAGGTGTGAAGGGGCCACACACTGATATTCTCCCCAGTGCTTCTCTGCATAGAACCTCCACAATATTTTCCTCCAGTTCAGACAAGCACCACAGATACCAGGTGTCCTTTGGGGAGGATGGGAAGCTCACTGGTCTGAGACAAAAGCATGTTATGTAATGTATGTGGTAAAATTAATTTTGCTGGGAGATAAGGGAAATGCCATAAATAGCCGACAGACTGCTTGAGAGAGGGAGCGAGTGAGCACTCCTGAGCCTCTCAAAGCTGTTGCTGGCTGTGCCTTTCATCAGCAGAGTCACTGAGGGATATCTGCCATTCCAGAACAGATAACCTTTGCTCCGTCAAAGTGCTATTATTTTAGCAGTTATGCCTTTAAGTGGTAGATTAGTTAAACCTCATTTTCTCATGTGCTCAGACGTGAATCGAGGTGGTGCTCCATGGGTGAAGCAGAGCACAGCGTGCCCCTTCAGCAGACCCCTGCAGTCCCCAGAGATGGTTCAAATGTGATTGGTACTTTTTCCAGGCACTGTTTCCACTCTCCTCCTCAGCTGAACATGAAGATTTCTCAAAGACCCGGTGTCTCTTCTCCCTGATGGCACCACTCCATCACGTGCTGCTCAGAGCCATCAACCCACACTGCCATCGTGCCCCACACACAGCCAGCAAAGCTCTGCTGGCCCCAGAGACAGTGGGTGCTGCTGGTGGGTCTTGTTCCCCACAGAGGTGGTTGAGTAGCACTGCTGGGCACTCCAGGAACCTGGAGACAGTCAGCCCACCCTCCAGACCATCCGTGTTGCAGAGTACTTCAAGGGAGTGATGCAGCCCAAAGCCAGCAAGGGACTCCTTCTGGTGGTCACCTGTTGGTTTATTGTGGTTTGGTGCAACACCTCAGGGTGTGTGGCCTTCAAATTTCTGCCCATTGCCTCTTGTCCCATTGCTGGGCCCCACCAAGCAGAGCCTGGTCCATCCTCTGACCCCTCCCTGCAGACACTGACAGACACGGATGAGGTCCCCTCTCAGATATCTCAAGGCTGAACAGGCCCAGCTCCCTCAGCCTTTCCTCAGAGAGATGCTCCAGTCCCTTCATCATCTTTGTCACCCTCCACTGAACCCACCCAGGAGCTCCACGTCTCTCCTGTCCTGAGGATCCCAGAGCTGGACACAGCACTCCGGGTGATCCTCACCAGGGCTGAGCAGAGCAGCAGGATCACATCCCTGACCTGCTGGAAGTGCTCTTCCTAATGCACCCCAGGATCCCACTGGCCTGCTTGGCCACAGGGACACGGTGCTGGCTCAGGGACAGCTCATTGTCCACCAGGACCCCCAGGTCCTTCTCCCCAGAGCTGCTTCCCAGCAGGTCAGGCCCACCCCATCCTGGAACCTGGGGTTGTTCTTCCCCAGTGCAGGACCCTGCCTTTGCCTTTGCTGGATTTCAGGAGGTTCTCTGCCCATCTGTCCATCCTGTTGAGGTCTTTCCCAAGGGCTGCACAGCTCTCTGGGGTACTGGCCCCTCCTCCCAGCCTTGTGTCACCAGAGAACTCACTGAGGGGGCATCTGCCCCTCACCCAGGTCATTGATGAGTAAGTTAAACAGTGCTGGGCCCAGTGCTGAACCTTGGGGGACAGCACTGGTGACAGGCCTCCAGCTGGACCCTGTGCCACTGATTACCAACCTCTGGGATCTGCTATTCAGCCAGTTCTCAATCCACCTCATTGTCCACTCATCCCACCTACACTGAGTTTGTGAATGAGGGTGCTGTGAGAGACAGTGCCAGAGCCTTGCTGAAGTTGAGGCAGACAGCATCCCCTGCTCTCCCCTCATCCATCCAGGCAGCTGTTTCATCGTAGTGATGCCATGATGATTTTTTGCTTTTTCTTTTATACCCCTTTTATACACTCTTTTATATAGTTTTTATGTATTCTTAGTGCTTTTAGCCCACATAGTTATAATTCTTTAAGTTTGATAACTTCTCTTAGACCCAATATCCCATTAAGCCAGGAGAGCAAACATTCTGGAAGCCCCAGACCCCGAGGGCCTCTCCAGAACACATTCTGTAAACAAAGCCAGGCCCAGCCAGGGGAAGGTTCCTCGCTGAGGGGTCTCGCTGGAGTCCCTCCCTGGGGAATCTTTGATAGATGTGCTAATTAGCAAGGCCTATAATTGTATACACATCACATCGTGGGTGGCTGTCGGCGATTGAAACACAGAGTCAGCCTGGCAGGCAAAACTGAATCTTCTTTATTCACAGAAACAAGCTGGTTTTATACACTTACATGACCTATCACACACTGCCATGTCAGCAGCACACCCTCTGAATGTCTCTGTATTGGGTGACCCGCCTGTCAGCTCTTGGCAGGCTCCTCCCCCAGGGTCCGGGGGAGACAAGCTTCTTTGTGCTACCATGTGCTCTTTTGTGCTGCCATGTGCTCCTTTGTGCTGCCATGTGCTTCTGCAGGCACATCTCACAGCCTGCAGCCCAACTCTATCTTATCTCCCCCATAGGTGGCCATTTCTCCGGGGGGCATTTCGGGGTGCATTTCAATGTGCATTTCGGTGCACTTGAGGATCCTTCAATAAATACCGAGGTAAAACCCTTTTCCCCTCTTAACTGTGTTTAGCTCTCTTAATTTTAAGACCAGGAAAAGGCGGCAGTAGAAGGCAATCAGGGTGGCCAAGCATGATTTACCTTTAGTGAATCCATGCTGACTACTGATCACCTTCTGGTCATCCATATGGATAGAGACACCCTCCACCTTAATTCCCTTTGACCTGTGTATCAAAAGCTTTCTACTTTTCTTTTCTTCTCTTTTTTTTTTTTTTTTCCCCACCCAGCACTGACAGTTTTCCCCGGACAGGGGGAATAAATTATGTGTCATCTTTTGATGGAGATGTGTCAGCTGGAGCTGGTGTGATGTGACTCAGACTCATTTCACTTGCAAAGTGTACTTCAAGTTTGAAGCAAGCCAGGCCCCCAGAAGTGAGAGCCACGTGCATGAACTCACTCCTCCATCCTCCTCTTTCTCCTGGGAGGCAGAGCTGCGCGCCTGCGGTCAGTCCTGGCTGTGCACATCCCAAGGGCACGGGGATGTCACAACTCCCCTGAACTCAGGCTGTGTGCTTTCCACACCTCCTCTCAGAGGTACTTAAACTGAGCAAGCCCAGAAATCAGGATGGTGGAATGTGGGGCAGGGAAATTAAAAGAAGGAAGAGTTTGCCCTATGTCTTCTGTTGTGATTTCCTAAATCATATTGACTAAAGAGTGTTTCACGGCTCTGAATTCTAGCACATGATCTCAGCCTTTTCCATGAGTCCCCAGGCACATCTGTGCATCTTTAACTAGTGGGGAAGGCAGAAATGTGATTAAAATGCAAAACCAGGGACATCCCATTGTTCACAGTAACAGGTTAAATGCTGCAGAATTCATCCCTGTTACACAGAGCAGTTCTTTTTTGATACAAATCTTCCCAGAAAGGCCTTGAGGTCAAAATTTACCTGAGAGGAAAGAAGGAAAAGGAGAATGTCCAGAAAACATTCATTAATTCAGACCAATGTTCCAAACAACAAATATTTCAAAAACAGCCAAAGGTCAAAAACTGCAATAAACCCTGACCAAGGTCAACATTTATCTCAACATAAATATTCTCTGAACAGAGTCAGATCTTTTTATTTTTTGCTTGAGCAAAGCTTAATAGAAAGACTTCCATGCAAATGTCATTTAGTAAAAGGAAAAACAGCACGAAAGCCCCTCAGCCAGTCCAAATTTAAAGTCATTTAAAACGAGTTTAAAATCATGACCCCTTGAGATAAGTATTTCATCTAGGCTGAGTGACATGTACATTACATACAGTGCTTTAAAACCCAGAGTGAGAAAAGATCTCCTGACTTCAGCATATATATCGCATTTGTGAACGTTGGCTGCTTTGCTTTCATTACACTTCCCTTCCTTGTCAGCACCCCAGCTAAAATAAAGCAACCCCCAGGCAACTTTCACAAACACACAGTGGGAAGATTAAACCACGACAATGTACATTCATATGTGAGGTCAGAGTCAGCATTACACAGCTCCACTTACTTCACTTGAGTGTGACTCACAAAATATACACAGTAGGAAGTGCATATTTGAGGGACTTTGGGAACTTTCTTGAATTAGCTTCAATTATTTGCTCAACACTGGTCTTTGGCATAGAACATCTGAAAGAAGAAGTAAAATTTTTAATAGTAAATCCTCTAATTTATGAAAATAAAGAAACAGAAACCTTCATTCCATTCCCCACTCACTCTCATTTCCAGTAGTTGCAGCTTATCACCACTTTGGAGCAGCTCCCCACAAGTTAAGGATTCCTCAGTCCCCTGTTTCTAAGTCGCCTTTACTTCTGCAAATGTCCAAGGAAGATGAAAAAATTGAAAGTCAGGCTGACGTTCTCTGAAAGGGCAACCATCTTTCCTAGTCAATAAATAGAACCTTGAAATCCTCTTCTGACAGCCTTGGAATTGGACCTCTAGCACTAAGGCCAAAGCTGTGATTTAAAGTTGTGGGCACGATTCTCTCCTCAGTTACAGCAACGCAAATCTTTAATTTCAAGGAAGTCATCAGAGTGACTTTGGGAGAGAGCTGCTGGAATGGCTGTGGATGAGATGAGACCTGGATCTTGTCCTGCAGTCCTTTGAAGCATTACCTCTTGGATCCTAACACTGCATCTTCACATTTGTAATTATGCCCCTATTATACACATCTTCACAGAGGAGCAAAATCTGTGAAGAACACCCACAAATGCTTTTGAATCTGTGTGGAAATCTAGAAGTGCAAATCAGCAAGAAACACTGCTGAGTTTTCCTCCCTAACCTGTGACATGCATTTGAAAATGAAGAGGTTATTTTTAATTATAATTGACATTTTTTCCCCTGGTTGTCCCAGTGGAGGCATTTATCTTGTAGAAAAGTGGTGCCACTTATAATGTTGCCACAATGGGAGCTCAGTGGAGGAAGCTGCGAACAGGCCTTTAGGGAGCTTCAAAAAGCATCTGTTAGACTGCACAGTTTAAAGCCAGGCAATTTGATTTTCCCAGTCTTTCTGAGGGTCTCTGAGTAAGAGGGAAAGAAGAAGGATCTTCTCCTCTGCCTGTACTTCAGTCCAGTGGCTCTGGGCTTTATGGGCAGCTCCACTTTTGGTGGACACCCCTGTGCCAGGGATGCAGCTCCATTCCCAAACCCCCAGGCCCAAACCTTCAAGCTGGCACATGTTGCAACCCCATGGCAAGGCATGCTGAAGTGATGTACCTTGCTCTCTAGCCCCCACTTTTCCCTGGAAAGGAAACATAGGTTCAAACTTAAGTTCAGACTCCTGAAACTGGGGCTGAGATTTCCCTTGGCAGGTCTGTCTGCTATTGCCACGTGCTGTACATGGCTCTCTGCTTGTCCCCTTGCCCTTCCTCACCCCTCACCCTGCACCAGCCCCTGCTAAGTCATCAAATGTGGTTCAGGGATATATGAACATGGTCAGAAAATGCACTAAAGTGCAGAAAACACGTTTAAATTAGGAAGTGGCATCAGTTCGGCAGAGTGCAATTCTTTTCCTGGGGATGCAAATACCAGCACAGCAAAGCGCTTTCTGAATCAGACAAGCTATTAATATTTCTGAGAGCTTTGAAAATAAATTTGAGGATTGGAAGAATATGCAGCATTGCAAAAAAAACCCTCCTGTGAAGCCTTCTGTCCTGGGATTCTCCCTGAGTGCAGGCACAAGTCCTGTCCTAGCTTTTGCAGTGTCTGCTGAACCAGCCTGCCCAGAGGTGATTATTAGTGCCAGCTGCAGCAGAGGCAGCACCACATTTCTGTTTTTCTTTGCAAACAAATATTTAAGCCCTTCTGGCAGTTCTATCCTGCTGCAGGGGGAAAAATGCCCTTGGTCATCAGATCTGTCAAATTTTATTAACTATCTGTACCAGAAGTGTAACATCCCCTGTAGGCAACCCGACTGACACCCCGTGTCTCTCAGAATCATCCTATTGAGACGACTCCTGTGAGCTACAGAGATCTCTGGGAAGCTTCAGCTCTCATGACCTGGTGTGGAGGAGACAATTATGCAATCCCTTCTGGGTTCCTGTAAAAAAGCCTAAGGATGCTGAGGGCTGGGGAAACTCGAACAGGACAGCAAAGTCAGAGCCCAGCAGTGAGTCTCAGTGCCATCAGGCCGTGTGAGATCTCCCCAGCAGCTGGAGAGGATGCTGATTGCTTTTGTACGGACCACTTTGGGAGGAGCTCTGCCTGCTGGGGGGTGATACCAGTCGCTTTTTAAAACAAGAAGTTCTGTACTGTTGAGTGTTAGTATTGTAATAGTTGGGTAAAACACTGCTTGGGCACTACAAAGTGTACAGGAATGGCAATTGCAGCAGTCCACGTAGCAGCAATGGGCTAAATATACTTAAGGATGCAGCAGAACTGGGATCAGATATGTAGTTTATTGGGATGGTATCTTACAGTTTCAGAAACCCATAACACCAGGGCTGAAATATAAATATCCTGCACCTACTACCAAAACAGAAAAAAATATTTTCAGCTAATGTGGGAAAAAGACAGGAGTTTTGTGCAAGGGATAAAAATTATGTCATAATATGGCCAAAAAAAAAAAAAAAGGGTAGAGAGTGTTCCTTTATGGAGAAATCAATTTTGAGGTTATACCTGCTTTAGCAGTGCCCAAGGGAAAAGTAAACAAAGAAACTCTGTGGCATTATAGAGAGCCCAAGCCAGAAGGTAAGGCTGGGCAGAATGTTCCCAGAAAATAAATATAGCACATCAAAAGCAGGCAGGCAAATAGGATTTGACTCATGGCCTTGTTAAGGCACAGTTCCCCTTCACAGGAGATACAGGGGCTGCCTTTTTACCAAGTTGCAGGCAAACTTGTAACCAAAACAAAAAAAAAAATGGCCAGTGGTGGAAATCCAGTTCATGTCAGAAAAGTGGACTGGGGAAGACTTTTACTTCATTATGAAAACACAGAAGGAAATACACCTGAAGATTCACAGGCAGCAATTAGCAGCATCCATCAGAATAAACAACATTCAGTCTATCCAGATCAGGCGAATATATCCGGTTGTGGTAGAAATCTGTTTTTCCTTTCAAGATGTTGAACACTTTGTCATTTGTGCATACAGAGCTAGGTGGGACCTGGGGTCAGAAACATGAGGGTAAAGCAAAACAAGGAGGTGGAAAACTTGTGCCTGTGTATACAAAACCAGCTCAGTTGGACCTTCCCAAATACCCAGTTTGTATTAGGTTCAAATAAAAGTTCAGGTTAGTCTTATGTCCTATTTGGACCTGTTGGCTCACCATGCATCAGAAAAGCACATGTATTTTTATTGATTACCTCCATCCACACTACTATATTCAGTTCTTTTTGCTGCATTGTTGCATTGATTTCTCCTGCCCAAATCACACTATTGATTTTCCCTGCTTCTGTTTCACATCTGTGCTCCTCTCAGCCACCCAGCTGATATGGTAGGGAAAGTGTGAGATTAATGCTCAGCTTACAGACACACATGCCTATGAGGAATCTACCCAAAGGATAAATCCAAGGCCACTGCTCTGTTGCAGGGTCTATGTATAATGTTATATATGTGATTTTTTTTCTCAAATCCAAGGATTACATGGAAGTACAAAACGAGGATTTTGTGCAATCCTGTGCTCCTTCTTCATCAAGGCAATAACAAGCAGTTCAAGGTTAACACTGAGCTTTTGGCTGTTCTGCCAAAAATACACTGAAGGTCACTTTTAGTTAAAGTTATTAAGACACAGCTGAAAGCAGGACTTTTCTGCCAAGAATGGACTAGGTTTCCAGCTGAGGACAGGACTTGCAGTTGCAGCCAGCTTTTAAGGGAAGGAAAGCACCTGATACATCCCACATTGAGTGTCTGGATTTTTTCAGATACTCTGCATCAGAGATGTTGAAGTTGTTGGGAAGTCATCTTCTGACTATGGATGCACTGGGTAATAATGTATTTCAATCTTTAATTTTATTTTTTTCTTACCTTGAAATGTGCAACTTTAATTGTAAACTCAGCAGTTCTCAGTGGCAATCAGAAATTTGACCTGTATCAGCAGCATTCATTTTTTTCAGATTTTTGGTGAGAAGCTCATAGAATCACAGGATCACAGAACATTCTGAGTTGGAAGGGACCCACAAAGGTCATTGAGTTCAACTCCTGGCCCTGCACAGCACCAGCCCCAAGAGTCCCACCCTGTGCCTGAGAGCGTTGTCCAAACCCTTCTTGAGCTCCCTCAGGCTGGTGCTGCGCCCACTGCCCTGGGGAGCCTGTTCAGTGCCCAGCTACCCTCTGGAGGNCTGCAGTGAGGTCTCCCCTCAGTCCCCTCCAGGCTGAACAGACCAAGTGCCCTCAGCCGCTCCTCACACGGCTTCCCCTCAAGGCCCTTCACCATCCTCATGGCCCTCCTTTGGACACTCTCTAATAGTTTAATATCTTCCTTATATAGCAGTGACCAAAAGTTGATATATTCCGCAAGAGAAAGAGTGCGTGTGTTTTTCAGAGTTGCTGTAATGTTTAATAAAATTACATTTAAAGTAATTGGGTATGTGCTGTTCCTGAGCAATTCTGTAACATTTAAAAGATGTTAGTCAGAATAGTTTATTGAAATTCATCGATACGGAGAAAATATGTTCTGAGTTTTTACGTGAGATGGTGTTACAAATTGTACATGATAAAATGTTTTGTACCCAGCAATTATTTTGTAAGCAGAAATTATTTCTCTTGAATTATAAACTGTTGTTCTACATACAAAATAATAATCTCTTGCACAGCGCTGTTTCTTTCAGTCACTTCTAAACTGAAGCAAGAGAAAAGACCCACGTAAAATAATCCTACCAAAGCGAGAATGGACAATTTGAATGCATGGGAAAAACAGTGTTGTCTGATTATTATTACTGTGCAGTTTCACAGTTCCCTTGGATGTTATTTCCTATCAACTTTACAGCTCTTTCATCCAAACCCCCAAGAATTTGTAACAAAATATTGCAGCCGCAAGGGAGTTATTTTCCTTTTCATATGAAAATCTCACGGTGACACTAGGAAAACGGTGCTGCTTAACAATCTTTATGTGATGCTAAACATTTGACAGACCTGTCTGTGACCACCTTAGAGAGGATTTACTAACGCAGGGAGCCGAAAGCAGGAGCTCAGCATCACCTTACGCTGAGCTGCTCTTGCAAATCAGTCACAAAACAAGGTTTTCAAAAACGTTTGCCCAGAGCGAGAAGAGCAGCACCAATATTACTCTTAGGAGAAAGAGGTGAGGGTGAACAAGTTGTTGTCCTCTTGATTGCAGCACTGGCTGTAGCAATTACCCACCACAGAAACACCAACTTGCCCAGCGTGGTGGGACTGGTGAGCTCTGTGTAACTCACGGTGCCAGGCCAGCCTTCTCAGGTGTTTGGGGGAGCTGCTGTTGGGATCAGGGGATACCTCTGCTCATATTCAAGTTATACCAGCTGAAGCAAAGAAAAAAAAAATCACACAGGCCCTTGGCTAAATATTCCAGGAGAAGCTCCTCTCTCTCATGGGTGTCCCTTGCAGCTGCCTGGAGCAGGAGCTGATCCCCTGGATGTGCACATTCCCAGGATATGCTCCTCCACCACAACCAGCTGTCACAATCCAGGGCAGGAGGAAGAAGAGGCAGCCCTTGCATTCTGTAGTTTCCTTTCACCACCCAAGAGCAGCAGGGTGGTCAGCAGGCTTTCTTGTAGTGGAAATAAATGTTGGGATCGTGCAGGCGGTGGTTAACGTCCCACAGGTTCTCCATGGGGTCTACTGATAAAAAGCATGTTGGGCCATGACACGTGGACTAAATTAATCTAAAAATCCCTTTTCCAGGTTGATTTTAGCTCGAGGTGAGTTTTCTGCTTGGTGTTTTCCCCAAGTTCCATCACATGCTTAAGGCAGCAGGCACAAGCCCGGCGAGCTTGTGTGCATAATTGCAGCTGGCTGTGGGCATCCAAGCAGCTTCCCAAATAAAGGCTGGGGCATAAGAAATGAGAAAAGCAATGTGAATTTTAAGCTGCTCTCTGAAAATGCCCTGAAATAGCTTGTTTTTCTGTCCTAACCTCTGTTAGAGAGTTTGTAGCATCCCTCCAAAGGCTCAGACCTGGTTTAATGGCTGAGGCAGTTTTGTTCCCAGTTAGAGCTGCATCAGCAGATAATCTGCACTGCTGGGGGACATCAGCTGTCTACCTCACATCTGTGTGATCAACCCATGGCTGTTTATTATTCTGGTATTTTCAATCCTCATCTTCTTTAGCCAGCAAGTGATCTCAAACCACTGCTTTCTAGCTTTTAAAATCAATTGATAAATAGCATTTCTTTTTTCTCCAAGGAATCAATGCACAATTACTTTGAACTGTTTCAAGAAAATAGGATTTTTGAGATACTATATCCTCCCCTTACTCCCTTCAACAAACTTGATTTAAAAAGCAAAGAGAAAGAAGCACAAGTAGCACTGCAGACTTTACAGGAATGTAGACGTTCTGCAGTCAAATTATTTTGTGAAACTGGGATCTTTATATTTAATCTCAAGCGTTTCTTTCCTTTTTCACAGGCTCCTGTCTCCAGAGGAGAAAGTGGAGTTTCCAGGCTTTCCAGAGTGTGTTTTAAATCCTAGGATGTATATAGTATGGTATTTATTGGGAATTACCTGTGAAGAAATTCAGAAGAAGAAATAATTCAGATAAAGCAGCAAGTTTTGAAATACATGTGTATAAAACCCCAAGATCAGAATGTCTGGTGTAATGAGGGAATTTATTCACATCCAGGATGTCTGATGAAGTCTTTCCTGCCATCTAAGTTTTCAAAATAGGAATAAAGAGCTGCAGCACTGGGTCCATCGGTCAGTCAGTGTGAGACTCTGTAGTTGTGTTTTCAGTGTCTGCAGAAGAAACCAGCAAGCCTTGCCCTAGCAAGGTGGTTGCATTTGGGAGATGGACCCACTATAACTGGAATTGGATTCTAGAGGAAAATCCACACACATAGACTCATGCCTGACTACTGCAAGAAATAACATTCTGAAATCTCTTTAGGTGTGATAGAGCTCAGTGCCATAACATCATCAGGGAAAAGATGCCTTTCTTTTCCTCAGACAGTTTTATAATTAAGCTACTTTAAGATTACCTGGCACTGATAACACAGGGCTTGCCAGAGAGGTTAAATCAGGTGTCCTTGCAGCACATCTTCCTCTATGCCAGTCTGACTCAAAGAATGCACAGGAATTTCCTGAGCTGCTTTCTTGGAAGAGCTCCTGTCTAGAATAGAGGGACTAATCTTAAAAACAGTATTTGAGTGTTTCAAAGGAAGGACAGAATAAAGCCTTAACAAATAAAAAGATAAATTCTGTTTAAAGTTTTAGTTTTAGTTCAGGATCTGTCTAGAATCACAACCCTTTTCCAATACATGACCCAAACCCTTAATTATTTATTTTCCTTCTTACCAAGGGAAGCAGCCATTAACCCAACAATTCAGTGTAATATTGTGATGGTGAAAGCTAGAAGTTAGACATAAAGAGCAAGAATATAAATTTGGAAGAATTTTTAACTGCAGAGAATTAGGAAACTATTAAAGGAGAGGATATGCAGAATAAAGGGGAATAATGCTAGGAAGCCATGATTATAATTTTATTAGGCCTGGGAGTTAAATAAAAGTGAAAACCTAAGAGGAAAGTCAAACGAAGTGAATTTTAAGGGTCACTTCTGTGAGAATAACTGAGATGGATTTGGCTCAAGTGGTAATATGGTCTGCAATCCCAAGGAACACCAAGTCTTGCAAACAACCTCAGGGCTCTCTGTCCTCATGCAAGCAGCACATACATGTCTTTAAATCCAGGGGAGCCTGCACTTGCAGTTTTACCCAGACTAGTTAAAGAAACAGCAAGTTTTCCCTGAAAATCACTGGGGTGAGGTGCTGGAAAAAAAATGTTCAAACTGATAGTAAAGATGCTACAGCTGAGGAATATAAAATAATGCCCCAACTGCAAGACTGCGCCCTTGCTTTACATCATTTGGAGCACATTTCTCCTCCATTTAATACTAAAAGATAAAAACCCAAGCCATGAGCTGCTCAGAAAGCTGCATCTGGGAGCAGTCAGGCAAAGGACATGGTAAGGCCATCCCTCCCCGCTGGCACTTCTTGCTGTGCGGCTTCCCCTGCACTCTGATAACCTCTCTCTGTGGTTTCCACGTGACAAGCAGGGAACACCGCTCCCAGTTTCACCTTGTAAAGCTTTTCTGTACCAGCGTTCAAGAAGCTCCTTCATTCCTCCTCACAGGAAGGAAAGTGAAACAATCCTTCCAAGGAATGAAATGCACTGAATTTGCATGTACCACTGGAGACCCCAGGAGACCGAAGTAAATGAATAAAGGATCTTCAAATGATTTACGACAACAGTTGCTGGGATTATTCTGAGTGCAGCAGAGGGGGGAGGCAAGGATGGAGCTGATAAAGGTAGCTAAACTAAATTTATAAACAGTACAGACATTGTGAAGAAAATTAGGATAAACACAAAGAAATTCTTTAAAACCCCAAGAAATTTCCAGCAACTAATGAGACTTCAAGGCATGACAATGGAAAAGTACAGATGAAACTGATATTACTCAGAAAGATTTTTGTTTCATTGTTCGCAATAGAAGCTGAAGGTCATTTTCTAGTGATTGAGATCTATTTTCCTTGGAGAGAAAGAAAAATGTTAAAAGGTTTCATGATTATACTGGAACAGATAATTAGGCAGTAAGAAGTTGCACAGGTTGACAAGGCACTGCACCCAGAAGACTTCCAGGCACAGAAAAGTGGCTGAGACAGAGAAAAGGATTTGTGGGCTGGAGCAGAGGAGAGGATTTGGCAATTGCACTACAACAGGGACTCAGTTCTGCCACCAAAACAGCTGTATCCTAAACAGCTGTATCCAAAACATCTGTGCGGGTCCAGCAGTTATGACAGAGAGCATCCAGATATGTGACTTCCAGGGCAGCAGTGAAAGCCAAACGGATGATTTCAGACACTTGATGTAGCACTAGACCCTGGTGTTTCTCAGTCAAGCCTTGGCAGTTTTATTCAGAAGGTGGCTGGGACAACACAGAGCATCCGCAGAGGATGGTGGGGTAAATCAGCTCCAGAGGGGACTGGTAGAAATCTAAATCAAAGTACAGAGTAATTTAAAGTTTATATTAGGCTATGAAGGTAATAATTAACTTGTTCACATTTCTTTCACAAAGCTAGTTAATCCTCTGATATTTTAAATATTCCAGTAACAGGAATATTAATTAATTATCAACTCACCCACTGGCAAGACAGACTGTAAGGTCCAAATCACCACCTTGGAGGAAATATTTGTGAGTTCAATTCTGAATCCAGCATTTCTTGTTGAGTGGCTTAAGGCAAGCTGTTTGCCCTCTGAAGGACCTTCTAATTCCTGACACAAGAAAATTCCTTCCTTTTCTGATACAGCTGTAACTCCAGCAATATATCTTTAACTGCACTTGTAATAGTTCGTCTGGCCTGGTCAGGATGCGTCTTCTGCTCCAAGCCAAATTGAATTTCCCCTCAGTAATGTTAACTGCCATTTCTATTGTCCTTTTCTTAGACAGATTTAACACATCACTCCCAGGACTAGCTTGATGTCAATGGGCAGAGACCAACTGATGGCCTCTGTGGACATTAGAAAAAGTATAAAAGCCTGTACATGAAGATGCAGTTATTCCTTATGGCCTATTGCTCAGCTTATTCTGAAAGATGTCAGGAAGCCCTACTGTCCTACAGGCCTGTTCTGTCAAGGCAGGGTCAGCTTCATACTCCACTGTTTAATCTCAAATGAATTGTAACAGGCTATTTTGTAACAACTTATGCCATGAGTTGTTCTGACTATTTTATTTCCACCTTCACACTCGAAAAAAAAAAAAAAAAGGAAGGCTGTCTTTTTGTGTCCTGGGTTTTTGGGAGCATCTACAAGCAAATCACAGATTCTCAAGGGTGACATTAATTCTTAAGGGCAGTACTGATTATGCTGAGTTGGATGGGTATTCACCATCACTTGACTAGCTGTCACAGGGTTTTCTTCAACAATTGCAAAATCACAGCCTTCACTGGAGCTGTACCAATTTATACCCCAGGGAATGGAAATTAGTTGCCCCTGTACATTTTTTCTCAGCATGTGCCAGGTCAGGACAGATAAACAGAGTCTTGTGCTCTGATGATGATGATTTCTTTAATCCTTATGTAAGGAGAAGATTCTCTCTGAAAACCACACGCTTTGCCAAAATTCAGTCCAAGCTACAGCCTGAATTTCCCTCTCCTGGTCCTGAAATGTTGTGTGCAATCTCTTCTGAATGTTTGTTGCCAGAACAGTCTCTCTGTTTTTCCAAATACTGCTCTCCAGCTATGGGTACCTGAGCATGGTACCCAGTTTTCACAACTGTCAATCTCTTTACATTTCTCTTATCTTTGTGGGTGCTCTGCAAACATGCAAACATCAGGCTAATTCCATATCCAGAGTTAGACTTAGTAGTCTGGTAAATATCTACAGAAAAGTGTGGACCATGTGACTGTAAGATATCATCCCAAGTGGCCACTTGATCTAAAGGACTGTCAAACAACCAATAAGCCAAAGATCTTCCAAACAGGCTTTTTTATGGACTGCAAACACTGCTCTCACTTGTCGCTTTTTGACACAAGAGAGAGCTCTGAAGTGTGAAGGGGATAGGTCCTTCTCAGGAGCCTTGTAGGAAGTAGATTGAACAAGTTTGAAATACATCGTGCAGAAGTTCAGCTTACAGGCTGCTGATAGGTTAGATCTCAAACACTGCCAGCATTTTGGGTCTGACTGGATCATCCTCAATACACAGCATCAAGATTTATACGGATTGAAAGATACCTGAAGGAATGGGATAGAGCAGCTGGACCCATCATCAATATTGAAGGCACCTTAACAAGGTTAAAGTTTCGACAAAGAAAGGATTTATTAATGTTGATTACTTGTGCCACAAATACTGTCCCAGGCTGGCAAAAAGCCCATGTTTCTCATCTAAGAATAATTATCATTTCTGGAGGAAAGCAGGCATGGTTGTTTACGTACTGAGAGGAAAAAACAAGTCAAGCTAAATGTGTCCTACACTGTTGTGTCCGGTGCACTGAGACAGTACTTTCTAATGAGTCTATAGCTCATCCTGTAATGATGGACACCTAATTTATTTTATCTTGACATGACAGACCTGGCATAGTAATATCTGGCAATTATTCACACTTCAATGGCCCTTAACTTAAGCAGTTTGCAGTGAAATGCAGGTTCTGATGTGTCACTGCCATTTCCTGTTATTCCTTACACAAAGGACTAGCAGAAAAAGCACTAAAATACTAAATCACCTATTGCAAAAGGCTGCACCACCAGCTTCTGAATCCTATTTAGCGCTGCTAAATTACAGAACAGCACCACTCCAGCACGTGCTGTTACTGGCTGATTATTTTGTTAAACAGAAAACCAAAATTGTTCGCACAGTTAGAAACTAATGTGGGATCCAACAGCATTTGCCAATATATAAAGATAAAGCAGAGCTTTAATAGGTCTGATTTGCTTTATCTAACAGGTATGCAACAGATAAAGTGAAACAAAAGCCTGGTAAAAGCAGAGATATTTATTGCCAGCACTACTCCATAAAGATGGTGCTGGTTGTTTTTGTTTCAGGAAAGCATGGTCACAAACCATGCAGTGGTCCTGGAGGAGGTGGATTCACGGTCATGGGCACCTATCCCAAAGGGTAAAGCAGAGCAGTTCTAGTACCCAGGAGGGAGAGAAGTAAAGGGTTTGGGGCTGCTCTTCCAACCCGAATTCTATGCAGCAAGGCTTGCTCCAAGCAGAGATGGCTGGTCCCCAGGACACAGCCCAGAATCACAGAATCACAGAATATTCTGAGCTGGAAGGCATCCACATGGATCATCGAGCCCAGCTCTGAAGCTCACCTACAAGTGTTCACCTCACCTCTGTGAGTGGGTGATGGTGCTGGTACACTCAGTGTGCAGACCCCAGCAGTGGTTCCAAGCTCTTGTCTCTGTGTACGGGCCTGGGGGGTTTTTCACTCCCACAGCAGGAAAGGGTTGGACATGTGCACTGGTCACCTCTTCCCATAAATTTGAGAAAGCAGACGGACTAGAGGAAAAAGCAGCACACTCTTCCAGGTAATCATTATGGGTGATGAGGGACCCAGGGCACCCCGTGAAACCCACCTGCTGCTGGGGTAGACTCAGCCAGCAAAGACCAACCCTTCAATGCGACAGCACAGGGCAACAGAGGCTGCTGAAACTCAGAGCATATTTCATTCAGTTCACCACACCCACGGAAGGGCTCCGGAACCTTCTGGAAAGTGTTGCATCTACTTATATAAATCACCACTAAGTTTAACTGGGAGAGAAAGTGATGGGAAGTGTTGCCTTTAGGAAAGGCTGCTTGAAAGTGGGTTTTGTGCTGTGCAGAGACTTGCAGGAGGCCGTGGCACCCCTGGAGTGTCTCTGTTCCTTGTCTCCGCGTGACTGCTGAACCTGAGCCAGGGACACCTCTGCCAGGGGTGCTGGCAGTGCCAGGACTCTTTAGGGCAGAGCCTCACGTCCCCTGACAAGGCAGGACAAGCCCACGGGCACAGGCTGAGGAGGGTGGAGGTGTGACACCTTCGTGCTTAGCACACAGCAGAGGAAGGGCAAGGGGCCAGCAGCAGGGCCGTGACACCGGCTGTGCACAGGGAGCTGCAGCCCAGGGTGCAAAAATGGAGACACATGCTTTCCCTTTGCTTTTCCCCCCTGGCAATAAAACAGTGGGTAAAGCCATTTCAGACAGGAATGTAATTTACAGTTTGAAGGTGTCCCTTTGAGCCTGTGAATTCCTTGGGGCAGGGCTTATGGTTTTGATCTGACGTGTTAACCAAATGTAAAGCACGGAGCGTAACAATCTAGAATTTCCTAAAAGATAAAGAATAATGATAATAATTTCCTCCTTCCCCCTACCACTGGAACATGTATCTTGCTGTTACAAAGCTCTTCGCTTGCAAGAAGAAAGCTATTTATAGGTTGAAACAGATTTGCAATCATGTGTGATAGAGAAGGAAACTGAGGAGAAATATGCAAACCAAAAAAAGCAATGGCAAAAATTTGCATAGTTCTTTAAAGTTGTCTTCAAAAGCTTCTGCAAAATACAACCATCTGTTTTTCAAAGAATATCCTATGGGGGTAGCATGACTGCTCTCTCTTCTTTTTCCTCCCTTTTTTTTTTTTTTTTGCTACTTGTGGAACCGTCTCTCCCTTTAGGAGGGAAATGTGTGTAATCGTAAACTATTAGAGACAGACATCTGCATAGTAACCTGTACTGCTGTACTCAATTACTCAGTAAGTATTTTAAAGCAGTTAGTATGTGCCAATTTAGCTCATGATGAAAACGTTTGTCAGAATAATATGTTTTATTCTAAGCACCTGCTATTTAATATTTGAGAGAGCTGGAAGTGTAATGAGGAAAGAGGAAAATATATGCTTGCAGCTCAAACATGAGCTGCAAAGGCAATTCTGGGGTGAGAAGTGGCACAGCTGAACGGAGGCCAGACCATTTTCCCTCCATTTGTAAACCAGGCACAGAATGACAAGCTAATTCCCAGCAGTCGAATGCGGCAGGCATGGCCATTACCGGGGCTAGTTAATCTCTCAATCCATGTCTCCACCTGAAGGAAACCAAGAAAAAACAAAACCCAAAGCATTTTAGTTGCCTGCATGACCCACCTCTGTGACTGGTGCTTCGTCAGAGGGCCCAGGGAGTCTATCTGGCCCCATAGGGAGCCCCAGCTTGGGGCTGAGTGGGGATGGGGGTTGAAAAGTGCTGTGAGGAGATACCAGGGGCATCCATCGTGTGAGCCCTCTGCAGAAATGCTCCTTAAAGCAAATGTAGCTTTGAAAGCACAAAGTCCTCTCCCATTTCTGTGCCAAGATGGTCAGCTGAGTATCCAGGTGGGTAATTCACAGCATCCAAGGCGGAATTTAAATCAGCTGCTTGAGGCTGTCTGGGATTTCCAGGAATGAGGATGGGCCTGGAGTATGGCATGTGGGGCAGGTGACACATATGGAAACTCAACGTGCCCAGCTGCCATTCTCTTTGTACTACCAGCTTTCTTCTGCTGAAGGTCCGGGAAGGACTGGTGTGCTGTGGTAGAAATGCTGCAAAGACATCTGCTGCTTTGATTTCACTCCCAGCACTGCTCTGCAACAGCTCGAGCGACCATCATCTTGAATAGATTGCTGAGTCTACAAAGACACCTAAACAGGTTTTAAAATGAGCTTTTCGGATTTGTGTACCAAAAACTGGATTTCTGAACCCATCTTCAACCACATAAAAAATTGTCTTGGTTCCATACGGTCTGAGCAAGCAACGGTTCCCAAAGTCAGTCTGTTGATTTAGATGCTCACTTTTGCATTTGGGAATTAATTTTAGACATCCCTTTTTTTCAGCTCATGGCATAGCTCTGCAGGATTCACATGAAGGCTCTGGTGGGTTTCTAAGCTCACACTTCCAGCCGTTTCCTGCCTGGAACAAATCATAAGTTTCAGCCAGCCCTTCTGCTGATGGCAATTCGCAGGGTTTCACAAGCCGAAATGCAGAAGGGATGCCAGGAGACAGCCTGCCAGAGAACAGCCTGAGCACACAGAATCCAGCTGCTCAAAATGCACGGGATGTATCCTGCAGGATGGCACACTGGATGCCTACAGTGACGAGATAACGTGACACCCAGCGCTGTCGGTGAGCAGAGGCAGTGAATGCTGATGGGGCCTGCTCCTGCTCCCTGTGGAAGTCATTCAGAGTCCTGCCCTGAGCTTCAGCGATGGAAAACAGGGAGATTAGGGAAGCTGACACTGCAAGAAGGGTGCTGTGATTTGGGCAGTGCAGTTACCCAGGGACAGCACTGCTCCTTCAGGCTGTGTTGGAGGCCCAGTCAGATGAAAAACCCACAAAATTTAGGGGCAGGATCTGAGCTGGAAGCTGCACAGCAGGTTCAGCCTTCATCCTGCCAGCTCTAGCAGCATCTGGAGCCCTGCTTAGGGCCTCTTCTGGGTGGATCTGCGGTCAAAGTTTCCTCAGGTGACAGAAGGGAAAATACTGAGGAAGCAGCTCACAGAGAGCAGCTTTTCTGCAGGGCACCTGGATGTCCTCCCTTCCACCTCAGTCTAAGGAGGTGGAGGCCTCAGCTCTCCTCAAGTCAGCTCCTTCCTCACAGTTAAAGCAGCTGCCCTTCAAAACAAGCCTCCACTCATCTCACAGGAGCCTGCATTCACACTGGCCCTCTTCTCCTGCCTCCAGGACCAGGACAGTGGCATCTTTCCCTCCCTCCAGATAAAACCAAGCAAGTACAGGTCTTTTCCACATAAGATTCCATCCAGCAATTCCATCCTCAATCATTCAGCTAGCACCCATGGTGCATCACAGGCTGGGGATGCTAGGCTGGGTTTTCCTAGAATATGAGGACATTAAAAAATAAAATCTCCTTTTTTTATATTTTCTTCTGACTTTTTACTGGGCATACATATTTTTGCCGAGTCCTAGCTGATGACCCTCCCTCAGTACACTTCAAAAATTGCCAACAACATCTGTAGCTGTGGGTGGTTACTGTTCTACTGTGTTTTACTTATTTTTGTAAATTCGGAAATAAGGTGTTGGAATAACATTTACAGAGAGAGTGTCAAACCAGCTAAGGATTTAAACATTTATTTTGTCCATAGCAGTCTTCCCCTAACACCTTCCCCAATTAATAGGACTATGGAGCACAAAGGGGAACTAGTCCAATACTCAATTTAAATCAGTTCATGGTTCAGCTAAAAGGCCACTGTCAGCCAGACAGGGCAGTTACACTCCTAATAGGGGAAAGGAGTTCACACAAATAAGATACCAAAAAACGAATATAAATCCTCATGGATTGACATCAAAGATCATAATATGAATTAGCTGCTTTTCTTTATTCTAAATTTTGTCCACTGTTATAAAAATAAATGATTCAACACCTTTGTCAGTAACCTAACTCCAAGCCACAGTGCCACATACCAGTGATAGATGACCAGGCCCTTTATAGAGATAAATGGCAGTAACTACATCAAACCATGAAATAACATTGCAGCAGCATCCCTAGCAGTGGCTGTAACCATTAAATTTCTTAAAAATGAGGAGGGCAGTTGATCTTACTCAACTGATTTAATTGTCTAGACCTCCCACATAATCAGAGGTGTGATACCAGAGCTCCTCACACAGAGCTGTCAGAGGGAAGTCCTGAAGACCAGCTTCAAAGTTTACTTTTCCCCCCTGCTTGCTTTCTTCCCAAGTGTAACTGGACATGTTTTTTCCATTACCACTTTTTCTTCTCTTCTTTGGTCTGTCTTCCTATTTCTCACCCTAATTTCCGCCTTTTCTCCTTCCTTTTTTTCTTGTTCGGTTCTCTACCTTTTCTTTCCCATGTGATGTTGAGGATTGTAAGATTTATGTCTTCTGAGATTCTCCAAAATTAGTCCAGACCTGCCTCCCCAGCTGCCAAGACAGATTTGCTCCCTGCATTCAGTCTCACCTCATCCTTGGGACCAGCAGCTTCACACACCCTCTTCCCAGGGAGAAAAGGGTTCTGTAGGATATTGAAGACCTGCTCCCTGAGAAAATTAGGAACCAGGATAGTCTGAAGCTTACCTGATATAGAGTAACATCGCAGAGCACCAGCAACTGTTTTTTATGAGGAGTGAGTTTGTTGTCCGAATTGCTGACAAAGAACTGAAGCTAAAACATGATTGGTGTGATGAAAGACTGACAAATGGGTTCTCTGTAGTCCAAAGCCCTCAGAGCTGCCAGGTGATGGGATTATGTGCCCTTCCCTTTGCAGAAAAGCCTACTTAGTGCAAAAGAGGCACTCCCTGAGGGCTCTGGAGAAGTGAGCAGTAGATAAGGGATGCATCTGGAGCTCCCCAGGCCCCAGGCAGTGGATGAAGGGCGGCCCCAAAGGCGCAGACACCCTGCAGCTCTCTCTGATGTCCAGCAACACCAGTAAATTAGCCTCAGTGCACCCCACTCACCCAGCAATGCCAAGGACCAAGGGCAGCCCAGGGACCACGGCAGCAGTTCTCAGAGGCAGCTGGCCTGGGGAAGCTCTCTGGCTTGGTGTGACAGGGGAAGCTTGAGGAGAAGGCTTTGAAGTGGGGGAGGAAGGCTGGGGAATGTGATTGCTCCCCCACTGCTGGGAGGCTGCTGCCAAGAGCCTCTGGTTGTCAGGCTGCCCTGACCTACATTGTTAATACCAATTGCCAGCAGGCGAGTGAGGAGGGCTGCTCCTACACAAATCTGATTAGGAGGAAGTTATTTTTTCTCCCTGCTCTGTGCCTAGGAAATTTCTCTGTTTGGAGAAGTTGCCTACGCAGGGGAGGACGAGTCATTGGGGCTGTTCTTCTGTGCTCAAATGGCAGCAGCTCTGCCCTGCTCAACTCTGTCGGCACTGCAGCCCCAAGAGGTCTGACACAGGTCGCCAGCCCCACGCTGCAGAGTCCCTGTGGGGGCTGTCCTGCTCTGGGCAGCTCTCGCTGAGCTAATCCTGGCCAAGGTGAGCACGGGAAGCAGAGACAGGTAAGCAAGTTCAGGTTGTGCCTGTTGTGTCCGTACGGAGCCTCCTGCAAGGGGACAGAGGTGACATCCCAGCAGCCCACCTGCTTCCTCTCTTCACCTGCTACAGCATCACTCTGCCAGGGGCAAGATGTGCTCCATGCCCAGGATCTTGCTCAGCCCCTTTGTGAGAGGTGAGGGCAGAGTTTGGCCTGAGGAGAGCTGTGTGCTTCCCCGCTTAATTGGATGGGAATTGGGACAGCAGTGGTGTCACCCCTCCGCTCCTCTCAACAGTGTATCAGACTCTGGTGGCCACCCAAACATTTGCAGCTGGTCGCAGTGGTGCTGAGGATGCCGGCGACTGCTCCAGGGATGGGAAAGGACATTTCTGACAGCAGCCGAGCCCGCTGTGGTGCCTGGGGACAGCGCGGTGTTGTCGCTGCAAAGACAGCCAGCAAGGAACGAGGGATCTTCTTCCACCTTCTACCTATCCTCGCCCATCCACCCCCTTTTTATCTTCTCTTTTTTTCGTTACCAGAAACATTTCAACTGCAATTAAAAGAGCGTTATCAGCATTTAATTGCTTTGGAGTCCTCTCGGTGATGCTGAGCCCTCGTGCTGATGTCACCCCGGTTGTCATGGATACAGGTGAACAAGCCGCTTGAAGTGCAACATCAGCGCCGGGCTGGAGGGGGATGGGAGGATGGAGGGGGACCTGGGGGGGAACCCGAGGCTGGGAAAGGGAGAGCAGAAGCAGCTGCATCGCCAGGTGAATGCGGCTGTCAGAGACGGGCGGCAGAGCGAAAGGAGAGAGCGCTTAACAAAGGTATCGAGGCCACGGCACTGCATTCCCACTCTCCGGCGTGGGGTGGGAAGGCAGGCAGCTCCCTGACATTCAGCACGAGAACGGTCCCCCCATGACAGCCAAGAGAAAAGCCCAGGCGGACACCCCTCCATGCACGACAAGTAGTGTATTTAGCAAGACAAGTAGTGTATTTCTTTAGTTCAATCTCTCTAATAGGGAAGGAGGGGATAGCAGAAGGGAAACAACGGGAAAAAGCCAGAAAAATATATATGCTTATGGGAATATGTGTGGGTTTATGTACGCAAAAAACCAGCTCTATATGTCTGGAGGAGATAAAGGAAGACTGTGGGACCTGGGATCTGTTCATGTCCATCCATAAAAGACGCTCTAAAGAACTTTCCAAGTAACAACAGTAATAATAATATTAAAGGAATCCCCTCTAGAACAGTTGCAGAAGCAGTTCCTCTGCCTGTTCCCGTTTCCCTTCTCTCCATCTTTTCTTGCTGAGAAAGAAATTAAAATGTGTTTTTCATACAGTATCTCTAGCACTCTTTTGTATAATAATCCTCCTTCTGTGAAGGAGGCAGGTCAGCAATAGCTGCAGGCTCCTGCAAAATCAGTGCTCATCTCATAAAAATCTCCAGCTTTCCCTGGGATTTTCCAGCCACAACCTATTAAGCATTTGGCTGTGACAAGAAGCCAGCCTGAGGGAGGGGCTCTTTCAGATGATGCCAGGGCAAATTTGTATTTATTTGTGGAGTGGTTGCATGGATTTTTTTGTAATGGAGAAATTAGACTTTTAAAAATGATCTGTTTGGTTTAAATTAATCTTAATAGGCAGTTAGGGCTTGATACACACTTTAGCTTCTAGTTTAAATTTATTATTCTAAAATGCAAGCTTAGTTTTAAACTGGAGAAGAAGGTATGGAGTGTGCTTTTCCTATCTTAGCCCCCTCCTCTAACGCCTGACTAAAGGTGTGATTTGCCAAAATTCAAAGGAAGGTCAAATACTGGTCTCTAATATATGAATACCAGAACAATGAGTTCCAGCTAAGCTTTGCATTACGGCTGACTGCAAATTTAATATTTCCTGTCAGCAAATTCTTATTCATTTAAATCCAAATTATAGGTTTCAATACAAATATTTGCTCAGAACGGTGATAGAGAATTTTTGAAACTGTGAAAGTGCAGTTTTCTTGTAATTATGTAACCAGAACTCTATTTTCTGAGGTTCGAAGTGTCTTTGTATTGCAATTCAGGCTAACTAGAATGCACACACATGTACAAAGGTATGGTTGGAACAGAAATTAAAAGCTCTGATTTGTGTGGGTTGATTGCCCTGGTTGGAATGGAAATTAAAAGCTCTGATTTGTGTGAATTGATTGTCTTGACACCTCACTTATTTTTCCTTAGGAAATATAAGCTTTTTCCCTGTTCAGAAGAGTACGCAATATTTTTGGCTGAACCTGATGCATTTCATATAACCACGAGTGTGACAAACAAGCTGTTGACAAGTTACTTACTTTTCCTTGAAACCACCTCATTTTGGCGACCACCACCAAACTCCAGATGCGGACAGCTTTCAGCAGCCTCTGCAGGGATCTCCGTGGTGTCCCACCACAACGTGTGCAGCCTCTCCCTCAGTGTGTCCGTGTGTGGCACTGGCAGGGCTGTGCTGGCAGCTGGGTGGGCTGGTGGGGGGGTCCCAGTGCCCTTTCTGTGGGAGGGCAGGAGGCAGCCAGACTGGCAAAACCCATCCTCTCCTGGCAGCCCAAATCTGGGGATCCTCCTGGAAAGACACCGCTCCAATCTCAGACGTAATTGCCCGAGCTCCTCTCCTTCCCAGCTTCCAGGTGCAAGTTCCTATAAACTTTTAATGTAAAACTTATAGGGGAAAATTCCTGGCTGAGGTATGACTAAGGTTGCTGACCATCCTGTCTACATTTCATACCTGCTTTAGTTTGAAACAGTGTTTTTCTTTTGAACTCTAGGGGAATTGCAAGAAAACTGGAGGGGGACTTCTCTCAAGGGTGTGCAGTGACAGGACAAGGGAGAATGGCTTTAAACTGAAGGAAGGTAGGTTTAGACTAGATATTAGGAAGAAATTCTTCACTGTGAAAGTGGTGAGGCACTGGAACAGGTTGCCCAGAGAATTTGCAGATGCCCCATCTCTGGAAGTGTTCAGGACCAGACTGGATGGGGTTCTGAGTAATCTGGTCTAGTAAAACATGACATGCCCCTTGTCTATGGCAGAGGGGTCGAAACTAGGTGATCTTTAAGGTCCCTTCCAACCCAAGCCAATCTATGATTCTATGACTTCATGATTCTGTGACTCTATCTGGCTGCAGTCTGAGCTGCAGTCCTTTCTTCTACCAAGTACAATCAAAAAACGTGTGAATTTGGGGGATGGAAATAATGCATTAACTTCAAAGAGAAGAAGCAATCATGTCTTACTGAAGAATGCACAACATGATGCATCCTGGTTCACCAGGACAAGCAGGGATCCCTCCTGCCACAAGACCGCCTTGCCAGGACTGTTTCTTCAAGGGTTCACACATCACCTCAGCTGAGGCCAGGCTCTGGTTTAAAGCCTGATGTGTTGCATGAAGCCAAGGGTGTCTCTGAGCTTGCACAGACCTCACCCCAAAGGGGAAAAGTCAGAGCACAGATTTAACATATCAAGGACCTGGTGCTTGATATCCACTGGCCTTCCCAGCCTGCCCAGCAGGGTGGTCACTGGGAACAACTGGGCATCTGCTTTGCACAGGGCTGGAAATCCTGGCAGATCCCTACCAGTGCTTGGTCACAGCCACCCTCCTCCAGAATAGGATCTCCAAAACCAGCAAGAAGGCGTCAATGAGGCACAGGACCTTGAACTGCATTGCTGGCAGTGTTGGGGCCAAAGGAAGTGAAGCGGCAGAGTTCAGCTTCCATAAATAAAATTTGTCTTGGGATCCTTTCATTGTTCTTGTTCTCCACCCACTCTCCCACCCTCCAATCCCCACCCCCCCCCCCCCCCCCCCCCACCCCCCCCCCCCCCCCCCAATTCTTTTTCTTTCCATAAACTTTTTAACTTAGAGCAGAGAGAGAATATTTTGCCATGCTGTAAATAATAGTAGGGTTTTCATCTCCTGCCTTTCATCCACTGTGTGGAGCACAGCAAACTGTGAAGAAGCGTATTCCAAAACAAACATTAAAAGCACATTGTCAGTTTAAGTCACATATGTCCCTAAAGATGTTTTATACTCCACTGTCACAAACAACACCTACAATCTGCTAGAAATTAATGGGATAAGAGGATGCAAAGCACATCTCTGGTTCAGTGAGCATTTGATGGACACCATGGGAGGGATTTATCTCGTATCACTTAAGGTGTCCCCGGCTGAGATACTCACTATGTGCTTTCTGTAGCTGAAAGAAAGTGAGAAATAGGTGCAGTTATGGAGTAGCTCATGTGTTTGCTCTGCCTCAACATGTGCTAGGGTAAGATGAATCCACCAGGTGTGCTGACCAGCTCCCACTGACTGCAGGAGGTGTCCAAGGAGAGTAGATGGAGGCCTGGGCTGTGTCTGGACTTGATTCACATTTTTATAAGCAGTTTCATTGCATCCCCCATCCAGGCAGTTTTCCACTCCTTTTCAGTGTGATCTTGCAATAAATCCTTATGTAAGAAAATATTTTAGTATTGGGACAAGAAGGTGCTAATACTATAAAGATCATTGGGGAAGAACAGTGACAGTACCTTTTATGCACGAGAAGCACCCAGTGTTGAAACTGTGGTAATGTCTTTGCATTTATGCTGTCAAACCTCCTAAACTTTGCTTTTTTAACTTAGTGTGTGTCATGAGAATGCCTGCAGGTGTCCAGCATGTTATGCATGTAATCTATGGTCTCTCCTCCCTTTCCACTCCTTTTTTTGTCTTCTGTTTTTACTTTTTTCCCTAAATAAATGTAGATGAGGAAAGCCAACATAATAGAACAAATTCAAATTTTTACTATATTGGTGTGTACATCTGCATATTCAGACATGTAGTCTTAATTAGTAAAATCCAGAGTTAGGACTCTGAGGAGCCATTGTGTTACGCAGTTGGGGAAGTCTGGTTCAAATACTGTAATCAGCAGCCAGTCTCTGGTGAAGTCAGCAAGTTGCTCCCATTTGGATTTGCCGGATTTAGCTACAGTGCTTTACTTCATTTCTAGCCCTGCCTCCATTCCCTGTCTTGTGTGAAGCGAAATACGTGATTTTCGGCTGAGCTTCTCGCCGATAGCGATCTGTGTCACGAAATCATCTCACACCAGACATCCTGCTTAACTGCAGGTTGTGGAAACCTGATAGCTGAGCCTCTGCTGCAGAGCTGCTAGAATAAACATTTATATATGGCTTCTCAAAGGCATCCCTTCTGCAGTGAAGGTTGCTCACAGGTGAGTGCTAAAATAACCAGCTGGGCAGTGTGGGGGAAATTTCTGCTTTTGTATCTACTGACTCTGCTGTTAGTTTTCCTTCCTTAGCCTAAGCAAGGAAAAAAAAAACCCCACCTCAAAATACAAAAAAAACCAAAAAAAATAAAACCCCTATGAAAAAACCCCCACATAAAAGCAACAAAAAATATTTCCCCCCTAAACAAGAGTGAAGCCTATAGATTAAGTATATCTCTCATTTATTTTTTTTACCATTGGTTGTCACAGCAGGAAAGCCACTGTAGCTTTATAATTGTTTGGTTTCAAATTGTGAAATCTTTTACTTTCACCTCCTTTTTCTGTCTTTAAATTAGCACTTGGAGTGTTAGTCTTTGTTGCTGCAGTCCTTATCAGCAGAACAGGAGACAGTGATTGCCTCGTATCTGAAAACTACAGTGAAATTAAACCTTAATTAGTTGTTTCAATGCGGTATGATACAGACCTTGAAGGACTTAAAGACACGTGTTCCAAATTGGTTTCAGGTTTACTGTGAAGGTCTGAGCAGGTACATCTTGCATGATTAAAGGGAAGTACACCAAATTTTCTTCCAGGAAAAGGTCCGATCAGGTAGTATGATGTCATTACTGAAATTACGAGAGGAAAACTAGAGAAGATTTTTCCATGCACAGTCTACCATTCCCTCCCTCTGGGACGACAGGTCATAGCTTATTTATGCATCACAGTGTCACCAAAGCAGAGCAAAACAAACAGCCAAAATAAATAGGTGGAAAACGGCAACATAAGCGTTTACTCATTTCTTGCAAACTCTCTTAGGGGAAAAAAATGAAACCTTATGAAAATGTTAATAAGAAGGGCAGGAGGAAGGGGGAGAAACAAGCGGGTGCCCATGGCACCAAAGACAGATTTAGCAAGCTCTATGGCATACAAACACCTGACCAAAAGGGCATGAAGCATTCCAGCCTCACTTTCTAGGGAGTGTTTAGGAGCATGCACACTCCTGGGTGAGCTAGGCCCCGAGTCACTGGAGAAGCCTCCAACCCAAACAACTGTCACACTCCATATTTCCCGTAAAAGCAGCTCTCAGCTAAAACCCCTCGTTTCGCTTGGCCTGCAGGAACCTGCCAAGCGGCTCATGGAGCGGATCCACTCCCTCTGTGCTCTCCGCTGTCCTGGAAAGGAGCGTCACAGCGGTAACACGCACAGTGTAACAGCGGTACTGCAGCCTCACACGGCTGAGCTGTGCTCAGTTTTGCCTCCAGATGCTGAAGAGCAGCATAGGACCACTGCTGTCAGAAGGACAAGGCATGCAAAGGCGATCCAGAGCTTCCCACTCCACTGAGACAGCCACTGGGGATGCAGCTGGGCTGGAGTTCAAAGGCGTAAATCCGTTAGTGCGAATTCTGCTCTTTGTAGAACTGATCACAAGGTCGTTTTGAACCAGGGCCTTCCCTGTGGCAGGTGGCTTCACCAGTAAAAGGACAGGCTCCCAGGGATGTGGTCACAGCCCCAAGCCTGCCAGGGTTCAAGAAGCAGTTGGACAACGCTCTTGGGCACATGGTGTGACTCTTGGGGCTGTCTTTGCAGGGCCAGGAATCAGATTTGTGCAAGAGATCCACACGATGATCCTGGTGGGTCCCTTCCAGCTCTGGATGCTCTGTGTTGCTATGATTCTGTGACAGTAGAGACTTCAAGAGACCTCTCTGCTATTACTTCTCAATCACTTTCATACAATAGTGACAGAACAGTAGATGATTACAGCAAGATGGTTTAGTTTTGATATGCTTTGGAAATATATTGGAGTAGAGGCATAGTGTATCTTGAAAATCCCGATTCTTTTTTTGTAACATGCAGCTTATTCATGGAATCACAGGATGGTTGAGGTTGGAAGAGACCTCTGGATGTCATTTGGACTCTCTTCAGGATGTCCATGTCTCTTTTGCACTTGGGAGCCCAGAACTGGACCCAGTGCTTCACATGTGGCCTCACCAGTGCTTGAGCAAGGGGGAAGGATCTCTCCCTTGACCTGCTGGCATCACCCTCTGGGTGCAGCCCCACGTCCTGTCAGCTTTCTTTGACACAAGGACACTTTGCTGGCTTATGTCTAGCCCTGGCAATGTGACTCTGGCATATCAGCCTCTCCTTCCAGTCTGCTGTCACTGGCATCCTTGCTGAGGGCAAACTGTGTCCCATCATCCAGACCATGAATGAAAATGTTAAACAGGACTGAAGTTCTCCAACTCAACTTTGTTCCATTGTCCACTTCTTTTTGTCACATATAAATTGTGTGAACTATAAAATACAACCATAAAATCATGTCCGTTTTTCTATGTCAACTGTGACACCAAGAATTTAAAAACACAACCACAAAGACTAACAGAAAATTAAAACTTAGTCAAAAGGGAATTTCAAGGCCTCATCTGTGAAGGACAGGAAAACCAAGTGAACTTTATGCTCCTCCTGCAGTGAGTTTAATGAAGAACTGCTCATTAACTGGTTGTTTGAATCCCTTACCTGACTGTCACTTGGGCTTACAGAACTGTAATTTTAGAGCATGGAGAAGTCCTAGATAAAAGCTTTTATTTTACTTGCAGCAATATATCCTCTCTTGATACTAGCTAAGAGGACAAAAACAGCGAAAAAATTAGAAAAGGAAAAACAAGGTGAATTCTAAGTACAATGGTGTTAGAACATAAAAGAACAATTTTTTACCTACAGGGATCCTATATTTTCTATACCCTTTATTCTGCACTACGCAGAAGGCAGACTAAAATTCTTCTTTAAAATATTCTCTGTGTCTGCAAAAAGATAATCACGACTATTTGCCCTTCAAATAAGAGCATTCAAATCATCTGTTGTGCAGCCAAATGTCCTATTAATGGCTGGCCTCAAGAAGTGTAGCAGACTGAACACTAGTGACTACCTTGGTTGCTGCACAAGCAGTTTCTCCCTGAGGGAAAAAGAAAAGAAGGAAAAAAATCCCCCAGAACCTCTCCCCAAACTCCACCTTATTACCATTTGCAGAGTTCTGGGGAGAATGGATGTTTGCCAGCATTCAGGTAAGCAACTTCCCATTATCAAAGGTGTAATGGAAAACCTTCCTGAATAAAATTCGTGTTTAGAAGGGTTTCTGTGATTCAATAGAGCGTGTTCTACAAAAGGCTTTTGCCTGTGGTCACACAGTACATTTGAAGAGTGTATTGGTGAAGGAAAGGCACTTTTGCTCTGCACTTTGATGTCATTTGCTGAGAACAGGGTCCTCTATTCCTGTCCCAGCCCTCTCCCATCCTCCTCCAAGAGGTTGCCTCCCTTCTCTTCCCAGGCACTCCTGCTGCTGTTTATATCTCCAGTGGGGGCTTTCAGCAGGCTCAGCATCTCATTCTGCCAGGCCCAAGCAGGAGGCACAGGCTGCAGGATTTAAAATCAATGTTAGACCTTCAGAGACGCGACCTGAATGCAGACAGTGTTCGCCTATTACAATGGTTTCACTATCTGATTCCTGAAGTGTCAATTCCTTTATGTAATTTGGGCTGTAACAGCTTGATATTGACAAGAAATAAGATGATCCTGGATGCTGTGTGACTGACATCATTTAATAGCAAGAGGTATCCAAGAGATGCATTAGGGATGCCACTGCAGAAGTTCCTGAAACAAACCATGCGGAAACAAACAACAATGAACTCTAGAAATAAACAATGTTGAACTCCCTCCCTTCCAGCACCAGCCAGCCCCTGAAGGTGGATCCTGCGACAGTGCAGAGTCCCTTGGGATGCCTTTGGGCACATGCTTCGGCACACCTGTCTTCCCCCTGGCAGCACCCACACCTTGCACAGCTGAGGCCCTGCAGTGCTGTCGTGCCAAGACACCATCACATCACATCACATCACATCACACCACATCACACCACATCACACCACATCACACCTTTACACTGCCCAGCTGCATGAGCACTGAACAATCCTCCTACTGTCATGCTACACCAAGGCCAAGCAGGCCCCCAGAAGAGATTTCTTCTGCTCCCTTCTCCCTGCTGCATCACCCAGGCCACAGGGAAGACTCTCATTACAGAAAGGCTACTCCTGTGGCTACAGCTAGAGCCAAAACCTGCTGTGCTCTTGATGAGCACCACGCAAGCAACATCTCACTGAGACCAGCCCCTAACAGGATCACAGCCTCCGGGAGTGTCTCGGTTTGAAAGACAGGTGTCTGCTAAGGAAGGCAGGAGCCTCCCTTGGAATGGAAGATGCAACCCCTTCCCCTCCAAATTATTATTATTTTGAAATTAAGGGGCTTTCAGGCAAAGATATGAGGGATAGGAATAACAGTTCTTTACTAACATATATATATATATAAAACAAAGCAAACAAACAGCAATAACTATGGCAGT